>CM062104.1:3579930-3649765 GCA_031163375.1 Conogethes punctiferalis
GAGGATTGCCACCTTCTTCAGGGTCAGCTCCAGCCAGCCTGATGGTACGTGCTCCAAGTTTTCGTGGGTTATCTGGGGAAAACGATATTTTTTATCACTTTACAGTTTGACAGGCTCGGTGGCTCATTTGGTAGTGACCTCTGCCCTCTGAGCCAAGGGTCGTGGGTTTGATTCCCGCACAATACAAACATTTGTGTTCATGAACATGTCTGTTTGTATTGGTCTGGGTGTTTTCTATGTATAATATGTATTTATTTACAAAAAAAAATGTATCTAAGTAAGTTTATCAGTTGTCTAGTACCCATAGTACAAGCTTCAGCTTAGTTTGGGGCTAAGTGGCGCTGTGTGGCCCAGCGTGGCATGTCTTGCGTTATTTATTTATTTATTTATTTACTTGCGTGTCGTAGAAGACAATAGGCTTGTTGCCGTAAAAAATGTAATTAGTCCGTCTTGTAGATTGTTTAAAAATATAATAAACACGTATTTTATCATTTGTAAATTAGACCAAAAATGACAAAGATGTAGCCCGTTAAAATTACGCGTGACGTCAAAGAGTGGGAGTTTTTTTACCACTAAGTGACATCAAAGACTCCCACTCCTAAATTTTGATGACGTGTATCTTTGTTATTTTTTGTTTAAATGTAAAAAGGAAAAATACTTGTCCAATAGTCTAATAATCTAAAACATGGACAAAATATAATGTAATTCTTTTGACCCCGGAAACTTCCATATTTAAGGGAATTTAGCGACATGTAGAAACATCTATCTATTCTAGACATCGCTACAATACAGAATCCTACAACGCGCAAACGAAGTTTTCATCACAACTCGCTATTTATATATTACTGAACACTCTTTTAATAAAAAAAATCATCATAAGCCTCTCGCAGTGTCGCAGTCCACTGCTGGACATTGACCTATCCAATTTTGGCGTCTTTGTCATCGTACTCACCTCACCATTATCTTTGCCACTTCTTCTTCTCACTTCATTCATCTCTACACCGCCATCCCCATTCACCTGCTGAAATAAAGACCACAAAATGAGGGTGTTTCAACATGAAATATCCGATAAATGGCGTTGTAGCGACACGTAGCGACACCTATCTCCACACCGCTACAACAACCTCCACGTCGCTACAATATGCAATACAAGTTCCACCAGCTAACAACAGATGGCGATGTGAAATCCGGGTCTATGGAGAATTAAATCGAAGACTTACAACTCACATACGAAGTTTTCATCACGACTCGCTATTATACGAAAAACCAAGATGGTCCATCGGACCGCGGTCCCCGAGCACGATCACCTAGCTCGGCGGAAGTTCTTCCACTTTTCGTAGGGACAAGTCTGTCCCTACAGCGTTATACGAGTAACAATCATTTGTGTGCATGGACATGTCTGTTTGTATAGGTCTGGGTGTTTTCTATGTATAATATGTAACATATTGATTTACAAAAAAAATGAGTATATATAAGTAAGTTTATCAGTTTTCTAGTACCCATAGTACAAGCTTCTGCTTAGTTTGGGGCTAGACGGGTTATTTATTTACATAAGTTAACCTGCGGATGTTGTCTAATATTTATTTATTTATTTTAATTATTTAATAATGTGGCTTTCTATTAGTGAAAGAATTTTTAAAATCAGTTCAATAGATCCCATATTACCCCTTACAATTAGTTACAATTTAACAAATATACAAACAAACACACAGACTTTACTTCTTTATAATATTAGTAGGTATAGAAGTATAGATTAAGTAGTTATGTACTTAGAAAGTAGCTTGTACGTTAATAGTAATCCAAATCAGCCAAAATACAGTTTTCAATATCTCACTTCGTTTCACTGCCGGAGTATCTCACAAACTGATTAATAGTTTCTCGTATTCAAACGTGCGGATATGACAAGGTGCATTGTTATTCTTCAACTGAACAATGCTTATTTATAAAACAGCCTATTAAAGACAATAATAATATGATCTAAGTAGTGATCTACAGATGGATTCTGAATGCCTGTTGTAAATATGTGTATCTATCTACCAACGATTAAAGGTTATGTTTGTGCAATGCAATGTTGCGCCAGACGGTTTTTATTTATTTTATTTATTTAATGTTTATTGCACAGTTAATAAGTGTACAAAAGGCGGACTTAAAGCCACATAGGCATTCTCTACCAGTCAACCAATGTCGGTTGCCAGCGCCTTGGGCCCTACTACAGAAAACGAAAACGATCGATCGTTGAACGGATCACGTATTTTTGCCCCATAAATCCCTCTCATTTGTCCCTCCCGATCGTTTTCGTTTTCTGTAGTAGGGCCCCTTGTTGGTTATTCGGCAGGATGCACCATGGGCATGGCGAGGTTGCATCGTATGCCCTCTGAGCCTCTCCTTCGTGCCCCGAGTGGTGAGTGCGGGGGCGCGATCGACTCATAAAATTTGAAAACAATAACTCTAAATGTATAATAATAATAAAATGAAATATTATAAAATACATAGTATAAAAATCACATATAATATGAATGTTAAAACTATTATTGTAGGTATTTTACCTCGTGCAGTGGACGTGGCGAAACAATGTATTGTTATACTCGTACTAGTCACTTTATAACCGTAAAATCACTTCGTTTGATTGTGCAGTTAAAAGTTACGACCTAAGAGTCGTTATAAGGTAGGTAAGACCATTGAATGTTGTAGATTGTCCACCGCTTGTTAGAAATTATTAAGTGGGGTGGTCATTTGTATTCTCTATCCGTCTCCGCGCGGGATTATCCTGGTTACTAAAATATTTTTTTTTTATGTCGAGTCATATCATCATAGAAAAGATCATTGAAGGTGCATCCTGCCGAATAACAAACGAGGCGCTGGCAACCGACTGGTGGTGGTTTAACCATCACCATTGAAGGCGTAGCTAAATATCACAGACCTATGACGGGCAGCAGCGTCACCGGAGGGAAATGCCACGCCCTGCGATCGCCAACCCGCCCGCCCAGCGTGGCAATTATGGGTAGTATACTCTCCATATGTTTGCCCTAAGAGGCGAACAACTGGAGAGGCCTATGTCCAGCAGTGGACTGCAATAGGGCGATGATGATGATGATGAATGCCCAAATTGGCAAACAACTGGAGTGCCCTAGCAGTGGACTGCGATAGGCTGATGATGATGATGATGATCTATAATATAGATCATCTATATAGATCATCTATAATATAGATCATCTATATAGATCATCTATAAATAGATCATCATCATCATCATCAGCCTATCGCAGTCCACTGCTAGGGCACTCCAGTTGTTTGCCAATTTGGGCATCTATATAATAAAATCTTACCGATAACCGCTTGTCCTCAGTTTCATCCGTCCGTTTGTCCGCCATATTTGTCTATCTAATCACTATCACTTTGTCTAAACACTTTTGTGCGAAGCAGTATAACACTAGTATAACACTTTGTATCAATCACTGTGGTATACTTCATAGCAACACTCTGGATGAAGGGGATACATTTTATCTGAAACAAATAAAAGTATTATGTTAGTCAGATAGATAGATATTCTTTATTGCACCAAATACAAACGTTTATAGACAAGGTATTACAGACAACTAGTGATACAATTTAGGCGGTCTTATCGCTGGTAAGCGATCTCTTCCAGACAACCTTCAGGTAGAGGATAGATTAAACAGAAGGGGTGAGGTGAGCAATCGACTGATGAAACAGATTATAGTCAATAAATAAATACATAAATCAATGAATGAATACATAAGTAAAATACAGATATAATAAACACATAGGTTTAAAACATATACAATATAATATACATTACTATACACACGCACAAATATTATACAGCTCAGCTCCAGAATTTTTTGCAGTCAGTAGAAGTTTCGAAACGTCCAATTTTCAACCATATGTCGAGCTACTATAAAAAAACCTACTAATGACACTACCGCTTTAATAAATCGGCATACCTACTATTCCATTGTCCATTACAGCCTAGATATATTAATTTGCGTTATCGAATCGAATTCCTATCACAATACATAATTGTACTATGTAGGTAGTCGCTAATCAGAATAATTTTGCGTCATGCTTTTTTGTATTATCTGAGAAATTCACAAACTGACACAATAAAACTAAATAAAACATTTGATATTATTTAGTTGAGCATTGTGTGGGGTCTAGGTAAATAGGTCTTATGTCATTGACAATTTCGATCACGAAAACTTGTCAAATTTTTTTATAGTAGCTCGTCTTAATGGCTTACCTACACCTGATGGAAAGCGAAAGAGAAGCCCAAGTAGCTGTGACAACTGGCAAGAAACTGGTCAGTTATCTGTCAGTTGCCACTGCCATGCCGGCCCAACCCTAACCCCCCACGAGCTCCGGAAACGCTACTCACCAGCAGAAACACGACCCGGAGGTCATTTGACTGCAGTATTCTATAGGGTGGAGGTCCTTCCCCGGACGGGCAGCTCAATTCGAGAATGTATAGAATTCGGTCAATGTCTCCTAGCATCATCATCATCAGCCTATCGCAGTCCACTGCTGGACATAGACCTCTCCAGTTGTTCGCCACAGTGGTCAAACATCTGGAGGCTATACCCTACGTGCTGGGCAGGCGGGTTGGCGATCGCAGGGCGCAAATCTTTGCTCCGGTGACGCTGCTGCCCGTCATCGTCTAAGATTGCCACTTCAGCTTGCTTACTCGACAAAGATCGAATAACAAGAACTCGATAGTGTAAACATGATAAACAAAATCCGCGCAACACGATAAAGTTAATAAAGAAAATAGTTCGACCACCGTTTTATTATACCTACCCTTCAAGAAACAAACCAACAGGAGATAAACTAAATGATAATATGTACACAAACCAAGATATTAATTTACAGTAATGTTAATGTTATTTTGATGACAGTAAATTGACTAACAAATTGAACGTGATCATTTATTGAGATGAGACCTATGCTATGATAGGCATAACGGCTAATTTTTGTTTTGATTTGGTATAGACGCATAACTCAATCACAAAAACATTAAATAAATAACCCAAGACATGCCACGCTGGGCCACACAACGCCATCTAGCCCCAAACTAAGCTGAAGCTTGTACTACGGGTACTAGATAACTGATAAACTTCTTTACAAAAAAAAGTATCTAAGTAGATATTTTTATTTGTAAAGAAATACATAATACATAGTTAACACGACAAAAAAATCTCAGGATTTACCTGAACTACAAAATTTGAAATCTGATCCTCAAGAGTCAATCAATTCTGTTAATGAGTATTTTATAAATGTCGGCTCGGTACTCTCTAATAATATACTACAAAAACTAGGAGTCACGGAGAATGAATTGGTACAGGGATTTAAAGCGGACAACTCCCAACTTACCTCATTTGTATTACTGGACACTGATGAACGTGAGGTTCATAACGTTGTGATGAACCTAAAAAACACTAATTCCACTGGGCAGGATGGCATATCATCAATATTTCTAAAACGATGTGTCAATTCTTTAGCCAAGCCTTTGGCACACATTATCAACTTGGGAATGTCTTCAGGAAGGTTCCCTAATATTTTAAAGGATTCTATAGTGGTGCCTATTTTCAAATCCGGGGAGAGAGACAGTATCTCAAATTATCGTCCAATATCTCTCCTATCTACAATAGCAAAAATTTTTGAAAAAATTATAAACGTTAGACTAACAAACTATCTGGAAAAGAATCATTTAATTTCAAATAATCAGTATGGATTCAGAAAAAACATATCGACAACTGATGCAATAGAGGACCTTGTTAATAATATCGCAAAGAATCTTGATTCCAGGAAGAAATGTGTAGGTATTTTCCTGGATCTTGCTAAAGCATTTGATACTGTCTCTATCCCCCTATTGATTCGCAAGTTGGAGGTTATTGGAATACGCGGCTCTCCATTGGAGCTTTTCAAAGATTACTTGAGTAATAGGTCTCAATCAGTAAAGATAGGTAATCGCCTTAGTACCAAACAAAAAGTGAACTTCGGGGTGCCGCAGGGATCAGTGCTCGGTCCCACTTTATTTTCTATCTATATAAATAGCCTACTATGCAACACCGAACTTCCTAATTCTAAAGTAATAACTTTCGCGGATGATACCGTAATCCTTTTTCAAAATGATACTTGGGAACAGGTTAAATTAGCAGCTGAAAAGGGAATGAAAATCGTAACCAAATGGCTGGACTCGAACTTGCTAACTTTGAACCTAACAAAGACTAAATATATAACTTTCAGCATAAAGAATAACCTCCAGCCGAAATCAGACTTTGTTATAAGGGTACATGATGGTGACTGCTATGCGGATGACTGTAACTGTTTTACTCTATTGGCTTCCGACAGCGTCAGGTACCTGGGTGTTGAAATAGATAAAAACTTGAATTGGAGGCAGCACATCCTTGGCCTCAGGTCACGTATTCGTAAGCTTATACCTATTTTTAAAAGACTGAGAAATCTGAAAGACCATAAAACCAACAGATTAGTTTATTTGGCCATTTGTCAATCGATAGCCACATACGGCATCACTGTCTGGGGTGGTGCAGCTAAAAGTCTTCTCCTTAAGGTTGAAAGAGCTCTGAGATGCATTCTGAAGGTAATCAACTTTAAGCATTTTAGGTATCCTACCACTAAACTATACGCAGAATTTAAAGTCCTAAATATTAGACAGCTATTTATAAAAGCAAGCATTCTTAGGCAGCATTCCTGTAAGGGGCGTAAAAATGCGGCAACTAGAAGGAAACACGAGGTGTACGAAATACCGATATGTAAGACTGTTTTTGCTAGGAGCTTTCCTTTTTTTGTGGCGCCATTTCTGTATAATCACATTAGCAAAAAGCTTGCAATTAAAGACATGACCAGGTTTTATTGTAGTAAGCTGTTGGAGGAATATCTGAGTATCATGGATTATGAAAAGACAGAAGAGATATTTAAAACTATAAAATAATATATGTACTATAAAATAAAATAATATTATACCTATTTACAAATTTAAAAAATGTATAATTAATTTATCTATGTGATATAACTTAATAATATGTATCATATTCTACATACCTAAACTGTTAAATTATAAAAATAATGAGTACAGCATAAAATATCTGTATACAAGTATTGTTTATGAACTTACATATTATATATTATTACATTACATGCATATATACTATCTCACCAAACTTAGTATAAGTGGGTAAATAAGCTTTCGGTGTAGTCAGTTTTTTTTTCTTTTTTTTTTTTTACATTACTTGTTTACTTTTGTTTTCATTTGCTTAAAGACGTAGTTACTTATTAATGTAATATGCTTGTGTAATCGAATTCATTATAGTCACCATAAAAATGTATATATAGTATGGTATAAATATGAATAGAATGTTGATAAAAGGCTCATTTGCAAACCTTTACTTTTATAAAATAGGCCAAAATGATAACTCATCATTAAATCTTACAATATAATGAACAAAGAAATAGGTGTGTAGAGAAGAAAAAATCTAGGTACTTTAGGCTTCTGAGATTCTAGTTAAACTATTCTACTCTGAACGTAACTGCAGTATCTGCAAACGTTAAGTATACTACGCGTCCAAAGTTACCTCGTCACTTCTTATCGGCATCTATTATGCACCGTAATATTTGTAAATGTACTCAAAACATGTCCTTAAGTTAATTACGTTAGAGCGTGTATTAGTAGGGCGAGATTCTTACCTAGCCGTAACTCAGTTGTTAACTAGCACGGTAGGTAACGTTTTGCTTTGCATGTGTACCGCCAACTTACAACATTTGGCTTAAGCGCTTTGTGAATGTGTTAGCTCTGTTTTTAGTTTTAAGATGTGTTAACTATGAATGCTAAGCTTTTCTGTAAGTGTAATACCAACAACAATATGTATTATGTAGTGCTTTAGCTAAGTATTAGTGTTTTATGTAGTGCTTTAGCCAAGTATTAGTGTTAAGTTTTAAATAAGATGGTATACATTATGTTATCTTTATGGTAAATAAATTCTATTCTATTCTATTCTATTCTATTCTAACACCCAGACCAATACAAACAGACATGTTCATGAACATTTAAATGTTTGTACTCTGCGGGAATTGAACCCACGACCCACGGAGCAAATTTGCTTCGTGTCACGACCCTTGGCTCAGAGGGCAGAGGTCATTTCTTGATTAAATCATCATCGTCAGTCTTTCGCAGTCCGCTGCTGGACATAGGCAACTCCATCTAGTCTGAGGGCGCCCTACACTACGTTTGCCGAGACGCGGTATCCGCTCTAGAACTCGTTTACCCCAACGGTTATCGGTTCTGCGGTTGATGGGCGATTCTCACAAAGTGAGCGTTTTTGGCTCATTGGTCTGGCGCGATTTTTTTTTTAGATATTTGTAGGTTTTAGTACTTTATACTAAAGATGGATTAATTAGAAGCCGAATGATGTAAAAGGCGTCATCATCAGGCCCTGCGATCGCCAACCCGCCCGCCAGCGCGGCGATTATGGGTATATCCTCGAGATATTTGCCCCAAGTGGCGAACAACTGGAGAGGCCCACGTCCAGCAGCGAACCGTGATAGGCTGATGATGATGATGATGATGAATTCGCCAGGAAAATACAGGTGAATTAGTGACAAAATTATGAGATTTTTTCAATTAATGACAAATATATTTTGTTACGTGCACTCTAGGAATATGTAAACATTACCCTTATGTAAAGAAAACAAAACACTATATTTTTTGTACAGTACACAAAACACCACTCCATGTACATCAGGAGGTAATCAGTACATAAAATTTAGGAGTGATGCCTTACAAAAGCCAGGTTACGTTATGTTTATGCTTATAAATTTCTTCTCGAGCGACGTAGACACGTGTGCTCCTCTTGCTGGCTTTCCGGGGACTGAGTTTAAAGAGATGTTGCAGTCCACATTGACGTCACAATAAACTCACACTAACACGAACTGTGATCTACCGCGCCAGATCAATTAGTGCTGTTCCGTTGGACAAATTTAAAATTACCGTATCTTTTTTCCTGAATGTTGTAATCACTTAAACTGTTTATTCTATTAATGTTAAATAATGCAAGTATCGAATGAAATATTAATAAACATCGATATCGGTGTTTTTCTATATAAAATATTTTTTTAAAGTTAAAAAATTAGCGTTTGGACGCGCCAGTAAACTGAAAAATCGGATGTTCAATATTTTTTTTTAAAAAAAGTATACATATTACATAAGTATTATATATTGGCCATGGTAGATACCAATTTTGTCTACCTACTTCAAGTGAGAAATTTTAAGAAATCGTTTAAAAACATGTGTTCTCCGGCTCTGGACACGTTTTTTTGTCGTTTCGGAGAATCGCCCTGATGTGGCCAGCCCTCTGCCACTTCCGCTTACTAATTCAATGAAAAAAAAAACTCCGCTTGTATGAAAAGTCTCCGAGATACCTAATAATAATTATCTAAATTTCAAAATCACAAATATTAACTCTCCCAAAAACTCTTCGCGAAAGTACGTATTGCGTGGTGTTTTGTATGTATAAATTAATATTTAAAGTAAATACTGCGTACGTAAAGCATTAGATTCATACCAAAATATGTTCAAAATACTTAATAGTATGTTAAAGAAAGCTACTTTACGACTTTCCCGATGTACTTTGAAGGCAAATTGTTATTATTTTTCCATTAAGTGTGATTTTAATAGATTCGGACAGCCATGAAATGATATGGAAGTTCAAACATACTTAGGACTCCTATTGTGTCAGTAAAGTCTATATTTGATAATAAAACAGGTTACTTACATTTGAAGTTATGACAGAACTATTATTTACAAGACACTTCTATACAGTCTTGGCACATTGTATAGAGGTATACAAAGCGAACATTATTTATTAATTTACGTACATTTTATTACATGATAAAGGGATGTGTAAAACAAATGACGTTGCCGATAAAATGATAATTTGTTCCGCTATTTACGTGGCCGAAAATTGTGATAATCGAAGTTAAAATAAATTTTATAATCATGCTTCTTAAAATAATACCCTTTACTGCTTTACAGCTGACTGGTGGCGGTAAAACCATCACGAGAGAAGGCGTACCTAGCTAAATACCAAAAGCCGATGACGGGCAGCAGAGTCACCGGAGCGAGGAGCTACGCCCTGCGATCGCCAACCCGCCCGCCCAGCGTGGCGATTATGGGTAAGTATATCTACCAGAAGTTTGCCGTAGGTGGCGAACAACTGGAGAGGCCTATGTCCAGCAGTGGACTGCAATAGGCTGATGATGATGATGGGAGTCAAGCGGACTAAAATACCCAAAGTACCGAAATACCCTATTATTTTAAGTTAAAACTGGCTCCGCAGAATACCAGTGGTCGTGACGTAGGTATACCTCGTCGCGGCCTTATACTGAGCAGGGACCATTTTGGTACTTTAGTTTTAATAAGTTCCTAAATGTTGTATATTTTGTGTGTACCAAATAAAGATATGTATTCTATTCTATTCAAAGTAATAGCTAGTATAAAATAAATAATCCGACAGTTATGGCCGAATACCGCACATCACTAGCGCCATTAATTACTCACAGATAACATAGATACGCCCTGGACGATTCAGATATCATGCTGATATTTTATCAGGACATCTTTACGTACAGATTGTGTCGTGGACTCGCGGTTGATTGGTATTTACCGACAAAAGATACAGGTAGGCTCGACTGGGATGTAAGGAAGCCTATCACCTTTTCGCTCCAAGCCATCCTCACCTGCCCGTGGTGCATCCTGCCGAACAACAAACGAGGCTCTGGCAGACCGACTGGCGGCGGTAAAACCATCACGATAGAAGGCGTAGCTAATTACCACAGGCCGATGACGGGCAGCAGCGTCACCGGAACAAGAAGCTACGCCCTGCGATCGCCAACCCGCCTGCCCAGCGTGGCGATTATGGGTACCTATATCCTCCAGAGGTTTGCCCTAGGTGGCAAAAAATTTGGTATAATTCCGTCAAACCAGTGTGTACCTATAGCTAAATTCTATGAAGATTCTTTGAAACGGACGCACGTTGTATTGGTCTGGGTGTTTGCTATGTATATTCTGTTACTTATTTACAAAAAAAAGTATCTAAGTATGTTTGTCAGTTGTCTAGTACCCATACTACAAGCTTCGGCATAGTTTGGTGCTAGATGGCGCTGTGCGGCCCAGTGAAGCATTTATTGGGTTAGACTGGCTCGGTGGCTCAATTGGTAGTGACCTCTGCCTTCTGAGCCAAGGGTCGTGGGTTCGATCCCCACACATTACAAACATTTGTGTGCATGAACATGTCTGTTTGTATTGGTCTGGATGTTTTCTATGTATAATATGTATTTATTTCCAAAAAAAATATCTAAGTAAGTTTATCAGTTGTCTAGTACCCATACTACAAGCTTCGGCTTAGTTTGGGGCTAGATGGCGCTGTGTGGCCCAGCGTGGCATGTCTTGGGTTATTTATTTATGTATAGAATGTATGTTGTCTGTAGTATTTAACCCATACTTCCGGACTGAACCCTTAAGTACTTAGATTCCACACAGGAAGTGTGGGATTCGAACCAGCGACCCTCAAACGGTTATTTTTAATCTAAAATGACAAATGTACGACACACCTTTATCTAAAATATTTAGTGGCAGGTTATATGAAGATAAGATTATCTATGTAAATTACTGCAATAATTTGATATATAACGTAGATTATAACCACGATCATAGTTTATATCAAAATAATAAGTAGTGACGTAGAATAAATTATCTATGTTTGTACCTATCTGTCACTATGTCATCATCAGCACCATCATCAGCCTATTGCAGTCCACTGTTGGACATAGGCCTCTCCAGATGTTCGCCACTTAGGGCAAACATTTGGAGGATATACCCATAATCGCCACGCTGGGCAGGCGGGTTGACGATCGCAGGGTAAATAAAACTCCGTTTGCTCGCAAAGAAGACAAATTCATTGCCAACGCTGTACCTATATATGCAACTGTCGAAACACAATGCCTCTGCGATGTAACTAAGGATAGTGACATCTATCGGTAAATGAAGCATAATAAAGTTAGATGTTATGTACAACGTGACCGTTTTCTAGAGATCGAACATACCGCCCACCATGGCCGAATGGACATTACTATTCCGCCCACCATGAACCAATACCATCTTCAATAAAAGCGGACTGTATAGTTAAAAGTTGACCGTTTTCTAGAGATCGAACACAGGGCGTAGCTTCTCACTCCGGTGACGCTGCTGCCCGTTTTTTTTTTTTTTTTTTTTTTTTTTTTTTTTTTTTTTTTTTTTTTTTTTTCTAAATGACTACGATGATGGCCAGGGCGGCCTTGTCATCATCACCGGACTGTTGGGCGCGGGCCGGTATCTAGAAAAGGGCGCAAAAGCTGGGGGGCGACGCGACGGGAGTCCCCGCCGGCGGGGACGGAACGACGGTTGTCTTGAAGTGTGGTTTGTCGCGAGTTGTTCGGCGGCGGTCATGGCTAGAGTGATGGGGTCGTCGGCCTCCAAGAGGACGTGGCGGGGGCGGCGGCGTGCGCCGCGGAGCTCCTCAAAAGCGTGGTAGTTGGAGGCGTGGACCACTAAGGGGTTGGGGTGATGAAGGGCAGAGTCAAAGAAACGTTTTGAGCATTAAAATACTGCGCGATGGTAGGCAGCTTTAAATCAATGTGTAGGTTTTCGTTACGCTGCTGCCCGTCATCGGTCTGTGGTATTTAGCTACGCCTTCTATCGTGATGGTTTTACCGCCGCCAGTCGGTTTGCCAGAGCCTCGTTTGTTATTCGGCAGGATGCACCACGGGCAGGTGAGGTTGGCTTGGAGCGAAATGATGATAGGTCGCTCCCTTACATCCCTACTTACATATAACAATCGAAAACGATCGTTTGACAAACTTCCACACTTGTACCACAAATCTCTACCTGCAGAATCATCAGCCTATTGCAGTCCACTGCTGGACATAGGCCTCTCCAGTTGTTCGCCACTTGTGGGTAAAAATCTATTTTATTTGACATCTAATAATTTATTTGCATTATATTCAATCTAATCACTTATAATCAATTGACAAATTGTTGTAACGTTTGCATGCTCTGAAGAGTGAATGTGTCTAGTTCTCGATTTTAATAACACCATTAAGTATGTACCGCATTCTAGCAAATAAATTTATTCTTATTTTTATCTTTTCGCTCCAAGCTACCCTCACTTGCTCGTGGTGCATTCTACTGAATAACAAAAGAGGCGCTGGCAACCGACTGGTGGCGGTATAACCATCACGATTGAAGGCGTAGCTAAATACTACAGGCCGATGACGGGCAGCAGCGTCATCGGTGCGAGGAGCTACGTCCTGCCCGCCAACCCGCCTGCCCAGCTTGGAAATTATGGGGCAGCGCAGACGACAGACTATCCGTGACGCACTTTTTTGCAATTATATGCAGTAACGCACACGACGCGCAAAAATCTGTCGCGGATATTTCACAGACTCAACGCACATCTTTGAATATTCTGTCGGCAGACCTAGACGCTTATTTTTTATGTCTCAGACGCAGACTCTATCGCACAAAAAGTGTGCCGTCTGCGCTGCACCTGACGGTAAATCCAACGTTTACTTATAATTTTGTTTATTTCACGATTTAGTGAAAACTATTTTTGATGCATATACTGACCTACTTTAATAGATAAATTAATTTGTTACAAGTTTAAAACAGTTTGTTAATGAAAGGACATATTATTTAATAAGAATAAGCTCTAACTTGTGTCATTGAAACGATTACTTTCACTGTTAAGGAATCGCTGACACCTAGTTATATAAAGATTATAACTAAGTATTTTTTTAGCAGTGGACTGACACGGGCTGATGATGATGATGATAGTGATGATGATGATTCTTTTTTAGGGTTCCTTAGCCAAATGGCAAAACACGGAGCCTATAAATATTCGTTTTTTTATAGTTTCTCGCCATAATGGCTTCCCTACGCCTGATGGAGAGCGAAAGCGAAGCCCAAGTCGCTGTGACAACGCAAGTAAGTGGTCAGTTACCTGTCAGTTGCCACCGCCATGCCATGAGACTACCAAAGTGGTAAAACGTATCACTAGAAACGAACCAAGGCGATATATTTAATTGATACATCTTCTTTTCTAGAGGGGAATGCATTAGGCACCTTCGCATCGCTTCTGGGAGGAGTCGGTGTGGTGTGTGGGACTCACACCTCCCAGAATGGGAGGGTACCCACTAAACCGGTAAGAGAGGAGGTAGGGCATAGCGACTCTTCGCTCGAATTGAGCCGCCCGTCCGGGGAAGGACCTCCACCCTATAGAATACCGCAGTCAAATGACCTCTGGGTCGTGTTTCTACCGGTGAGTAGGGTTTCCGGAGCTTGTGGGGGGTTAGGGTTGGGCCGGCATGGCGGTGTCAACTGACGGGTAACTGACCAGTTACTTGCCCGTTGTCACAGCGACTTTGACTTCTCTTTGGCTTTCCATCAGGCGTAGGGAAGCCATTATGTCGAGCCACTCTAAAAAAAAACCCTCCTGCGTTGCCAGTGGGGTAGCACCGAAGCATAGATACGGGCCTGCCTGCCCGGCCAGCCGCAGATGACAAGCGGCCGGCACTCCTGGTCCGGGAAGGACAAATACTCCTACTCGGTCGGGTAACATCAAAAGTATTGTTTAAACAGACGGGTAACTCACGCACGAGTGTCACTTGCATGCCACGATAAATGAAAAGAATACATTGGTTGCGACCAAGTTGGTTTATCCATTTATGAGCTAAGTAGGTATTATAGTAAAAATAGAACGCATATTGCACGAACAATTAGGTATTTTATATCTACCAAAGAAATTTAATTTGAAAACAATAAAAATATAGTTTAACCAAACAACTAACTCGCGTGGAAAATGCAAAAACGCAGACTTTTCCTCAATGAATTTCAGTTTTTAATTCAAAGGTAGCGATAAGATAAGCGCTTAAAAACAATTTTTGTTTACTTACTTCAAATCAGAGATAAAAACACACACTTTTATTTCGTTTCACGTAACATTTAAACGCAAAACAGGAACCAATTGAAAAAAAACACGTTTAATAAACTAGGACACGATTTAAAAAGTTAGGTACCGAAGAGTTTTTAACATTTTTGACAATAAGTATGGCGGCTAAAATACGCGCGAACTTGCCTGCGCTACGCGGTGAACTGGCGTAGAATAACATTTACATGCTAATGTTACTTCTGGCGTTGAAAGGAAAGTATTACAAGCTAATACTACACTCCATAAGATAATATTGACCGTTTAATTAACTGATATGCGAAATATTTCTTATTGTCTACTGTTTGCCAATAATAATGCCAATGATTCATTGTCTGACAGGAGTGGGCTTGGCCTTCAGCCATCCACAGCTGGATAAGTATCCTAGTAAGCCTCTCCAGTTGTTCCCCTCTTTGGTAAGAGATCTGGAGGCTTCGCCCATAATCGCTACGCCGGGCAGGCGGGTTGGCCATTGCAGGGCGTAGCTCCTCGCTCCGGTGACGCTGCTGCCCGTGATGGGCTGCCCGTCATGGTAGACTTAGACCGCAGTGTCTCGCACATCAATCTTCATCATCAACAGCCTATTACAGTCCACTGCTGGACATAGGCCTCTCTAGTTGTTCGCCACTTAGAGCAAACATCTGGAGGATATACCCATAATCGCCACGCTGGGCAGGCGGGTTGGCGATCGCAGGGCGTAGCTTCTTGCTCCGGTGACGCTGCTGCCCGTCACCGGTCTTTAGTATTTAGCTACGCCTTCAATTGTGATGGTTATACCGCCACCAGTCGGTTGCCAGCACCTCGTTTGTTATTCGGCATGATGCACCACGGGCAGGTGAGGTTGGCTTGGAGCGAAAAGATGATAGGCCGCTCCCTTACATCCCCGTGTCTCGCACGCCACCCGCAGAATGCTTGACAGAGGTCCCGGTTTTTAGTATCTATTACTCGCCTCCCTTCCATCTCGAGCTTGGTAGGAACCCATAAGTTCCTGAACACGGTGTGAGTCCCACATATCCCACTACTCCCCCTGGTAATGATCATCATCAGTCCTTTTCAGTCCACTGCTGGACATAGGCCTCACCCAATGTTCGCCACCTTGATCGATCCTGGGCTTCTCCCATCCAGCACTGCACGTCCTGCGCAAATCGTCACTCCACTTGGCCTGAGCGCGTCCTATCCTACACTACGTTTGCCGAGACGCGGTCTCCACTCCAGAACTCGTTTACCCCAACGGTTATCGGTTCTGCGGCTGATGTGGCCAGCCCACTGCCACTTCAGCTTACTGATCCGATTTCTGATCATCAGCTCCAGCTCAAGTGTTCCCTTCCTCTTACAATCCTGGGTTCTTTAGGCGGGGCGTGAAACGGCATCTAAGTGGGCCTTCAGGCCTCAGGGTGAGGGCGACAAGCGCAATGGGTTTGTTCTATTGTGCCTGTCGACCTAACTTTTGGACCTCACGACCGCTTCCCATCAGGTGACGTGATCCTGAAAGCTCTTCTTATAAAAAAAAATATCAGTATGCCGATAAAACACGTAGAATATTGTTGTTTATGATGTGAGGTTGCCAATGTTTTTCAAGTAACCCTGTATATAGTGTCGTGTTCTGTTACTAGGTAAGTAAATTACCTAATCGCAGCCTTGATCAAAGAATACTACCTAATAACAATCTTATCTGGCCTAGGATACACGCCACCGGTAATTATAAAACATCTAATCAGCATGAACCGCTGAAAGCACGTGTTAATTTTGCAAAATGTAATAACTAAATACTTGTAATATCTACCTATAGGTATTTACTATATTCTATCTTCTACTTATGTGTACCTAAAGTACATGGCATCTATTTTATAGTTACTTTGAGGACGAGATCAATAGGAGAATTCAGCTACGCTGGGCAGCGTTTGGGAAACTTCGTCGAGTCTTCACATCCTCGATCCCACAGTGCCTAAAGACAAAAGTTTTCGATCAATGCGTACTGGTTATGGCATACGGAGCCGAAACGTGGACACTCACGGTACGGCTAGTCCACAAGTTGAAGATCGCACGGCGAGCTATGGAAAGGGCTATGCTCGGAGTCTCTCTGTGGGATCGGATCCGAAATGAGGTGATCCGGCAGAGTACCAAAGTTATCGACATAGCTCACCGGATTAATAAGTTGAAGTGGCAGTGGGCTGGCCACATCAGCCGCAGAATTGATAACCGTTGGGGTAAACGAGTTCTAGAGTGGAGACCGCGTCTCGGCAAACGTGTGTAGGACGCCCTCAGACCAGGTGGAGTGACGATTTGCGCCCAAAGTCGAGAAGCCCAAAATCTAGCACAGTGGGGAACTTTGGGAGAGGCCTATGTCTAGCAGTGGACTGATGTCAGCTGATGATAATGATTTTATAGTTAAGTAGAGAATTATTATTATTAAAAGGCCGGCAGCGACCCTAAACTCCA
This sequence comes from Conogethes punctiferalis, assembly GCA_031163375.1. Taxonomy (NCBI): domain Eukaryota; kingdom Metazoa; phylum Arthropoda; class Insecta; order Lepidoptera; family Crambidae; genus Conogethes; species Conogethes punctiferalis. The sequence continues at coordinate 3,597,420 of CM062104.1, forward strand.
TTAGAGTTTTAAGAGTCCATGGGCGGTGTCGACTGCTTATCATCAGGCACACTAGCTCGTCTGCCGGCTCTCGCATGAAAAAAAAATGTACAAGAAAACAACCTTGGTGTGAATCAGTCTGGCGCATTTATTACAATAAACAATAATTTTGTGTAGACAATGACAAATAGACACATTCACACAATTAAATAGACATGAATAGCGATTTTTCACACACATTAAAATGTCCGACTGTACAAAATGGTGTCAAATTGTAGGTAGGTACGTACTTGGTGACATTTACACGTCGTGGTGTTTTGAACCAATTATCCGGTTGTTAAATAAACTGTTCACTGTGAAATTCAAACAATGGGGATGTCTACTTATTTCTGGGGCCCTACTACAAAAAACGAAAACGATCGTTCGTTGAACGGATCGCGTATTTTTGCCCCATAAATCCGTTTCATTTGTCCCTCCCGTGTTCGAATATACGAACTAAAATTCGTCAACGTCGATTTTCAACAATTTATTTGATATATTAGAACACGGGAGGGACAAATGAGAGGGATTTATGGGGCAAAAATTTGCGATCCGTTCAACGGATTTTACCACTTTGGAAGAGTCTCTCGCGCAAACTATTCATCTGAGAAAAAAATGATGTTAGAAACCTCAACATCATTTTCAAATACCTATCCATAGATACCCCACACGCATGGGTTTGATGAAAAATTTTTTTTTGAGTTTCAGTTTTATGTATGGGGAACCCCAAAAATTTTGGATTTTTTTTTGATTTTACTTTAAAATCTTAATGCGGTTAACAGAATACACCTACGTACCAAATTTTAATAATGTAGCTCTTATAGTTTCGGAATAAACTGGCTGTGACATACGGACGGACAGACAGACAGACAGACATGACGAATCTATAAGGGTCCCGTTTTTGCCATTTTGGCTACGGAACCCTAAAAAGGTGAGGTATGCCTACCTGTAGGTATTCGTAAAGGCTTATTAAACACTTATGAATTCTCCAAAACATTTTTGACGAAACAAAAACAATATTGAAGAACCCGTTTCTGTTATTATGGGGTCCACTTTGGGGTAATAACTACATTATTAATAAGGTACTCCAAATTACTAACGTCGTTAAATATCCGAAAACCAGACTGAGCTACAGTCGGAACAAAAATGTAAGTGTACACTTTAGAATGTTGTCATACTGATCTTAACAATTCCATGCTTCATGTTATACTCGTATTAGTCTCTTTATAATAATTAGAGTCTGAAGTGTTTCTAACGTCAAACAATAAATAATAATAAATAAATAAATATTAGACAACATCACATACATTGCTCCAATCCCAAAGTACCTAAGTAGCTTAAGCACTTGTGTTATGGGTATCAGAACAACGAAGGTACCACAAATAAATACTTAAATACAAATATAAACACCCAGACACGGGACAAACACAAGTGTTCATCACACGAATGTTTGTCCCGGGTGGGAATCGAACCCACGACCCGTGGTTCAGAAGGCAGGGGTCACTACCAATTGAGCCACCGAGCCAGTAAACAAGGTTTTAGAGTGTATAGTACGTCACCGTAAAATTTTAAATACCGTTAGATTATTGTTACGGACAGAGGCGGTAGATGTCTTTTTGTGGGAGGGAGAGGCTGCATAGGGTGTCCCGTTCGCCCGCACCGTCCTTGAGGGTAAGTCAGTATTGGTCAGTATTGAGGCGTCAAGAAAGGTGCGAGCGGGACGGATGCGCTTGGTGTCTCGTTCCTCCGCACACCTAAACGAAGGTAATTTATTTTGCGCAACATAAGAAATACCGCCGGTCCCTGACAATTTCTATCCCCAAATATTAATATGATCGGTTTACTAGTCGATAGTTTTGAGTATAAGATTTGTACATAGGTAAGCAATAGAATAGACGTAGTCGTAGTTTTGGATGTAAACTCTTAGAAGAATAAACCTTCAGTTGGAAGAAGGATCGCGAATTTTACTACCGGAGATCCCGGAAGACTACCTGGTCCAGCGAATCCAAACCCCGTAGTGTACGCCCAGGGCTGTGTAGCGTACAATTATAATATAAATAAATAAATAACCCAAGACATGCTACCCTGGGCCACACAGCATCAACTAGCCCCAAACTAAGCCAAAGCTTGTACTATGGGTACTAGACAACTGATAAACTTAGACATAGAAAACACCCAGATCAATACAAACAGACATGTTCATGCACACAAATGTTTGTACTGTGCGGGGATCGAACCCACGACTCTTGGTTCAGAAGGCAGAGGTCACTACGAAATGAGCCATCGAGCCAGTCAATATATCTCGCGAGATAGTAAACATTTCAAAAATGTAACATATAACGGTAGATTAGGTATAAATAATCAAAAGAAGTGAAATTCTTAAATTAAAATCTGTCTCGCGTTAAATTATCACTTTGATCGATCGCAATCTACCTACTCTACAAATCATCATCATCCTAGCCTTTTTCCCGATTGTCTCAGGGTCGGCTTCCCAAACTGTGAGATTTGGCGAGGGCTAAGCTTTTACACAGAGCGACTGCCATCAGACCTCCGCAAGACCTACTCTACAAATAATACGTTAAATTGTAAGCATTTCTTACGGTTCACAATCTTTCGACAGATTACAATCTAGCAAGATAGATTATAATGTAACGGCATTTACAATTTTAAGGTAACATATACATAGTGATCACCAAGACCAATACAAACAGACAAGTACATGCACACAAATATTTGTACTGTGCGGGTATCGAACCTGCGACCATTGTGTCAAAGCCAGCGTTCACTACCGCTGACCCAAACTGATCATCAGAATTATTAAATTAAGTAGGTAAATGACATTACTGTATTATTTATCTCTTCAACTGTATCTTGTCATCAGCATATTATTAAGCTAAGGTTGCAACTCCAGGACTCCCTTGACCAATGCGAAGCAATAAAATGAATAGGGATGTTTCCAGGGTTAAAATAATTACAATATATTTAGTCCGTAAATAACATCATAAAAATATTTTCCTTTTTTCATCTATACAAAAAATTCTTTTTTTTTATATAAGAGGCGGCAGACGAGCAAATGTGATGCCTGATGGTAAGCAGTCGACACCGCCCATGGACACCCAACTCAAATCGAGTTCTGGGGTCGCTGCCGGCCTTTTAAATAGGAGTAGGTACGCTCGTTTCTTGAAGGCTCCCATGTCGTAGCTGTTCGGAAATACTGATGCAGAGAGTTGGTTCCACAAAACCGATGCGCGAGGCAAGAAGTTCCTCATAAAGCGTACAGTGGATGATCGCCAACCATCTTCAGTCTTTGACGTCACTCAGTGTGAAAAACTCTTATGTCGCGTTTACACGCTCGCGTTTAATACGACATTCAACGGGCACAAACACAAGCACAAGCATGTGAACGGGCTGTTCGACTGTTTGAATGTGCACGTGCGTGCGCAGTGTGTAGGGCAGGGCTACTTGCCGAGCTGTTTGCCAGGTTGCTTGCCGGGCTGCGTGGCACGCGTGTAAACCATAGCATTAGAAGTCAGGCGTAATTTTAACGGGTTTTATCCTTGTCATTTTTGATCTAATTTACGAATGAAGTGGCGAATATGGGAAGAGCCTCCAGACTTCTGTCCAAAGTGGCGAACAACTGGAGAGGCCTATGTCCAAGTGAACTACGATAGGCTGGTGATAATAGTATTTAATGATGTTTTGTCAAGGCGTCGCTAAAAATAATCATACAGTTAAGAAAGGACATATATTTTTATTTCAGTGGACATCGGGCCTTATTTCCTCGCCGCGTTTAAAATCGCCTTATTTCCTCAATCAAAACAGGTAGAAATTGCGATGTATTTTTACACAGAATAATTTTGAGAGAATACTTTAGAAAAACCAGATACATAGGTTAAGTTTACACAATAATTAACGTGCATCTTACTTAACAAACAACAACAACAAACGAGGCTCTGGCAAACCGATTGGTGGCGGTATAACCATCACGATAGAAGGCGTAGCTAATATCATAGACCGATGACGGGCAGCAGCGTCATCGGAGCAAGAAGCTACGCCCTGCGATCGCCAACCCGCCTGCCCAGCGTGGCGATTATGGGTATATCCTCCAGATGTTTGCCCTAAGTGGCGAATAACTGGAGAGGCCTATGTCCAGCAGTGGACTGCGATAGGCTGTTGATGATGATGATGATCTTACTTAAAAGCATATTGTTAAATATATAGGTAACCATAAATACTGTCAGATTATAATCTATCTCGCGAGATTGTAAACTGTCTAAAGATTGTAAACTTTAACATACCCTATTGCTTACAGTTTGACTATTACTTTTCGGTATGCATAGCAGGATGGTGAACCACGGGCAGGTATCTCCCTTACATCCATTGGGATGGGCATATAAGTACCTACCCAACCCATAAATTCTTGGTTCACAGAGCTCACTACCAATGAAGATATTCGAACTTGACTCGACCAGATTTGCACCTGGAACGTCCGTGCTTTAGGCTTTACGCTCTAACCATTACGCCATCGAGGTCGTCAATGAGGAAATTTTCAGAAAAAAATAAGGTGTAAGTAGAACTTTCCGAGTGGATTCACATAAGGAATTTATAAAAGATAATCTTTTGTATCAAATTACAAATTTTTTAATCACCTGCTTGATTTTGTCAAATGTTTTTCCTGTTCTAATATAACAGGAAAAATGTGTTATGTTTATTGATATCTTGCAGATGTTTTGATGACCACACTCACAACCTACCTAAACTCGAGTCCGAATCTTCGTTTTCAAGTTTCCTAGATTATTCTGGAAGTAAGGCGAATGAGGCGTTTTTTAAAAGTTCGTTTGCTATTTTGGGTGACGCGCGTGTGATGGGATGTAAGGGAGCGGCCTATCATCTTTTCGCTCCAAGCCAACCTCACCTGCCTGTGGTGCATCCTGCCGAATAACAAACGAGGCGTATGTCCAGCAGTGGACTGCTATAGGTTAATGATGATAATATTACGGTATCTTGGCACACCAATATTATGACCTAAAATTGACCCTTAGAACAGATGCACGTAAGATTTCGACTAGTTAATTGGCTTAAAAAGCAAGCAAGCATTAATTATTCATTTACCTGCGTGAATCCTACCTACTGTATAAATTATAGAACGAGGAAAACATTGCACTATTTATGGTGTATTTTTTTTATTATAAATTAATGTGTTAATGTGTGTGCTAAAAAGGCATCTCGAAATAAAGTAGGTAGAAAGGCTATGTTCTCCCGTTTTATAGAGGTCACCTTTTTAAAATATCGATCTAAATCGACTGGCTCGTTGGATCAATTGGTTGTGACCTCTGCCTTCTGAGCCAAGGGTCGTGGGTTCGATCCCAACACATTACAAACATTTGTGTGCATGAACATGTCTGTTTGTATTGGTCCGGGTGTTTTCTATGTATAATATGTATTTATTTACAAAAAAAATGTATCTAAGTAAGTTTATCAGTTGTCTAGTACCTACTCATAGTACAAGCTTCGGCTTAGTTTCGGGCTAGATGGCGCTGTGTGGCCTAGCGTGGCATGTCTTGGGTTATTTATTTATTTAAATAAAAGTATCCTCTAAATTTTTAAGAAAATGTGGCAAAATTATTCGTCAGACTGGTAGCAATGAGCCTAATGTGTTTCAAGGATAACCAGACGATTAAAACCTGTACTTCAATGGATACAATTGCTCAATAGTCAATGAGTTCTGTGCCTTGGTAATTATGTAGAAAATTGGTTGTGGAAATTTTACAGGAAAGTAGGTTGATGTGTGGCAGTCTGTACACACGGCTTAACAGTTACCCAAATCTATCAAAATATCACGATGTATATTTTTTTTATCCGAGAGGCGGCAGAAGAGCAAGTGTGATGCCTGATGGTAAGCAGTCCCAAGTCGTAGCTGTACGGATAGACTGTCGCAGGAAGTGTCCACAAAACCGAAGCACGAGGCAAGAAGTTCCTCATAAAGCGTACAGTTGAGGATCGCCAACTATCGAGATGATGAGGACGGAATTGCATTCGGTAATAATGCACACAAGTTAAACATTTGGTTGAAAACTGGGGGAGAGAGAAATAGGTATAGGTGTGATGCGAGAAACTCTTTTACAGCTGACAGGATGGCGCACAAAAAAAATAAGTAGGATCGTCTATCTCGGCGTAGGTATTTATTTAAACCATTTGGCTTAGTTTTTTTAATAAGGATTTGAATTACCTTTTACGGACTTCTAAGTATGTAACCTTGTCTCTAAAACCAAGTCTAAAAATTTCAACCATCATGTTCGCTCCTTCTGTATCGTTGAGTAATAGTTCTAGGACCCACGCTCATGCTATGTCCAATGACCCTTCCTTAAATTCGACTTCAATAGGCTATTACGGCTAAAAATTGTAATTAGTCCATTTTTTAGCTTATTCAAAAATAAAAGACACGTATTTTTTTATTTGTAAATTAGACTACAAATTACAAAGTTATAGCCCGTTGAAATTACGCGTGACGTCACTCGGTGAGGCATTTTTACGGGAGCGAGTGACGTCAAACACTCCGACTCCTAACTTTTGATGCCTTGTATCTTTGATAATGTTTATTTGAATGAAAAAAGGAAAAATACGTGTCTTTTATTTTTGAATAAGCTAAAAGACGGACTAATTACAATTTTTAGCCCTAATAGCCTATTCCAGCAACAGCCCTATTTTGTTAAAACCAGTTATTAAATCAAATAAAACACATAATTTACAAACCACACGTTTATTGTAGTTTATATTTCCTACACTTCTCACATTGATCGCGCGAGATCGCCAATAAACATACAAACAAATGGAAGCCATACTGAAATTCATACAGTGTTATACACGAAACATCGTCTCCACATCAGTGTGCCTAGCACGAACACTTTCGAAAAAGTATGCGTAACGTAACCGTAAACGGGCGATAATTTTCACTACGTTAACGTACGTAAACGTAGTACCTCTTACGCACGATAGGGGCGCTGTACCAAGTTTCATACAAATGTTTACGGTAACGTTACGCATACTTTTTCGAAAATGTTCGTGCTAGGCACACTGTATTCATTTTACTCGACACCACCTATCCTTTTGAAAAGGTTTATATCACATCGTCATTGTCAAGCGCATTATTTTCCGTTTTGCACCACCAAATGTTGAATTATTCCACACTAATCACCTGGGCTTAGTCACCTAGGTGATCAACTGCCCTAAAAAGTAAGAATAAGTGGAGTTAAATCACCTCGCCAGGTTATTTAAGTCGACTCTAAATAATGTTAGGTCTTTTAAACGGAACGTGACGCGGTTGTCATAGTGACTTGACTGGCTCGATGACTCATTTGGTAGTGACCTCTGCCCCCTGAGCCAAGGGTCGTGGGTTCGATTCCCGCACAGTACAAACATTTGTGTTCATTAACATGTCTGTTTGTATTGGTGTTTTCTATGTATAATATGTATTTATTTAAGAAAAAAAAATGTATGTAAGTAAGTTTATCAGTGGTCTAGTAGCCATAGTACAAGCTTCGGCTTAGTTTGGGGCTAGGTGGCGCTGTGTGGCCCATCGTGGCATGTCTTGGGTTATTTATTTAATTCGATTCCAAATAATGTTAGGTCTTTTAAACGGAACGTGACGCGGTTGTCATAATGAGATCGACCCGTGTTGCACTAACTAGGCGTGTTGCGGATCGCTTACGAAAACTTTTTTGGCTTCGGTCGTCTGAGACGCACGCACTCATAATTTTTTTACATTAATTTTTTAGGCATAGTTTTCTAGATTACTATTATTATTTAGATTTAGATTATCTAAATTAGTTAGAGTAATCTAGAAAAAAAAATGTTTATAAACAAAGTCTCTAGGGTGGTGTCAAACGGAATAAAGATTTCGTATGACAATTGACACGGGTGATCCGATTCCAGTGGTGTCAAGTGAAATAAATGACATTTGCTAGATAGTACTGTCATATAATGAGACGGGATTAGACGCAAAATCATATAAATATGTTAACTTATAACTAGGGGATAACGTATACTTAGAAATAAACAATAATGACTTGATACACAGTGTTATTGAGAGTTTTCAAAAACAAAGGTCTACAATTTTTAAATTACTTACTTATTAAAATTCTGAGTTGCTTTCGATGGAAAAACGTTAAAATCTTATTTATCGCACTAAAAGGATTTGTTTACAAATAAAATATAAATTTACGCTAACATTTAGGCTTCTAATAAAGGCCTGTATAGCCACTGTTATGTAAATTCCCAAGTTGGAAAAACCATAATACGAGTATACGAGTATATTATAACATTACATAAAAGATATTTAACATACATCTCAATAATTCTGTGTATCAATTCACATACATACATAATAATAATAAAGCTACATAAACGTACAGGGTGATTGTTTAACACCGTGTACTAAAAAACACTTTCCTACATTCAGAGTGTTACGAAATATGAAAAATAAATCCGACAATTCGTAACAATCCAAGTTATACATTAATAGGTGTAGTACGTGCGGTATTTAGATACTATGTCTGTTAAAAGGCCAGGAGGCATTTGGCCAATATATAGGATAGACCCAAGTATCTTCTTTTCGCTCCAAGCCACTCTCACCGGCCCGTGGTGCATCCTGACGAATAACAAACGAGGCCCTGACAGCCGACTGGTGGCGGTATAGCCATCACGATTGAAGCCGTAGTTAACATTAAATACCACAGGCCGGTGACGGGCAGCAGCGTCACCGGAGCGAGGAGCTACGCCCAAGATACCTATGTGGTAACTAAGCCAAATGCCAATTGGGATGATGACTAAAAAATAATTTAATGTCCATCAGATAGATTAATGAAAAATATTGGATACGTATTTTTTATTTTGCCTCTTGTTCAAAAACTTACGAAGATACATTGATTTTAAATGTCACATGACGTCACGTTAGAGTACAAAATATACTCTAACGTGACGTAGTTAGCCCCCACTCCGTAACTTTAATGCGCTATATCTAAGTATTTTCTTGTTATTTCGACAAAACAAAAAATACGGGTCTTATATTTTTTTATTATCTAAGACTAATTATTTTCTTCATTTTCATACCTTGTCATCATCCGTATTATTATTGTGGGAGCCTTATGTCCAGCAGTGGATGTGTGCAGGCTAACGAAGTAAGTATACAAATGTATGCTCCATTTATTACAATAATATATAGCCCGCACGTACCACCTATATCTACATACAAACAACATAGCGATCTCACGACATCAAACGTTGCGTATCACACGATTCCATCATTATCGACTTAGCACCATACCTTGATATTACCTTTTTTTGGCTTCGTTTCCACTCATGTGACGCTATTATGGTTTTACTATTTATAAGGATAATAATAATTATAATTTTGACAACGAATTTGAAAAGAATAAGGTTTTTACTATCTTATCGAAACGACTTTGTTCCATTCTTTTAGCTATTAATCTTTTTTTTTGTCAAATTAAGGGACTATTCCAATCTGCCACCGTGGCAACGGATTTGAAGGGGCGGGAATGCAACAGTACATACATATCACACTAGAAATTTAAATAAAATAATGATGAATATATTAGGCAACAAAAACAAAAAATATTTCAAATACGTAATGTATTCCCTATGTAAATGTTCCATTCGTATATATCTGTATATTTTAAATATCCGCCACCAAGATGGCAGATGAGAATGTATGGTATGGCCAATCTACACCCATATTTCAACTTAGAAATTAGTTGTTCATTTAATATTTATTGCACAGGAGAGTACAAATGGGGGATTTAATGCCGTGTGATATTATCTACCCGTCCTTCATTGGGCGACAATTAACAATTGCGCCTGAAAATTAATTCTCAGTAGGTATTTAAATATTTTACAAAACAATCACATTTGCTACGATATAAAATTCCCTCATTCTTTCAATTTCATTCAAATCAAATGTTAAAGCTATGTAAACATAATCCAATATAATATTTCGAAGCAAACAATACATTAGAACGATTTCCTATAAAAAAATCTACAAATACAATATTGTATGTATAATAAAACTTAATAAAACTGTTGCAAATACGCTTTTCGCAATACGAAACACAATAATAAAATAATAAATATAAAAACATAATAAGTCACAACTCTACCATTTTTCAATATTGGCGGTATAAATAAAAAATGTTTAGTATCATTTAAAAAAAATAAAGATGCCTAGGTTTCAGATAAAATATACATTTCTATCGATTTATACAGGATGGTCAAGCTTTGTGCAATATTTAAGCGTTTATTTCAGAACTTTAAAAAACATTTGACAAAACAATTTTTTTTCACTAAATATTGATTTAAACAAAAGAAAGGCTTGTTTTTAAAAATCAATTTTCATTTCAAACAATAGAGCTGAAGAAGGATTTTTATGTGATACTTTTATGGTGAACATTTATTTAAAAAATAGTGACCATTCTTCTCGGTCACAGTAATAAAATATGGTATAAATAATTACTTACGCACTTGGTAATGTATTATAACTTGATGCGACGCTTTAACATAAATGTTACATTTTTGCACAAAAATTGACCAATCCCGTATTAAAAAAAGAGTTGTCGTATAAAAATACCGTCCTCATTAGATTACTTGCCAACTTCATAAGTTCCTATTATACAGAAGCTTGAAGCCCTTAACAGTTTTGGGTGATGGGAATAGACGCTCGTACATTTTTCCAAAATAATATCATCCTCTTATCTCGCCCACCACTCTACATAACTCCAATCTGCTACGATACTACGTGCCGTTTCATTTGGGAAATTATATATATTTTATTATCATACAACTAATTGCGCTTTTGTTAGAAAAAAAACGCTCGTTTGATTAATTTACCAAGTTGTTTTATGTAGTTTCCGTTATGGTCTTTTAGATAATTGTCATCATCATTATATCATCACCGCTTATCAAATTGCATCCAGCTGTTGCAGACATTAGATGAAACAAGCATATAGCCCGGAAAAATTTCAACTGACTTTTTTTTTTCGTATTTTTGGTAACATTCGTTTTCCGTATTTCTTTTTTTAACATTGCACTGCAATGAGACTGACTGATAAAGAATTTTTATTATTAAAAATAAATAATAATGAATGTCGCTCGCAACCGGCCGTTGTGGAAGTCTTTGGGGGAGGCATATGTCCTGCAGTGGACCCCCTACGGCTGATAATGATGATGAATAAAGAATGGCTGATGGTGGTGATGATGACATATTCTATAACGCAAATTAGTAAATGTACCATACGAGCAGACATCAAATATTTGAGTGAATCTTTACAGTATAAAATGTGTTATCAAGCTATCGGTACACAAGCCACACAATTTGAACGAAATAATCTTTCCGTCCCTTTCACACTTGTCAAGTGAAAACAGAAGGAAACATATAACTTCGTTTTCTATCAGTAACATTCATGTTGGTCTAAGAACATTGGCGTGCGGTATAATAAATGAATGTTAGCCATTTGACATAGAAAATAGAGAAATTTTCGTCGTATGTAGCTATATTTGCCCGGACTGGCTTTTCCTATTGTCCAAATTAGGGTGGAAGAAAGGAATACGACTTATAAATACAATACCTTCAAATCACAAGGCTTGGAAGGCAAAATAATGCAAATAATACAACAAAATATACTTATTTTCCATTGAATGTTCTTAATTGACCGAGTCGAGGAAACTTCTAAGAATTCTAAGTATCTGCTATAATCTGCTATATTTTTATCTATATTAGGCCCAACAGGCGTTGGCTTACAAACCATACGAAGCTCGTATGTAGAGTTCAATTGGAACTCAAAAGTAGCCAAGATCTACCTACATCATTTTAAAGATGTGTTAAAAAACTTTTTTTTACTAGCCGAAAGCCAAGCTCTTAGTCCAACAATTTCGTAAAAATTGTAGTTTCTTTTACAGTAGACATAGCAACATTATTATTCCATTACAACCGATTTTGTACATATTTTTGTACTATTAAAAATTGTCTATTTTCGTTTAAAATCAGCGAGAGAAACATATGCCTTTTTATTCTAAATGTAAAGATGCCAGTATTCTTCCTCGGTATTAGAAATAAGAGATTTAGGATTTTCTCACTGATTCTTAAAGGTTCAATCATAAAACGGTCTGGGTAGGACGACAACACGGAAATTGTTCATCCCTTTGTCATATTATATAGGACTCGGCTTGTGCAACCCTTTGTTCGATAAATTAATATAAAGGACTCAGCTTAACCCTGCTTTTGCTGTAACAAATCGCTGATATTATCAATGAGGTAACTACAGGGTGTAAAGGGGAGGCCTATTCATCTTTTCACTCCAAGCCAACCTCACCTGCCCGTGGTGCATCCCGCTGAATAACAAACGACCATTGAATACATAACTAGTCCTTTTTATAATATTGCCAATATTTTGCCGTCCCGTTGAACCGTCAACATGACTAAACCTTTACATCAAATATAGACACATCGTTAGTTTCAAGAATGGCTTATGTACCGACAACTCCATATAAAACTGCTTTAGTATTTACGTATGTATGTTTGTTCTTACGTTACATATAGGTATAACTTGTAAACAAAAAAAATGTATTTACATGCATCTATGGTAGTTTTGAATAAATATTTGAAATAATTATTTATTTATTTAAAAGCCATTACACGGGCGGTTTGCTTAAAGTACGTAAAATCAAAGATAATGTTCGGCCCTGGGTGTTCTGGGAGACGACTTTAGTCACAATTATGATTTAATAATTATAATCTTGAATCCAGGTAGTTAGTTGTCTGTCCCATTTTTAAATTGTTATTTAAACTCTTATATTTCGCCTGTAAATAACATTTTTCCGGGACTCAAAATGCCCCAGATTGGGTAACAAACGAGTTTTGATTTAATTGGTATGACAATTGATGTCTTCTAAACAAAGTATCAAATTCAAGTTGCAACGGGATTTTATTTTATTTAAATAAACTTTGACATTTTAAATTAGTTTACCCTGTATGGGTCAAACTGAGTTAGTAAAGTTTTCATATTTCGTATTTTTATACAAAGACATTAGATTAGAATATTTACCCAAAACTACTATAGCATATCTAAAATTGTATAAAACACACAACTATTTATTCAAATCCATCAAAAGAATTAATTAATTAATAATAATGTTGATAATAATAATTATAAAACAACGACAGGTGTGAATAATGATAAAAAATTCAGATAAATGCATTGATGGCAAAAAAATAATAATACAATATAGTGTATGGGATAACAGAATTAATTTTAATAATAACCGATAACATTTTTAAAATACATTTCAATTACAACGTAATAAGATTGTTTTTTGATTGACGATATAAATCTGGGCTATTGCATACAATTAAAAATATTCCATATCCGTCTGTTACGAATTGATCCAAGAATTCGATTTTACAATCGATATAAAAAAAAATTAACAATGTATATTTAACAACACATAATAGAAATGTCTATTTTTCCAATCAAATTTGACATTAGTATTTATTTTAGATGTGAATGCATTAAGCAGGTCTGTTCTCAGTTCCCCCCAAAGGTTTTCCTCCATACTTGGAACAAATTTGTCCCACCTTCCCCGAAATATTATTTATGTCAAATTTGAATGAAGTTCATTCATAATTTCCGATTTCGAACGGAAACAGGCCATTGTGAATGACCACTTGCTGTATAAGTCATTTTTATAAGAAAATGTTCTTAATTTTTTTTAAAATAAAACATATCTTTGAAACTGGCAATATATTCGTAACATACGGACAGGACATACATTTGCAATATTTCATACATTTACAACTTTGTCCATTTCTCGTGCGACGAAGATACAACTAAGAAAAATGTATCTTTATCGACACATAACTTTTTCTGTATACATTTGTGTACAACTATGTCAAATGTATGAAATATTGTTATACCAAATGGTGCGGACTAGAAAAACAGTATGTTCGAACGAAAATATACCTTATTGGTCGTTTTAAAATATATCAAATATGTCATTATGTACTGAGACTACATACAATGCCTGCGCGAAGAGTCCAAGTTCTTAATGTATTAGAAAGTCTTAGATAAAATAGGTAGTTATAATAATTTCTAAATTAACGCATTTTATACGATTATTCCATGAACTATTATTGCATACACAAGTAATATTTGAAAAACATCTAAATAAATGTCATTCGCTTTTAAGTGACATTATTTTATACACTTTCATTTGACATTTTTCTTGACAAAAATTTCATTAATGTTACATAAATAAAACACATGACGCATTTAAAGTCATGTCATAATTATAAATAAATAAAGTCATGTCAGTCAGTAATTGGTGTAATATTTAAAGGTATCTCAATTGAACACTGTGTGAGGTGTGCCATTATCTTTCATTTGACATTTCTCTACGGCTATGACATTTCCACTTATACATAAAGGAAAACACATTTAAAACCAAGTGACCGATGTCAAATTTCTATGTCAATCGAAAGCAATTTGACATTATATGTCAAATGAAAAGTTTCTCTTTTAGATACCATTACTATCGTAGACTACTGTGACGTATATTTCAAATGACAAGATACGTTATTACGTAGAGTACCTGCCTGGGAACTTTGTGAACTCGGGACTCTCCGCGCAGTCCCTACGGACACAGCGAACTATAGTTAGACGAGACTACGTCGCCGCAGAGGTATTAGTGTTGAGCTACGCTTCTTCAATTGTCTTGTACACGTGCTATCTGTGAAAGATACGTTTGGTTAAATTTAAACAAGTAAATAAAAAAAAATAACCCAAGACATGCCACGCTGGGCCACACAGCGCCACCTAGCCCCAAACTAAGCCAAAGCTTGTACTATGGGTACTAGACAACTGATAAACTTACTTAGATACATTTTTTTTGTAAATAAATACATATTATACACTAGCTGTGCTCGCGACTTCGTCCGCGTGGAATATTTATTTTTCCCCCGTTTTTTTTTTACATTTTCCATTATTTCTTCGCTCCTAATAGTTGCAGCATGATGTTATATAGCCTAAAGCCTTCCTCGATAAATGGTCTATTCAAAACAAAAAGAATTTTTCAATTCGGACCAGTAGTTCCAGAGATTAGCGCGTTCAAACAAACAAACTCTTCAGCTTTATAATATTAGTTAAGATAGGAAACACCCAGACCAATACAAACAGACATGTTCATGCACACAAATGTTTGTAATGTGTGGGGATCGAACCCACGACCCTTGGCTCAGAAGGCGGAGGTCACTACCAATTGAGCCACCGAGCCAGTCATGTGATGTCTAGTCAAGTTGTAGCCTCAACCTCTGATTGGTCTTAGGCCTAAGGCCTGGGGACTTGGAGCTAAGCTGAAGCTCAGTCCGAAGCAGCCTGTTAGCTTGTACTGCCTCGCTCAAACGCTAGATCTAAGCGGAAGGCTGATCTGGCGCGGACTGAGGCCTGGGGCCTGTGGCCTGCGTCCTACAGCTAGACACTGCACCAGCCTGTCAGCCCAAACAGCCTTACCCTAAAGCTATAACCTGTTCAGTCAAATTGTAGGCTCGCCTGGCGCGGCCTGAGGCCTGGGGCCTGTGGCCTGCGTCCTACAGCTATTTACTGCAGCGGCCTGTCAGCCTTAACTACCTCAATCTAATGCTAGATCCCTCCCAATTGGGCAACTTAATGAAGTTACAGGCTTACCTCGCTCGGCCTGCGGCCTGTGGCCTGAGGCCTACGAGACGGAGGAGCAGGGCAGCCGCGGCGAGCCCATCTGCGTGAGCACGCGGTCGAGCCACTGCAGAGGCCCGTTAGCTAATAAGATACAAGTTACAGGCTTACCTGTCTCGGCCTGCGGCCTGTGGCCTGAGGCCTACGAGACGGAGGAGCAGGGCAGCCGCGGCGAGCCCATCTGCGTGAGCACGCGGTCGAGCCACTGCAGGGGCCCGTTCAGGTGGAGCTCGATCCAACATGGCGTCGACGTCACGGTTTGCCGTCTGAAAGTGCAAATTATTTTAATAGGGATGTTTTGGCGGTCAGAATAATTAATTAATTACAATATATTTAGTCCGTATTTTAGATTATGAAAATATATTTCCTTATTTCATTTAAACCAAAAATAACGATAGATACAAGGCATCAAAGGGAGTGGGAGTCTTTGACGTCACACAGTGGCGAAACAACCCCCACTCTCTGACGTCACGCGTAATTTCAACGGGCTATATCTTTGTCATTTTTGGTCCAATTTACAAATGAATAAAATACGCGTCTTTTATATTTAAACAATAATAAGAGACGGACGGACTAATTACATTTTTTACGGCAACAGGCCTATTCAAACTGCTGTTATTTGGGCCATTGGAAAATTTTATAAAAACCAAGATAACTGACAGGTAAGCATCACCATTACCAGCTCCATCTCTTCAGGAGGTATTCAGGGCCCTGTAGAGGTTAGTACACCTAAATTCCCGCCCCCCGCTCACCACTACAGTAAGTGGTGAGCGGGGGGCGGGAAGTGATGAGCGAGGGGGGTAGTTATGAGCGAGGGGGGTAGTGATGAGCGAGGGGGAGGGGTGAATGAGGAGTGGTTAGCGGGGAGGTGGGGGGGGGGGGGCACACTGTTGCATGGTACCTGTACTCTGCGCCTTGACGTAGCCTCACAGACGCAGTATTCTAAGGGGAGGGGGGTGACCGTACCTGTACTCCGCGCCATGACGTATCCTCATAGATGCAGTATACCTGTGACAGCTAGGGGAGGCTGTGGGGGTGTGGTACCTGTACTCGGCGCCCCAGCCCTTGACGAAGCTCATGCGGATGGTGCACATGCGCGTGAGCTGGAACACGGCCTCGAAGCCCTGCGACACCGACTGCGACAGCAGCGCCGCGAACTCCCGGTTGTTGATCCAATCATGTCACAGGTTAACATGTAACCACCAGGCCAGATCTTTGACAAGGTTAAGGCTCAGGAGAAGTTTTCGAGGGAGGGGCGAGTGGTGAGCGAGAAGGGAGTGGTGAGCGAGGGGTGAGTGGTGAGCGAGGGGTGAGTGGTGAGCGAGGGGTGAGTGGTGAGCGAGGGGTGAGGGGTGAGTGGTGAGCGAGGGGGGAGTGGTGAGAGAGGGGTGGGTGGAGAGCGAGGGGTGAGTGATGAGCGAGGGGTGAGGGGTGAGTGGTGAGCGAGGGGTGAGTGGTGAGCGAGGGGGAAGTGGCGAGCGGGGGGGGGGGGGGGGGGGGGGGGGGGGGAGTGTTGAACGGGGGAGGGGGGTGATCCATTCAAGGGGCTTGACGACGTTGGGTTGTGCAGCCACACTGTTGCACGGTACCTGTACTCGGAGCCTCACAGACGCAGTACACTAGGGGGAGGCAGTGGGGGTGTGGTACCTGTACTCGGCACCCCAGCCCTTGACGAAGCTCATGCGGATGGTGCACATGCGCGTGAGCTGGAACACGGCCTCGAAGCCCTGCGACACCGACTGCGACAGCAGCGCCGCGAACTCCCGGTTGTTGATCCAATCATGTCACAGGTTAACATGTAACCACCAGGCCAGATCTTTGACAAGGTTAAGGCTCAGGAGAAGTTTTCGAGTGAGGGGCGCGTGGCGAGCGAGAAGGGAGTGGTGAGCGAGGGGTGAGTGGTGAGCGAGGGGTGAGTGGTGAGCGAGGGGTGAGTGGTGAGCGAGGGGTGAGTGGTGAGCGAGGGGTGAGGGGTGAGTGGTGAGCGAGGGGTGAGGGGTGAGTGGTGAGCGAGGGGGGAGTGGTGAGCGAGGGGTGAGTGGTGAGCGAGGGGTGAGTGGTGAGCGAGGGGGGAGTGGTGAGCGAGGGGTGAGGGGTGAGTGGTGAGCGAGGGGGGAGTGGTGAGCGAGGGGTGAGTGGTGAGCGAGGGGTGAGTGGTGAGCGAGGGGTGAGTGGTGAGCGAGGGGGGAGTGGTGAGCGAGGGGTGAGGGGTGAGTGGTGAGCGAGGGGGGAGTGGTGAGCGAGGGGTGAGTGGTGAGCGAGGGGTGAGTGGTGAGCGAGGGGGGAGTGGTGAGCGAGGGGTGAGTGGTGAGCGAGGGGGAGTGTGAGCGAGGGGTGAGTGGTGAGCGAGGGGGGAAGTGGTGAGCGAGGGGGGGAGTGGTGAGCGAGGGGGGAGTGGTGAGCGAGGGGGAGTGGTGAGCGAGGGGGGAGTGGTGAGCGAGGGGGGGAGTGGTGAGCGAGGGGGGAGTGGTGAGCGAGGGGGGAGTGGGTGAGCGAGGGGTGAGTGGTGAGCGAGGGGGGAGTGGTGAGCGAGGGGTGAGTGGTGAGCGAGGGGGGAGTGGTGAGAGAGGGTGGGTGGAGAGCGAGGGGTGAGTGGTGAGCGAGGGTGAGGGGTGAGTGGTGAGCGAGGGGGGAGTGGTGAGCGAGGGGGGAGTGGTGAGCGAGGGGGGAGTGGTGAGCGAGGGGGGAGTGGTGAGCGAGGGGGGAGTGGTGAGCGAGGGTGAGTGTGAGCGAGGGGGGAGTGGTGAGCGAGGGGGGGAGTGGTGAGCGAGGGGGGAGTGGTGAGCGAGGGGGGAGTGGTGAGCGAGGGGTGAGTGGTGAGCGAGGGGGGAGTGGTGAGCGAGGGGTGAGTGGTGAGCGAGGGGGGAGTGGTGAGCGAGGGGGGAGTGGTGAGCGAGGGGGGAGTGGTGAGAGAGGGTGGGTGGAGAGCGAGGGGTGAGTGGTGAGCGAGGGGTGAGGGGTGAGTGGTGAGCGAGGGGTGAGTGGTGAGCGAGGGGTGAGGGTGAGTGGTGAGCGAGGGGTGAGTGGTGAGCGAGGGGTGAGTGGTGAGCGAGGGGTGAGTGGTGAGCGAGGGGTGAGTGGTGAGCGAGGGGGGAGTGGTGAGCGAGGGGTGATGAGCGAGGGGTGAGTGGTGAGCGAGGGGGGGAGTGGTGAGCGGAGTGTGGGGAGTGTATGAGTGAGGGGGGGGGGGAGTGGTGAACGGGGGAGGGGGGTGATCCATTCAAGGGGCTTGACGATGTTGGGTTGCGCAGCCACACTGTTGCACGGTACCTGTACTCGGAGCCTTGACGTAGCAGTATATTAGGGGCAGAGGGGGGGTGTAGTTACCTGTACTCGGCGCCCCAGCCCTTGACGAAGCTCATGCGGATGGTGCACATGCGCGTGAGCTGGAACAGGCCTCGAAGCCCTGCGACACCGACTGCGACAGCAGCGCCGCGAACTCCTGGTTGTTGAAGATCTTCAGGTTGCAGCCTGGAACGGAAGCGGTGCTTCATCATCATCATCATACTAGGTATACTACTAATCATACATAGGCCACAGAAATTACATCAATTATTCGAGACATATTTTCGCGGAAATTTTTTTATCTGCATTGTTTGATCGCGCATCACGCGAAAACTAATGCATGGAACTAAATGCGGTTTTCAGCAATGTATAGCTAGAGGTCTAATTTAAAATTTTGGTACCATTTTCTGGAAAGAAAGGATGGAAAGCTATGTGTTAGAGTTGCCAATGCAAAATATATATTTTAGTGTAAGTTATTTTTATTATATACTGGCAACCACTGGTAAGGTGATCGTTACTGCTCACATATCTTCCCTCTCTCTCTTCCCTGTAATGGCCGTTGGCTCCATATCGTGCATATAAGAAAATAAAGATTGTTTCATCATCATTGAGAGTTTCTTTTCAAATCCTAATAGGTTATGGGCCCAGGCACATAATCCGTACAGGGAGTTGAAAAGAAACCTTAATAATAACTGCGAACTTGTTATCGGTGACTTTCGTCATCCACACCACGTGGCTGAGTCTCCCTCGCCACGCGCGTCAGGAAAAGAAGACTGGCTCAGAAGGAACGAGCTAGGAAGGAAGTTCACAGGAAGGTGTCAAGGAAAATATCAACATGGAAACAAGAGACGTGAATATGCACGGTTCAACCATCAAGTTAGTGGGAGCAGCTAACTGGAACATCTGGAAGTTCCAGACGTCAGTATTGCTGAGAGGACAAGGTCTTTTTGAATTGGTTGAAGGAAGAATAGAAACCAAAGATCCTGCGGAAAGGAAAGCTTGGGAGGCAAAGGATTCGAAAGCCCAAACTTTATTAGTTACACGCATGGCAGAAGATGTGATGCTGCACATCATCACCTGTACTACTTCCGCGCAGATGTGGCGGAAACTTCATAGTGTATTTGAACAAAAAACGGAGACAAGTATTCATATCTTGCAGCAAAGATTCTTTCAGTATAGATATGAAGAGGGAACTGCAATGTCTGTATTCTTAGCTAAAGTATTGGAAATGCAAAATCAGCTAAAGCAGATGGGAGAAACCATTTCAGACAAGTTTGTGATAACAAAAGTGCTTATGTCATTGCCTGATGAATATAGACACTTCGTGTCTGCTTGGGAATCGGCGCCAGATGACAAGCAAACGTACGACAATCTCGTTGCGAGACTGTTGGTGGAAGAGGAAAGGATCCGTGAACGAGAGGGGACGTCTCAGTTCCAGCCTAATTCGTCAGCGTTCGCAGCTAAAAATAACAACAAGACAGTTAAGTGTTTTATTTTATTTATTTATTTATTTAGAACAACCAACAAGTTTACACTGAAACATGACATTTTTTGCTTAAATTAAATTCTAACTAAGTGTCAACTTAATTACAGGCTGTTACGGCATTCAATGTGAAGCTTTTATACTAAAAAATATATTTATTTTATATTAGTAGAAATTATTTTAATATGTGCGCTTAAGAAACTTCAGAGCAGAAAATCTAAATTTACCAATACTGTCCGAAAATATATCAATTTCAGTGGATTTGGAAATCACATTGTATTGTCGCTGCAACCTATTTAGAATTGAGTGGTGACCTAGATTACTTTTTGAACACTGTGTTGAGAAGGGAACAAATTTATTGCGTCTAACCGATTTAATCGGTACATTAAAATTAATTTGGCTCAGTAAGTTAGGACAATCCAGGTCACCCCTAACCAACTTGTATAGGAACATCAGATCCAAAAACTCCCTTCTATCCCGCAAGCTTAGCATACCAAAATGTGACAATCTCTCGGCGTACGATGGCAACTTCCGAGCAAGACCACACTGGAATGAAAGATGCCACAGGAATCTTTTTTGGATTCTCTCTAGGCGCTTTATGTGTATGTCATAGTGTGGCGACCAGACGGGGGAGCAATATTCCAGCCCCGACCTAACAAGTGCATTGAATAATTTAATTTTCGTAGCAGGTTTGAACTCCCTGCAACTGCGAATTACAAAACCCAAAATTTTGAAACCCTTTGAGGCAATATGTTCAATATGTCTATTGAACCTAACTTTTTTATCCAGAATGACCCCAAGATCGCGTATCTCCAGCGCCTCTTCAAGGGACTTGCCTAGCATAAAATACGTAGGAGACAAGGAAGTCTTACTTCTCGAAAATCTCATGTACTGACATTTCTGTATGTTTAGAGACATGTGATTAATCTCGACCCATTGTACAATCTTATCGATATCTTCCTGTAAGAGGGCTACATCATCAGCGGATTTAATTTGTTTGGTTATTTTTAGGTCATCAGCAAACAAATACGCCTTTGAGTGTTTTAAGACCGAAACAATGTCATTTATAAAGATATTAAAAATGACCGGCCCGAGATGTGAGCCCTGTGGGACACCGGAGAGTACCAGGAAAGGGTCAGACGTGTAACCCTCAACCACCACCCTAGACTTCCTATCGGATAGATAAGAAGATAACCATTTAATAAATTTATCAGTAAAGCCATAACTAGATAGTTTGTATAGCAGTATTTTGTGGTCAACCCGATCAAAAGCTTTACAGAAATCTGTATAAATTACGTCCACTGGTATGAGCCGATCAACCGATTCTGTAATCTCTGTCAAAAAGTCTGCTAGATTCGCAGCAGAAGACCGCTTCCGCACAAAACCAAACTGACGATGTGTTACTGAGTGTTTAATGTGAGATGATACAACTGGACAGATAAGAGACTCAAACACCTTTCCTACTGCGGGAAGAATTGAAATTGGTCTGTAGTTTTTAACTAGTTTTTCATCACCAGACTTATAAATGGGTACTACAAGAGTGTCCTTCCAGACACTTGGGAATATGCTGGATTCAAGCGACTTATTAAAAATCTGTGTAAGTGGATATGCGAGGCTTTTAGCGCATCTAGTTAAAAATATAGGCGGGATACCATCAGCACCGGCACCCTTTGCTGCGTCTAGTTTTTCAAGAGCGAGTTGGACCTGTCGTGTTGAAAAAGAAATGCTCGCCATACTATTGTTGCTTGCAGCTACTGGTGGGATATCCAGATTAACCGCAAATGAAGTGGGGGTGCTATATGCTGACTTAAAACATTTTGCAAAGAAATTTGATATTTCATTACCGGTGGTGGCCTTATCGTCATCCAGGTACATTATAGATGGATAATTACTACTGTTTGTTTTTTTCTGTTTCACGTAGGACCAAAATAATTTACTGTTGCCCGAGATGGCCCTCTCAATATCACTAAGGTACTTTTTGTATGATAAACGAATAAGCAAGTTACACCTTTTTTTGAGCGACTGTAGGTACAAATAATCGAGTGGGTTACCATACTTCTTGTATTTGCTACGATATTTATATTTCTCGCGCAACAACTGTATCAGGCTCTTTGTGTACCAAATAGGGTATTTATTATTTTTTGGCTTATGGAGAGGGACATGGCTATCTATAATACCCTTAAGCTTGAAATTAAATGCATCTACCATATCATCAACCCCCAAACAACCCCGCAGTTCCTGGTCCCATGATATAGAATCCAGTTGAGAAATAATGGTTTCGTAGTCGGCTTTATAAAAATTATGTCTAGGTGTATTATTTTTGCTGAGTCTGGAATTGACTGAAAACGCGACAGAGATTTCCAAGCAAGGGTGGTGAGGATCAATAACGCTCAGACTCGACGAGCTCACAGCTGGGCCTGTCATTTCAAAATTACACAGAACAAGGTCCAATATACGATCATTTGCATTGGCTATACCATTATATTGCTTAAGTCCATTTAGATTAATGAAATCATACATCATACTGTGAATGGGGCTATTTGGCGAGCATTGGCTGGGTAAGTTGTTTTCCCAAGCTATTGTGCCTAAGTTAAAATCGCCGACTATAAGAGTCTTCGTGTTCAACTCCATGTTACGATTTGAAGCATGTATAAAATCTGTCATCATATTTTTTTGAACAGGCGGTGGCAAGTATACGGAACAAATATGTAACACTTCTGGCTTACCGTTCACGCGAAGCTCCAATGCTACCCACACATCTTCACAGTCACTTTCGTTGTCCAATAATCTATATGAGGTGATATTTTTCTGGACAGCTATAAGGACTCCACCGCCCTCCCTACGCTTATTATATTCACAGGATTCGCGATCCCTTCTGTAAACAATGTACCGGTCATCGAACAGTTCACCATCATACACCGAGCCGTTCAACCACGTCTCACTGAGAATAACTACATCATAGTCACACAGTAAAAGGTTCCTATAAAAGTCATTTGTCTTACTACGCAACCCCCTAACATTTTGGTAATAAACCGTTATGGGATCCATTTTTATTTCGATACTGATTCGAAACACTCACCAAAATAATACAAGGTTACTTAAGATTACTTAACATATCCTTATTACGAACACACAAAAATTCCGACGTTTCGGTCTTACGCATAAAAACGCGTCCCGCGCGTACCCACACAAACTTATAATTTAATTCCTTAGCTCTAATCCGTGCAGCGGCATGCAAGGCCTTGTTGTCTGGTGACAGGTTCTCAACAAGGAATATAGCAGGTTTCTTCTCGTCGCTGAGACCAAGGTGGCTTGTATTGAGTCTGTTGCCAGGATTTTTCTTATTATATAGCATTGCAGCCGCCAGGAAGGAGTCGCGTAAACGGGGACTGGATAGACGAATCAAGATGGATCGGGGTCTAGACGTATTTTGGTTCAATTTAGCTACACGAGTGCAGTGGAAGATGTCATTGTCATTAATAGGGCACCCCACAGCTTGACCCAACTGCTGGACTATTTTTGATACCACTTCATTTTTACGCTCCGGAACACACTGCAATTCGAGGTTCGAAGCGCGTGATATTTGATCAATCGTATTCAAACGAGCGGACAAGTTATTAACCTCCTCACGAAGACCTACGTTCTCCTTTTTCAATTCGCAAATCTCGGTCATGCAGGACGAAAGCTCAGTGTTTAGTTTGTCAAATTGCTCGTTGAAAAATGAAAGAGAATCCTTGAAGTCGTTGATATCAGCATGCATATCTTTCAACTGCTTAAAAATATCCCGAGTACAGTCCTTCATGGCCTCGTTTATTATTTCCCTAATATCCGAGCGCGACAAAGGTTCGCTGCTAAGTTGTGTAGATATAGGCGATATAGCACGCTGCTCCGATGTTTTACGCCGCATAGTAACATTGCAATCGTCGCCGGCTGCGGATATCGTCGGAGTGAGCCCTCGAATAGGCGTATTAGAGTTGTCTCCTCTAGGTTTTTTTATAGTACAATTGGGACACAACCAGTCCTTCTTGCTCTGAGACATCTCTTTGACCTTCGAATCCGAAACGCCAACGCAAAGATTGTGATACGGTTGTTTACATTGCGCACACGCAACGAAACCATCTGTGTTTTTAATTATTTTGCCTTGACAGCCGACGCACTTGTACATGTTTATCGATTGATGCAAGGTAATGCGGCTAACTAAAATAGCACGCGCAGCTACTGCAAGTAGGAATGAGGTGGAAAATTGCAACTGTCTCTTATCGTGCCGGGGGAGAGGTAGGGACACCCCGCTGTTACTGCTCGGAGATGCGACGCGAGACGGAGACAGCACTTATTTTCAATATCGCTGGGCACTTCACACTCGATGACTAATTTACGCACTGTCTATTTTTTCCACTAACACATTTACGGAGTTTTGGTCATTAATTTGCACTAATACAGAGAGTAATTTCGCGTGGGTCCGTAGTAACAATTCGGATCCCGGAACAGCGACACGTCTGCTTCACAGTACTGGCGAACGACGAACACAGTTGTTTTAAGTGCAACAAGATAGGACATTACGCAAGTGATTGTAGGAACAATAACATTCGTAGTTCAGTGAATCCTCGGTGGGACAATAAGACGTGTTATTATTGTAAAAAGCCAGGACATTTCAAGAATCAGTGTCGTTTCAAAAGGTCAAGAGAAAATAATAAATTCGATAATGCTTTTGTAGTGTCGGACTGCTTCGATGAACAATATAAACAGTGCCAGTGGCTCGTAGATACGGGGGCTAGTGAACATATGTGCTGTGATCGGTCTTTGTATAGAACATTTACAAGTGAATCGCAAAAATCTGTTGTTATCGGAGACGGGACTGAAATTAGTGTATTAGGCCGCGGTCAGATGGCAGCACAAGTTTACAATGGGAGTGAATGGATAGATTCGACCATAGACAATGTACTCTTCGTTCCAGACTTGAGAGTGAACTTATTCTCTGTGGCACGTGCAACTGTCAAAGGTTACGTCGTAACTGTCAATGACACTTCGTGTTTGTTTACAAAGCAAAACAAAGTAATGGCTATTGGAAAACGAGTTGGAAACCTTTATTATATGGATTTTCGTTTTAAAGACATGAAAACTAAGTGCAATGTTGCAAGTTCAGTTGATTTAAACGAATGGCACGAGAGGCTTGTACATCAAAATATGGATTACTTGCAGAATATACTAAAAAACAACAACATTGAGGTGCAAAAGAACAATTATGTTGAAAGTTGTGAAGGGTGCATCGAAGGAAACATTCATCGTTTGCCGTTCCATAGCAGCGAAAGTAAGACTACACAGACATGCCAGCTGATACACTCAGATGTGTGTGGCCCTATGGAGGTGGAATCTGTTGGGGGTGCAAGATACGTGGTACTATTTAAGGATGAAGTCAAGAAAATCATAGAGGAGTTTTTAATAAAATCTGAGAATGAAACCTATGTACCTGAAGGGGGAGTCAGGTCAGAGAGTAGCATTCAAACTGATAGCAATGAGAAGGAGCTGGAACCCAATATGCAGTATGAGTCCTGCGGGGAAGATGATACGTCTGGTACCGATGAAGAAGAAAAGACAATTGACCAGACCAGGCAAACAGCAGCACCACTTGGGAAGCGTATTAGAAAACAAACATCATTCTATCATTGTCATAATGCTTTTATTTCAGATGATGACCCAGCCACATACAATGAGACGATGCAGAGGAAGGATGCTTAACAACGGAGAGATGCAATGGACAGAGAACTAGAGACACTAAGGGAGAATAACACTTGGACTCCATGTACTGGTGAGGTGCAAGACAAACAGGTAATTAGTAGGAAATGGGTATTTAAAAAGAAACAGTGTAATAATAAAATTCAGTGTAAGGCTAGGTTGGTTACAAGGGGCTTGGAACAAAATGATTAATTTAACTTGAATGAATTGTATGCCCCGGTAGCAAAGCTTACAACTTTAAGATTGTTTGTCGCTGTAGCTACCAAATTAAATTTGCCAATTCACCAATTAGACGTAACGGGAGCTTTTCTTTATGGGGATTTGGATGAGGATGTATTTCTATGTTTGCCTGATAATAAAACTATTGTAAAATTGAATAAAAGTTTGTATGGCCTAAAGAAATCGCCCAAATATTGGAATGATAAGTTTCATTCAGTTATCACTAATATTGGTTTTGTGAGATCACAAAGTGACTCATGCTTATACTCTAAATGTAATGAAAAAGACAAAACATATTTGTTATTGTATGTCGATGATTTAATTTTGTTAGGTTCAAATGTAAATGATATATTGTGTATTAAGTCAAAACTCAACCAGGAATTTAAAATGAAGGATTTGGGACTAGTGTCAGAATTTTTAGGAATAAGTATAAAGCAAAATTTGGAAACAGGAATCACCGAATTAAGTCAAAAGGGTTTTCTCGAAAATGTACTTAAGAAATTTAATATGTATGATTGCAAACCTATGTTATCCCCCATGGATGTTAATTTTGATGTAAAAATGTTGGACAGTAATGTAGAAATTCAAAATAAAGAAATAGAAAATCAATGTCGGCAAATAATAGGTTGCCTTATGTATGCAGTATTAGGAACACGGCCAGATTTGTGTGTAGCTATCTCAATATTAAGTAGGTATCAGAATAAAGCAAGTAGTGTGTTATTAACAGCTTTGAAGAGAGTGTTAAGATTTGTAAAACATAGCATTGATTATAAGTTAATTTATAAATGTAAAAGTGATAGCTTAATTGGTTATTGTGATGCAGACTGGGCAGGAGATGTAAAAGATAGGAAGTCTACAACAGGCTATTGTTTTATGTATTCTAATTGTTTAATTACATGGTGTTCTAAAAAACAAAATTCTGTAAGTTTGTCGTCAGCCGAGTCAGAGTACATAACACTTAGTATGGCTGCGAGTGAGGCTTGTTGGTTAATTCATTTATTAAAAGATTTCAATATTTGTAATACATGTCCTATCAAAATTTACTGTGATAATCAGTCAGCAATTAAAATAGCTAGTACCAATTGTATTAAAGGTTTAAAACATGTAGAAATAAGATACCATTTTGTAAAGGATCTGATCAATATGAAGAAAATTTGTGTAGAGTATATAAAGACAGAAGATCAGATAGCTGATTTGTTTACAAAGGCTTTGAACAAACAAGTACTTTTAAGGTTTTCTGAAAAATGTGGTCTAATTTAAAATTGATGTAAAAGGTTAAATTTAGGATGTTTATGTGAATAACATATGTTTAAAATAAATGTTACTTGTTTGAAGTTTCACTATGTAGGTATAGTTTTGTTTGTTCAAAGAAATATAATATTTTGCCTTGAGGGGGAGTGTTAGAGTTGCCAATGCAAAATATATATTTTAGTGTAAGTTATTTTTATTATATACTGGCAACACTGGTAAGGTGACGTTACTGCTCACATATCTTCCCTCTCTCTCTTCCCTGTAATGGCCGTTGGCTCCATATCGTGCATATAAGAAAATAAAGATTGTTTCATCATCATTGAGAGTTTCTTTTCAAATCCTAATACTATGGAAAGGGTTATGCTCGGTATCTCGTTAAAAGATAGGGTACGAAACGAGCATATACGTCAAAGGACGAAAGTTACCGACATAGCCCGAAGGATTAGTACGCTGAAGTGGCAGTGGGCGGGTCATGTCTGCCGCAGAGCCGACAATAGGTGGAGCAGACGAATCTTGGAGTGGACACCGCGTTTAGGCAAACGTAGTGTAGGACGCCCCGCAGCCCGCTGGGCGGATGACCTTAGAAGAACTGCTGGCAGTTGCTGGATGGGGGAAGCCCGGGATAGAGAAATGTGGCGCGAATTAAAGGAGGCCTACGTTCAGCAGTGGACGGACCAGGGCTGTTGATTGATTGATTGATTGATTTCTGGAAGTCTGTTATTTTTGAAACCCGATAACCACGCGGGCGACGCCGCCGGTACAGTTAGTTTCGTAATAAAATAGTGTGAAAGCATGGATTTACCTATTAATACGCCGCCGCCGGATACTTTTAAGGAATAATTAAAAACTAAACATTACACAGTCAGCTTTATCCCATTCAATGTTCAATTGTGATGGTTGGTCCGCCACCGGTCGGTTCGGGCCTCGTTTGTTATTCGGCAGGATGCACCACGGGCTGGTGAGGTTGGCTTGGAGCGAAAAGATGATTACAACCTCCATGGCGCGCTGGTGCTGGAATGTTATATAAAGTATCACTTACCGGGCGGTATCTTGCAAACGGTCGCCGGATGCCAGCCGTACCGCTGGTTGCAGTTCGGACTTTGCACGAAGATCGACGAATCGCTCAAGCATTCAGCGAACACTTCGCCTGTAACAATAGAACACGTAGAATATTTTAACTTCTCTTCATACAATAGGCTTGTTGCCGTAAAATATGTAATTATCAGTGTAGTACATACTAATCCACATATGAAATAACCATGAACAATAAAGTAATGAACGATGTGTTTAGTTGTATAAAAGACGTAGAATATTTTAACTTCTCTTCATACAATAGGCTTCTTGCCGTAAATATGTAATTAGTGTAGTAGACACTAATCCACATATGAAATAACCATGAACAATAAAGTAATTTACGATGTGTTTAGTTTATATATCGGCTCGCTATCCTCACACGAACACGTCTTTACTCGGCGGCGGTGGGACGCAGACTGACTGTCCTCCCACCCCGCACCTTGCGTGAAGTGTAGGAACGAGACGACAGATGTCAGTGTCAGATGTCAATGTCAGATGTCACTATCAGATGTCACTGTCAGATGTCACCGTCAGATGTCACCGTCAGATGTCACCGTCAGATGTCACCGTCAGATGTCACCGTCAGATGTCACCGTCAGATGTCACCGTCAGATGTCACCGTCAGATGTTACCGTCAGATGTCACTGTCAGTTGTCACTGTCAGATGTCACTGTCAGATGTCACTGTCAGATGTCACTGTCAGATGTCACTGTCAGATGTCACTGTCAGATGTTTGACAGTGTGTGTAGTTGTGTGAGTCTGTATGTTCATGTATGCTACAGTCGTCAGTCTTTTAGATTGTTCAAAAATGAAATACACGTATTTTTTCATTTGTAAATTAGACCAAAAATGACAAAGATAATATAGTCCGTTGAAATTACACGTGACGTCAAAGAGTGGGTGCTTGCCACTAAATTGTGCAACAAGTGTCTGTTATACCTAGATTTCTCGGATGACTGGCTTGGTGGCTCATTGGCCTTCTGAGCCAAGGGTCGTGGGTTCGATCCCCACACATTACAAACATTTGTGTGCATGAACATGTCTGTTTGTATTGGTCTGGGTGTTTTCTATGTATAAAATGTATTTATTTAGAAAAAAAAAATGTATTTATGTAAGTTTATCAGTTGTCTAGTACCCATAGTACAAGCTTCGGCTTAGTTTGGAGCTAGGTGGTTATTTATTTATTTATTTATATCCTCCAGATGAGGCCTATGTCCAGCAGTGGACTGCATTAGGCTGATGATGATGATAATGATGATGATGAAGCACTAACCTCCAATATAATACAATCTGACTCCCTTCCCGATGTGTCGGCGCGTCTGCTCGACGACTTCGTTCCTGTTCACGTTGGACAGCAAGCCCAGGCAAAACCTGTGGACAAAGGTATACTAAATAACATCTTAACTAATATTATAAAGCTGAAGAGTTTGTTTGTTTGTTTGAACGCGCTAATCTCAGAAACTACTGGCCCGAATTGAAAAATTCTTTTTGTGTTGAATAGACCATTTATCGAGGAAGGCTTTAGGCTATATAATATCATGCTGCAACTATTAGGAGCGAAGAAATAATGGAAAATGTAAAAAAAAAGGGGAAAAAATAACTACTCCACGTGGACGAAGTCGCGAGCACAGCTAGTTCATGATACACAGTACATACTTCATAGCCTAGTGACGTCATTGCCATGTTGTTTGTCTGTTTTGGACGCTATACTTGGATGTATGACGTCACTTAGACTGCTATAAAATGCTGAAGAAGACAGTGTTGTGACGTCACCTCTCGCTGTTGCTGGGGTCAGAGAACCCGTCGACGGTGATGGAGCGCTGTTACATAGCCTAGTGACGTCACTTAGACTGCTGCATGTCCTAATGACGTCATAAGTGTGTCGCATGCTATATACATAGCCGTGTGACGTCACCTCTCGCTGTTGCTGGGGTCAGTGAACCCGTCGACGGTGATGGAGCGCTGTCACATAGCCTAGTGACGTCACTAAGACTGTTGTAAGACGCTAGACATGTCAGAGTGACGCCATTGCCTTGTTTTTTGTCTGTTGTTTGGACGCTATACTTGGTTGTATGACGTCACTTAGACTGCTGTAACACGCTGTAAAGGTCGTGTGACGTCACCTCTCGCTGTTGCTGGGGTCAGTGAACCCGTCGACGGTGATGGAGGGCTGCGACGCGTGGAACGTCTCCCCGACGCGCGTGTTCAGCTCGTAGTAGCTGATGCTGCACCAGAAGGCCGGCTCGTGGTACAGCACCGGCGCCGCCTCCGCCGCCAGGTGGGGGGGAGCGTCCGTGTGACGTCACTTAGACTGCTGTGGACGCTAGACACGGCCGTGTGACGTCACCTCTCACCTTTGCAAAGGTCAGTGAACCCATTGAAGGCGCTGCATGGCTGTTACATAGCCTAGTGACGTCACTAAGACTGTTGTTAGACGCTAGACATGTACTAGGATACGTCATAGGTGTGTCGCATGCTATACATAGCCGTGTGACGTCACCTCTCGCTGTTGCTGGGGTCAGTGAACCCGTCGACGGTGATGGAGCGCTGTTACATACCCTAGTGACGTCACTAAGACTGTTGCAAGACGCTAGATGTGTCCTAGTGACGTCATAGGTGTGTCGCATGCTGTACATAGTCTAGTGACGTCATAGGTGAGTCGCATACTGTACATAGTCTAGTGACGTCATTGGCATGTTGTTTGCTTCAGACCCTACAAGGGCCGAGTGACGTCACCTCTCGCTGTTGCTGGGGTCAGTGAACCCGTCGACGGTGATGGAGGGCTGCGACGCGTGGAACGTCTCCCCGACGCGCGTGTTCAGCTCGTAGTAGCTGATGCTGCACCAGAAGGCCGGCTCGTGGTACAGCACCGGCGCCGCCTCCGCCGCCAGGTGGGGGGGAGCGTCCGTGTGACGTCACTTAGACTGCTGTGGACGCTAGACACGGCCGTGTGACGTCACCTCTCACCTTTGCAAAGGTCAGTGAACCCATTGAAGGCGCTGCATGGCTGTTACATAGCCTAGTGACGTCACTAAGACTGTTGTTAGACGCTAGACATGTACTAGGATACGTCATAGGTGTGTCGCATGCTATACATAGCCGTGTGACGTCACCTCTCGCTGTTGCTGGGGTCAGTGAACCCGTCGACGGTGATGGAGCGCTGTTACATACCCTAGTGACGTCACTAAGACTGTTGCAAGACGCTAGATGTGTCCTAGTGACGTCATAGGTGTGTCGCATGCTGTACATAGTCTAGTGACGTCATAGGTGAGTCGCATACTGTACATAGTCTAGTGACGTCATTGGCATGTTGTTTGCTTCAGACCCTACAAGGGCCGAGTGACGTCACCTCTCGCTGTTGCTGGGGTCAGTGAACCCGTCGACGGTGATGGAGGGCTGCGACGCGTGGAACGTCTCCCCGACGCGCGTGTTCAGCTCGTAGTAGCTGATGCTGCACCAGAAGGCCGGCTCGTGGTACAGCACCGGCGCCGCCTCCGCCGCCAGGTGGGGGGGCGACGGCGTCAGGCGGGTGAGGTCTGAAAGGTAACGCATATTAGATAGATAGATACTCTTTCATCATCCTAGCCTTTTTCCCGATTGTCTCAGGGTCGGCTTCCCAAACTGAGAGATTTGGCGAGGGCTAAGCTTTTACACAGAGCGACTGCCATCAGACCTCCGCAACACTTAGGGTAAGCTATACCCATTCCCAGTTTAGGCGTCAGAGGTATCATCATCTCTGATATGATGTGACGACTGCTATCTGAGTTGGTAAAGATAGCACCCGGGACCAACAGCTTAACGTGCCTTCCGAAGCACGGAGGAAATCGGTGTCAAATGTTGGTCACCCATCATCGGATTGACCGCGCCAATGGTTGCACAACGTTGCGATCATTGTTGAGCGAACAAGACCGCGGCGCCACCGAGCTCCTCTACCGAGATAGATACTCTTTATTGCACCAAAATAAAACATGTCCAGGAAAAAGATGTTATACAGATATAGCGGTACAATGTGGGCGGTCTTATCGCCGACAGCGATCTCTTCCAGACAACCTTCAGATAGAAGATATAATTATGCTGAAGAGAGGTCTATGTGAAGACTATGGGATTTTAGACGAACATTCTTTCAATCGACTGACTCGATGGCTCATTTGGTAGTGACCTCTGCCCTCTGAGCCAAGGGTCGTGGGTTCGATTCCCGCACAGTATAAGAGAGGTACAAACATTATAAGAGAGGTAGGGCATAGCGAATCTTCGTTCGAATTGAGCCGCCCGTCCGGGGAAGGACCTCCACCCTATAGAATACCGCAGTCAAATGACCTCTGGGTCGTGTTTCTGCCGGTGAGTAGGGTTTCCGGAGCTCGTGGGGGGTTAGGGTTGGGCCGGCATGGCGGTGGCAACTGACAAGTAACTGACCAGTTACTTGCCCGTTGTCACGGCGACTTGGGCTTCTCTCTCGCTTTCCATCAGGCGAAGGGAAGCCATTATGTCGAGCCACAAAAAAAAAAAAAAAGTTCGTGTATGAATACTTGTGTTTGTTCGTGTCTGGATGTTTATATTTGTATTTATTAGTGGTACCTTCATTGTTTTTATACCCAAAACACAAGTGCTTAAGCTACTTACTTTGCGATTAGAGCAATGTGATACAGGGCTGAAGATATTTTTTGTTAATTTTTATATGTCTGATATTTATTATTTATTTATCTCGATGGTTGGCGATCCTCCACTGTACGTTTTATGAGGAACTTCTTGCCTCGCGCATCGGTTTTGTGGAACCAACTCTCTGCATCAGTATCTCCGAACAGCTACGACATGGGAGCCTTCAAGAAACGAGCGTACTCCTATTTAAAAGGCCGGCAGCGACCCTAAACTCGATTTGAGTTGCGCGTGTCCATGGGCGGTGTCGACTGCTTACCATCAGGCATCACATTTGCTCGTCTGCCGCCTCTTGCATAAAAAAAAAATATTATAATTAAATGTAAACAAAATTGTGTACAAACAGCGACTCACTCATGTTGTCGTTATGGTCCATGGGGTCGCCGTCCTCGCTGATGTAGCCCGGCGGCGGCGTCTCCACGGTGGACGAGCTCCTGTGTAACAACATCATCATCATCAACATCATCATCAACAACAACAACAACATCACCATCATCAACAACAACAACAACCTCATCATCACCAACAACAACATCATCACTAACAACAACATCATCATCTTTAACAACATCATCATCACCATCATCAACAACATCATGGACTAGTCTACTTTGCCCAACCAAGGCACTTTTAAAATTTTAAATAACTAAGCCGAAGCTCAATAGATCCGTTTCGCTAAAAAATGTAATTAGTCCGTCTTTTAGATTGTTCAAAAATAAAAGACGTATTTTTTTTATTTGTAAATTAGACTAAAATTTGAGTGAGTTTTTTCGCCACTGAGTGTCGTCAAAGACACCCACTCCTACATGTTGATGCCTTGTTACACGTATCATTTGTGACGCATGTACCATTCGTGATACACGCATCATTTGTGACGCATGTATAATTTGTGATACACGTATCATTCGTGACACATGTATCATTTGCGATACACGTATCAACTGTGATACAATGTATCACGCGCGACACATCGCGGTCGTACTCACACGTGGACGGTGGTGTTCCCGGGTACCTGCTGCGCGAGCGTCGCCTCCAGGTACATCGCGCTGTGCCCGCCCACGCCCACCACGCCGCCGCTCTGCATCACGCTGGACGTGAACACCCTGTATATAAGATTATGTTGGTTACTTATACATCGAACTTGATGTGGACATCCTGTATAAAAGATGGGAACACCCTGTATAACGGATGGGAACACCCTGTATAACGGATGGGAACACCCTGTATAACGGTTGGGAACACTCTGTATAACGGTTGGGAACACTCTGTATAACGGATGGGAACACCCTGTATAACAGCGTACCTATGCCAATTACATAAGCGTCACAATAGATGTGATGTACACCCTGTATAACACATTATGATGATTACTTAATAGGCTATTATGGCTAAAAATTTTAATTAGTTCGTCTTTTAGCTTATTCTAAAATAAAAGACACGTATTTATTAGTAGTAAATTAGACAAAAAATTTCAAAGTCATAGGTAGCCCGTTGAAATTACGCGTGACGTCACTCGGTGAGGCATTTTTACGGGAGCGAGTGACGTCAAAGACTTCCACTCCTAACCTTTGATGCCTTTTCTATTTACAATTTTTAGCCATAATAGCCTATTGCTACTTGGGGTAGGCGAGTTAGGGATTGACGTCACGCGTAATTCCAATGGGCTATAACTTCGTAATTTTTAGTCTAATTTTTAAGAGAGGTAGGGCATAGCGAATCTTCGCTCGAATTGAGCCGCCCGTCCGGGGAAGGACCTCCACCCTATAGAATACCGCAGTCAAATGACCTCTGGGTCGTGTTTCTGCCGGTGAGTAGGGTTTCCGGAGCTCGTGGGGGGTTAGGGTTGGGCCGGCATGGCGGTGGCAACTGACAGGTAACTGACCAGTTACTTGCCCGTTGTCACAGCGACTTGGGCTTCTCTTTCGCTTTCCATCAGGTGTAGGGAAGCCATTATGTCGAGCCACTATAAAAAATAAAAAAAAAATTACAAATAAAATACGTGTCTTTTATTTTTGAATAAGCTAAAAGACGGACTAATTACAATTTTTAACCATAATAGCCTATTATGGACAAAGCCTTTAGGTGTACCTGTAGGTGTAGGCCTTAAAGTGGCGAACAACTGGAGAGACCTATCTCCAGCAGTGGACTGCGACAGGCTAATGATGATGATGATAACTCACGTGTGGGTATGCTCGTGGTGGGGCAGGTAGTCCGTGTAGGGCGGAGGCGCGCGGACTTCGCCCTCTCCACACCGCGGCACGAGGATCGGCGGGAGGGCTGCCGGGAAACGAACAGGTAAAAAAAAAAAAATTTACTAGCTGTGCCGGCGGCGTCGCACGCGTGAATATCAGGTTTCAAAAATAACGGGACTACCATAAAATGGTACCTACATTTTAAGTTACACCTCTAGAAATACATTGGTGAAAACCGCATTCAATTCCATGCAGTAGTTTTTACGTGATGCGCGTTCAAACGTACAGTTAAAAATTTCTCCCGTTTTCTCAACATTTCCCTTCACTGCTCTGCTCCTATTGATTGTAACGTGATGAAAAGTAAACTATAACCTGCCCAGGGAGTAAAAAGAATAATCTGTACCAAGTTTCATCATAATCTGTTGAGTAGTTTTTGTTTCTATAACATACAGTTAGACAAAAATTTACTGATTGCATTTTTGGCATCAGTATCGATCACTTATCACCCCCTGATAGTTATTTTGAAAATATATTTCATGTACAGAATTGACCTCTCTACAGATTATTATAAGATTTATAAGTATAGAAGATATAGATAGATAGATGACAAAAGTGTCAAAATCATAAATTATTAAATTACGGCCAGGCTACCGTAAGTTGATTAATTAACTGAAATCCGCTGCGTTAAATATATCATTTTACATAAATAACATTTCAACTACCGTTTGTTATAATCCCAAAGTTAATCAACTACCTAGGAAATTGATCAACTTACGATTCTTGCTATTTTCCGGTGACATTTACAATGTTGCGATGACAGATATATAATAACTCACCAGGCGAGTCAATCTTATTGTAATGGTACGGGTTGATGCACACTTCGTCTTTCTTGAGCTGGTACGCGTACTCGCAGTGGTCGACCGGCTTCAGTTCATGGTGGCTCTGAAACAACGCCAACATAACCATCAGCCTATTGCAGTCCACAGCTGGACATAGGCCCCTCTACTTGTTCGCCACTTTGGGCAAACATCTGGAGGGATTGCCCATAATCAAATCCTGTAAATGACAAATAAGAGAGGACCTTCGGGTCGTGTTTCTGCTGGTGAGTAGGGTGTCCGGAGCTCGTGGGGGGTTAGGGTTGGGCCGGCATGGCAGTGGCAACTGACAGGTAACTTTTCTCTTGGTAAAAATGCAATGCAAATAAAATACATAGGTACCTGTAGCTGCGGCCAACGCCACAGCCTGCAGTAGACAACATGCGGCAACCCCTTGCGGTACTGGCCGTTAATCACGTTCTCGTTCGGTTTCACTCTGCAAACAAATTGTCTAACATCACTACATAGTCTATATATATAAAAGGAGAAACTGACTGACTGACTGACTGACATATCAACGCACAGCCCAAACGGCTAAACGTAGGCACTTGAAATTTGGAAGGGACGTAGCTTAGGTACCGTAGGGGTGCACTAAGAAAGGAATTCCCGAAATTCCCACGGGAACGGGAATTAGCGGGAAAATCCTTTTGTATGAAAAATCTAAACCGCTTAAGTTAGACGCTTGAAATTTGGCATGCAGGTACCTTAGTAAATATAAAGTTTAGTTATGGCTGTATTTTGAGAAATTCCCACGGGAACGGGAGTTAGCGGGAAAAAACTTTTGTATGTATAAATTTAAACACGCGGACGAAGTCGCGGGCAAAAGCTAGTATAATACAAAGTCACTATTCGTGTCTCTATGTATGTATATCATCATCATCATCATTAGCCTATTGCAGTCCACTGCTGGACATAGGCCTCTCCAGTTGTTCGCCACTTACGGCAAACATCTGGAGGATGTACCCATAATCGCCACGCTGGGCAGGCGTGTTGGCGATCGCAGGGCGTAGCTTCTTGCTCCGGTGATGCTGCTGCCCGTCATCGGCTTTAAGGGAGCGACCTGTCACCATTTCGCTCGAAGCCAACCTCACCTGCCCGTGGCGCATCCTACCGAACAAGTAATGAGGTTCTGGCAAACCGACTGGTGGCGGTAAAACCATTACGATAGAAGGCGTAGCTAAATACCACAGTCGATGTATGTATATGTCACTGTAAAATTGTAAATACTGTTAGATTATAATTCATCTTGCAAGATTGTACACTATTGGCACAGGCAAACATTTGTGTGCATGAACATGTCTATACATACGTATTGATCTGGTTGTTTTCTATGTATAATATTTTAGTATTTATTTACAAAAAAATAGTATCTAAGTAAATTTATCAGTTGGCTAGGCTAGTACCCATAGTACAAGCTACGGCTTAGTTTGGGGCTAGGTGGCGATGTGTGGCCTAGCGTGGCATGTCTTGGGTTATTTATTTTATTATTTTCCATGTCTGTTTAAATTGATCTGGTAAGTATCTAAGTAAATCTATCAGTTGTGTAATAGTCTTAGAGACTAGATAAATAAATAAATAACCCAAGACATGCCACGCTGGGCCACACAGCGCCACCTAGGCCCAAACTAAGCCGAAGCTTGTACTATGGGTACTAGACAACTGATAAACTTACTTAGATACATTTTTTTTTTGTAAATAAATACATATTATACATCGAAAACACCCAGACCAATACAAACAGACATGTTCATGCACACAAATGTTTGTACTGTGCGGGAATCGAACCCACAACCCTTGGCTCAGAGGTCACTACCAAATGAGCCATTGAGCCAGTCGAGATGACACTGTTTGGCCCAGCATTTGCGATGTGTGGCATGTCTTGGGCTATTTATTTATTACAAGCTACCCATGCTCACTATTTATTTAAAAAAATGCAACAAAATCTGTTGTGTAGTTTTAAGATTTAAGTGTACATGGGGATTTATGCCGCGTTTACACGCTCGCATTCAATACGACATTCAACGGGCACAAACACAAGCACAAGCATGTGAATGGGCTGTTCGTCTGCTGCTTGCCAGGCTGCTTGCCGGGCTGCATGGCACGCGTGTAAACCTAGCATTAGGGATATAGGGACAGAAAAAGTGACTTTGTTTTAATACTTTGTAGTTATTATTTGCATTATGTTCATCAATGGACTAATATGTGATGATGATGATGACATTGGCTTCAGCTGGCGGTGATTAATTTTCAAATGAGTACTAAAAATTTTGATTTTTTGACTGCATGCATTTCTAACTTGAGACAATTTAGATACCTTTGTAAAATAATACACTTAGTAGTAATAAGTTCTTCATAATTATTTTGTTAAGGATTACCTACAAATTATAATGAACCTGTGCTTATATAAAACATAGTAAGCTATAATTACTTTCAGTGCATACAAAAAACATCATTCTACAACCATAATACATTAAATTTTAATTCTCAAGGACTTCCTAAAAACCTTGCTCAGGTGTTAATACAAAGGATATTAACCAATGTAATTTGATGACTAATGTTTTTAAATGTAGCATTAGCTTAATATTTGGATCATAAACGCTTTACGTAATAGAAATATAATTTAATCTAATAAAAGCTAAAAAATCACTTCAGATATTCCAATAATAATTGTTACGCCACTTTAAATAGAATTAACAAAACCATAAACTCAGTCTAACAAGAATCTAGTTAGAATAAAATAGAACACCAGCCCACAATAAGCTTTTACTGAATAAAACGGTATTTTATCGCATAAATTAATAATGTATAGCAAATCCTTACCAGATTTCCGCGATACTAAATCAATTCAAGGACAAAATATCGCACAATCCTTTACGAGTATATGTAAAAAGTCCAGTGAACACAAAAACTTCTTTGTTAATCGCGAATTCACTTTAAAAATAGTAATTAAAAAAAACTGCAGTCCCCAAAATACATGACATCCGCCATATTGACAAAATTCGATTTGTTTTGACGGCAATTTGACCTTTCCGATTTTGCGTCCGTCTGCGGAGTACGGAATAACATGCGGCCGAGTTGAGGCGGCTAGCCCGAACTTAGAGGTCAATAAACTCGAATGACT
Organism: Conogethes punctiferalis; assembly: GCA_031163375.1. Taxonomy (NCBI): domain Eukaryota; kingdom Metazoa; phylum Arthropoda; class Insecta; order Lepidoptera; family Crambidae; genus Conogethes; species Conogethes punctiferalis. Next base: position 3,637,097 of record CM062104.1, read on the forward strand.
TTGCAATTCGGTTGGATTACATTGGTGCGAGAGTTCATTTCCGAACTGTTGTCGCAAAATTTTATTGAACAAAACCATACATACTTTTCGATAAATTTCAAATTTCAATAAAATTGTTACAATCTTTCATGCCCGAATACGAAGCAAAAAGTAACCCAACTTTTAATTAGTTTTATTTTAGTTTCCGAACGCAATATACATTATGTATTATTTATTACAAATCACACACAAAAATGGTCTTTATTTTTAACCCCGTAAAATTGAAGTGAAGCGCAAATAGCCCAACGTAACAAGACCGGAAATGTCACATTCTGCAAATTATTATTGTTATCAAAGAAAATAATCAATAATATTATAGACTGACCTGGGAATAGTAACACATTTAGTATGACTATTCTGACTTGAAATTGCCTTTTCCAATTCTTCTAATGCTCCGCTTTTCTTCAACTTTTTAACTAGACTTTTTACAGCCTTTTCTGACCACTTATCTTCAGCAGCAGACGAACCCTCGGGACCCTTCTTCCACCCCAAGAGCCGTTTCACTACGGGCGGCGTTAGCGGAAACATACCGCAACACTTCACTCACTAAGTCATTAAAGCAATTAAATAATTAAACAACAAATTAAATTCGCGCACAAATAATACCTACAATCCGTATTTAGGTAAACTACATATCGGCCATATTGAGAAATGAGAATATGACATGAATGACAGTTCAGTTGTCAATCAACAAATAAAACTATGTCCGTCTCTTTTACTCGCCCGGCTAATTTAAATACATTCAACACAAATACGTATTATTGCCTAAAATAAGACAATAGACGCCCTTTGTTTACATTGGGAATTTATATCACAAATGTCTTTAAATATTTTTACAAGGATTCATTTATGTAAAAGTCCGCACATGTCCAATATATTTTTTTTCTATCCCTTTCATAATTTATTTACTTTTGTCTTTTCCAAATTAGGTACTTACCATAGACATTATCAGCTGCCAGTTCGAGTAACAGTGTTGTGCACTTTTTGCTGATTTGATTGTGAAACATCTTAATCAAAAAAGATACCATTTGTTCACTCATATGTTTCAAAGTAGAGGTGATTTAAATTGAAATCATGAGCAATAGAATTGATCTATTTGCTATTCAAAGGAAATTTAAGAGCTTTATTCTTGTTAGTAGAGCAATTAAATATGATTGTTATTAAATGTCGTCAGCTATGGTTCTACATATTATTTGAGGCAGAGAGCCATTGACTTAAAAGAGAAGATTAATATAACACTAAGATTATTAATAACTATCTACGACATTATTACATTCGTAATTTATTGTAAGATTAACCTAATTACCATAAACTTTTATGATTCTTTGTGACACATTTAGGGTACGTAGTGCGCAGATATACTTCTTGTCGAGTCAATGGCAATCTACCTCAAACAAAACCAGTCCAAAACTTTTCGCGACCTGGATACTAAAGTGTGATGCTGTGTGATTATTCAAAAGAATGACAAATAATTATATTAGATGGATAGAATGTTTAATTTGAAGAGATGTTAAATTGTAGCATCTTACAATTTGTGGCTTAATCATTTTCTTTTGGTTTTCATAATGCAATAAAGCAGGTTGACGTGAAACAATAATGTCAAATCAACGACAAATGTGACATTTCGTATGAGCGTGAGTATGGGTATTCATATGAGGAGACATACGAAAATCCTCTCTTGTCGATCTACTTTCATAGTGCGTTTTTGGTAATAGATTTATATTTACAGTATTTGACTCCACACTTTACGTTTCTTCGAATCTCGTCGCGTGTGAAGAATGTTTAAATTATATTATATATTTCAGATAATTATGAATTACTTTGCACAAAACAATACATTTCTTTGAATTTACTTTGCCCACAAATCCAATTTGTTATCGAAGTGTGAAATTCGCATCACTAAAATAAATCAGAAAATTCTAACCAATCATATTAAAGCTTAAATGACATAAAACCGGAAGTTGATTCTCTATGATATTTCGAAAATTTGTTTTGAATTTTGTATGGGTCTGTCTGTCTGATGTATTTATTCATTTGTTATTTTTCAGTGGAAATGCCAGTTGTTGTACAAAAGTCGTGGTTTTTGTGATATAGTTTGCTGCCAGGTATGTTTTTGATTGTTTTATGGATGCGTAGGATTGTGTATATTTTACTTACAACTGTTTTTTCGCGAAAGTGTTATCGGTTCCGAGTTTTGTCACTGGCTTGTAACAAAATAATGTAAAGTGGCCAGTGTCAAGTTTTCGATGGTCGGACGTCGGACGGTGCCTTGGCTGGAAATGCTACTTTTGTAAATTACGAGAAAATAAACTTATTTCATTATCTACTGTAAACAAACTTTATATTTTTAACTTTTTACCAGTTTTTAAATTATACGCTACTGACATTTTTAGAGTTATGTATGATGTCCTATGCATGCATGTTACATTACTTACCTAATCCTATCCTAATTATTCATATTGTGGTATATTATTAACATGGGATATTAGTTATTCCTTTAGGTAACTACTTTTTTTGGACATATTATGTCTTCTTAAGCTTTAAATAATTACTACCTAAGCTTTAAATACTTAATGGGCTTATTGCTTAAATGTATTGTATTATGCTGTATAATAATCTGAGAACATTTTTAATTAAAATTAAGTTACAGTAACAAACATTCTATTGAGAATATTAGTAAACTTAACACCAAAATCGGTGGTTCATTTGGTAGTGACCTCTACCCTCTGAGCCAAGGGTTGTGGGTTCGATTCCCGCACAGTACAAACATTTGTGTTCATGAACATGTCTGTTTGTATTGGTCTGGGTGTTTTCTATGTTTAATATGTATTTATTTACAAAAAAAAAAAGTTTTTAAGTAAGTTTATCAGTTGTCTAGTACCCATAGTACAAGCTTCGGCTTAGTTTGGGGCTAGGTGGCGCTGTGTGGCCCAGCGTGGCATGTCTTGGGTTATTTATTTATTTAAAAATTTTCTATGAAATTATACTATTAATATATTATCTGGTTGACTTTCTTTGCTTGATGTTTTTTCCTAGTTGCTCCGATGACTGAACAACAGCCTCCGCTGATTCTCTTTATGGACAATGCTAGCGGTGAAGAAGTGGCCGTGACGATAGACCCTACTGATGACTTCCAGACCTTTCTGAGTAATGCTACGTAAGTAATCTTTACTAATATCAAAATTGCTTTTTTTTAGTTTCTAAATGACTACGATGATGGCCAGGCCGGCCTTGTCGTACAAGTTAGGCGGCCTTATCGCTTTAAGCGATCTCTTTCAGACAACCTTTGGGTAGAGGATATTTAGGGTTTTAGGTTGCAGATGTACATGGGCAGCAGTTACCACTTACCATCAGGTGAACCGCTTGCTCGCCTGCCCCCTATTCCATAAAAAATGGTACAGATTTTGAAATAAGTCAAAATTCTTATTACCTATGTATTGTATAATTTTCTATGTACATTATTTCAGATCTTTAGCTGGTAAAGGAATTTTAACCATTTGCCTGATTTTTGGGGCTATACCAAGAAGTTTTATGTAATTACATCTGTGGGTGTTTTGCATCTCAGAAATGTTTAAGTTAAATAAATATAGCTGTACAGTTATTTCACTGAATATCATAGTTAATTTGCTTTCAAAATTTGCTCGTGGGGGGTTAGGGTTGGGCCGGCATGGCGGTGGCAACTGACAGGTAACTGACCAGTTACTCGCCCGTTGTCACAGCGACTTGGGCTTCTCATTCGCTTTCCATCAGGCGCAGGGAAGCCATTATGTCGAGCCACTATAAAAAAAAAAAAAATTTAGCCCCACCCAGTATTAGGTTGCTACTACTTGCTGTCAATCTGTCTTTTTCTGTCAAAATTCCCAAATGATTTTGGCTTATTCAGCTCTTTCTTTCTTCAAAATGCTGTTACCAACGATACCAATAGTTATGACACCATACCACACGGTAACAGACTTAAACCTTTTCAGGTCAACCCTAGGCTACCCCATAGACATAAATGCCATAACCAGAAACCAGCCAGTCTCCATGAACGACAACATATACCAGTTCCTAATAACATCTGACAGAAACCTGGCTTCACAGCTGGTGCCCATCCAAGAGCCAATGAAAACATTCGATCAAATGTTGGAGCCAACGGTTGATCAAATGTTGGACCCAACGGCTGATGCCAGCGACTTGATCTACATTCTAGATGACGGCACACAAATTAGGGCGTCTCAGATACATTTTGACAATGAAGATCCTCAGGTAGATCTGACAGCTGAAAAGATACCCTTTGTGAAGTATATTGATGATGGTATAGACGATTTTGAAGCAGAAAATTTTGGCGAGGGTGAGACTAAAAAGTTCAACATAGCTAAAAGTCCCATGTCCCATTGGTCCAGTAAGGAATCTAGCCCTAAATGTGGCTTCGTCAACACGCTTCCATTCAAATTGGTTTGCAATAACACTTCTGTATTCGAAGCTCAGTTCACCAAATACTTAGAATCCAGTACGGCAAAAACTTACACAACTTTGAACCCTGTTATTAATAGAAATAAGAGTCCTAGAAGTCTCATTCGAGATAACTACAAGAATTACGACGATAAATTTGCTAGAGGCGACGATTTTACTGGTTACACTAGAGAGGAGATACTGAACATGTTCAAAAACTCGCCAGTTACATCGCTTCCTTACGAAGCCCACAATTTGAACGAGAAACGTAGACATGTACGCAAAACTGATCCTTCGCGCGGTGTACATAAGAATTGGAGTTCCAAACCAGTGTGTTATGATGATGGGATCCTTATTAGTGATACGGAGAATCAGAATTGCTTTATATGCGGAAAATTTGTTGAGAACAACATAGAAAAGCTTTATCTGTTTGACAATGAAGACCAGAAACTGCATAGGTCTTCGCCTCAGAAAAAATCTTCGAGACAATTGAAGATTATTTGCGAGAATTGTTTGGGGGAACACTTCAGGCCTTGTAGAATGAAAGAACCGAATCAGTGTTTGAATTCAGACGAATATTTGGTTATCAAAAACAACCAGCAGTATATATTTCAGAAAACAAACAAATTGAACTTTAACAATAGTTTTAACGATGAAAACGATGTCGAGTTGATGATTGATAAAGAAAATGCCTTGAGAAATCAAGAGAAGGAGAAAGTTGAGTTTGTTAAAGTCGAAATAGGGTCCGATGGAGAGATTGTCACGAAACCTATAGATAATGATCCTAGGTCTTCCGATGACGTGATCATAGTGAAGGATGAGGATAAAGATGGCAGTTCTAGTGACGTAGAGATAATAGATCCGCCGGAGATTGATGAGAATATCATAGACAATTTAGAGGATGCAGATGAGGAAGTTAAAGAGTTTCTAGGGAAGTATCAGGGGGATGGAAATGAGGCGGAGTTGAAGTGCAGGTGTGTTGATTTTCATTGGAGTACTGACTGACCGACTGGTGGCGGTATAACCATCACGATTGAAGGCGTAGCTAAATACCACAGACCGATGACGGGCTGCAGCGTCACCGCTGCGCTACGCGGGGTGACGCTCCGGTGACGCTGCCAGTCGGTTATACCGCCACCAGTCGGTTGCCAGTGCTTATCTTTTCATTACTAAATTAGACCAAAGATGACAAAGATATAGCCCGTTAAAATTACGCGTGACGACACACAGTGGGAGTTTCGCCACTGAGTGACGTCAAATACCCCGACTCCTTCATTTTGATGCCTTGTATCTTTGTTATTCTTTGTTCAAATGAAAAAAGGAAAAATACGTGTCCAATCTATTTTTATAATCTAAAATACGGACTAAATCAAATGTCTAAATTCTATGGAAACATGCCTATTGTATGTTATTAATTATCAGATTCTGTGAGCGCGCATTTGCTGATCTGTCAGAGGTGATGGAACATGTTGATGAGCATAGACACGACACGGATGACGGCGCTGTGTATCCGTGCCCTCTATGTGACTATGGTGAGATCTTACCCGCTTTACGTACATAAAAAATGTGTCTAATAAGTTTATCAGTTGTCTAGTACCCATAGTACAAGCTTCGGCTTAATTTGGGACTAGATGGCGCTGTGCTGTGTGGCCCAGCATGGCATTTTTTTTTTTATCGTAGCTCGACATATTGGCTTCCCTATGCCTAGTGGAAAGGGAAAGAGAAGCCCAAGTCGCTGTGACAACGGGCAAGTAACTGGTCAGTTATCTATCAGTTGCCACCGCCATGCCGGCCCAACCCTAACACCCCACGAGCTCCGGAAACACGACCCGGAGGTCATTTGGCTGCTCAATTAGAGCGAAGATTCGCTATGCCAAGAATGGGACTAGATTGCCTCGTGTGGCCCATCGTGGCGTGTCTTGGGTTATTAAAAACGGTTAGGTATACATATATATCTGATTGGCTCGGTGGTTTATTTGATAGTGACCTCTGCCCTCTGAGCCAAGAGTCGTGGGTTCGATTCCCGCACAGTACAAACATTTGTGTTCATGAACATGTCTGTTAGTATTGGTCTGGGTCTTTTCTATGTATAATCCTACTAATATTATAAATGCGAAAGTTTGTTTGGATGGATAGATGGATGGATGTTTGTTCCTCTTTCACGCATTAATTACTGAACGGATTTTAATGAAACTTTACAGTATTATAGCTTATACATTGGAATAACACAGGCTATGTTTTATACAAATATTCACGCGGGCAAAGCCGCGGGCAGCAGCTAGTATGTATATATTTACAATAAAAAAGTATTTAAGTAAGTTTATCAGTTGTTTAGTACCCATAGTACAAGCTTCGGCTTAGTTTGGGGCTAGATGGCGATGTGTGGCCCGGCGTGGCATGTCTTGGGTTATTTATTATTATTATTTATTTATTTATTTTTATATTACATGGTACAAAAACTTGATAAATTAATATAAATAATTAATAATAATAATGTTTTGCAGGTTACGCTAATTCAAAATGGCTGAAAGGTCATATAAAGGCAGCCCACGAAAGATCAGAAGGAAAGGTGGAACAAAACGATGAAGGTACAGCAGGTAAGCTTTCACCTCCGCTTTCCTTTCCCATTTGACCCCGCAGGAACTGCTACCGGTGACAAATGGGAATGAAAATAGAGGCCCTACTACAGAAAACGAAAACGGTCGTTCGTTGAACGGATCGCGTATTTTTGTAGTAGGGCCCCAGGGCCTAGCCTTGTCAGATATGAGGAAAGGTGGAGGACGCCAATAGGCTATTATGGCTAAAAATTGTAATTAGTCCGTCTTTTAGCTTATTCAAAAATAAAGGACACGTATTTTTTTATTTGTAAATTGGACTAAAAATTACAAAGTTATAGCCCGTTGAAATTACGCGTGACGTCACTCGGTGAGGCATTTTTACGGGAGCGAGTGACGTCAAAGGCTCGCACTCCCAGTCACAGGGTGACACGTTTGGGTGTGACTCGTTGAGAACAAACGCTAATTTTTGATGCCTTGTATCTTTGCTATTTATTATTTGAATGAAAAAAAGAAAAAAATACGTGTCCAATACATTTTATGATCTAAAATACGGACTAAATATAATGTGTAACACAACCCAATGCAAATATATTGTAAACAACACTCCAATGTGTACATTACTATGGGCGGAGGATAACATTTCGAGCCATTAGTTCCGCAAAGCGTCAATAGATGGCGCGGGGTGTACATTACATCGCGGGGTCGTTCGGTGCCTACCTACTACAATCCGGTTCGCGTGGGACAGAACCTGAGAGAACTACCTATCTCTCATCTTACAAATGTAATTATTTTGACCCCCAAAACATCCCTATTGTCATTGGGGAAGCCTATGTCCAGTAGTGGACGTTGGCTGATGATAATGGTGACGTTTTTGTCTATCAGATAAGGCACCAGGTTCGAAGGCAACATCCCCGATTGCTAAAAGGACCAGGAGTTCAATAAAGAAAGGTGAAGATGGTGAAAAAGGTATTTATGAAATAAATCTTAACTAATCTTAACTAATATTATAAAGCTGAAGAGTTTGTTTGTTTGTTTGAACGCGCTAATCTCAGGAACTACTGGTCCGAATTGAAAAATTCTTTTTGTGTTGAATAGACCATTTATCGAGGAAGGCTTTAGGCTATATAGCATATTAGTTTATTGATTATAAATTAGGTATTATCTTTTACAGTGTTTCTTTTTACACTCACCGCACACACATTTGCTCTCTGCATGATCCCAAAGGTTAACTGGTAGAGAATGCTCCTAGCATTAAGTTCGCCTTTTGTACCATTTTGTGCAATAAAGTTTTAAATAATAATAATAACATCACGCTGCAACTATTAGGAGCGAAGAAATAATGGAAAATGTAAAAAAAACGGGGAAAAAATTATCATTCCACGCGGACGAAGTCGCGAGCACAGCTAGTAATAAATAAAGTGCTAAGTTTTTTTTATAGTAGCTCGACATAATGGCTTCCCAACGCCTGATGGAAAGCAAAAGAGACGCCCAAGTCGCTGTGACAACGGGCAAGTAACTGGTCAGTTACCTGTAGTTGCCACCGCCATGCCGGCCCAACCTTAACCCCCCGACGAGCTCCGGAAACCCTACTCACCAGCAGAAACACGACCGGAGGTCATTTGGCTGCGGTATTCTATAGGGTGGAGTCCTTTCCCGGACGGGGCGGCTTAATTCGAGTGCTGGATGCGAGAATCCCAAAATCGAGCACAGTGGCGAACCTTGGGAGAGGCCTATGTCCAGCAGTGGACTCATGTGGGCTGATGATGATCACACAAAGTCACATACCTACATTGCTCTGAACCAAAAGTAAGTCGGTGGCTTAAGTACTTGTGCTATGTATCAGAACAACGAAGGTACCACAAATAGGTATATACTTAAATACAATAAATATAAATACCCACACACGGAACAAACACAAATGTTCATCACACGAATGTTTGTCCCGAATGCAATGGGAATCGAATCCACGACTCTTGGTTCAGGAGGCCACTACCGAATGAGCCTTTGAGCCTGACATAATATTTGTCTATAATAATTATAATAATAAATAACCCAAGACATGCCACGCTGGGCCACACAGCGCCACCTAGCCCCAAACTAAGTCGAAGCTTGTACTATGGGTACTAGACAACTGATAAACTTACTTAGATACTTTTTTTTGTAATTAAATACATATTATACATAGACAACACCCAGACCAATACAAACAGACATGTTCATGAACACAAATGTTTGTACTGTGCGGAATCGAACCCACGACCCTTGGGGCTCAGAGGGCAGAGGTCACTACCAAACCAAATGAGCCACCGAGCCTGGCAATATACTATATGTATGTGTTTCCTTTTATTATGGTTATAGAGAGTCCAGAGAAGCCTAGCGGGGAGAAAACACAAATAATAACCAATTCTGAATCGGTTAGTGAATGATATAATATACCTAATATTAATTATTAACCTAGTTTAATTTATTTTTATCCTATCGCGACAGAATAAATAAATAAATAACCCAAGACATGCCACGCTGGGCCACACAGCGCCACTAGCTCCAAACTAAGCCGAAGCTTGTACTATGGGTACTAGACAACTGATAAACTTATTAGATATTTTTTTGTAAATAAATACATACATCATCATCATCCTAGCCTTTTTTTTCCCGATTGTCTCAGGGTCGGCTTCCCAAACTGAGAGATTTGGTAAGCTTTTACACAGAGCGACTGCCATCAGACCTCCGCAACACTTAGGGTAAGCTATACCCATTCCCAGTTAGGCGTCAGAGTTATCATCATCTCTGATATGATGTGACGACTGCTGTCTAAGTTGGTAAAGATAGCACCCGGGACCAACAGCTTAACGTGCCTTCCGAAGCACGGAGGAAATCGGTGTCAAATGTTGGTCACCCATCATCGGATTGACCGCGCCAATGGTTGCACAACGTTGCGATCATTGTTAAGCGAACAAGACCGCGGCGCCACCGAGCTCCTCTAGTAAATAAATACATACCAAGAAATAATTACGTAAACAACGTGGCTTGTGTGTGTATGTTTCCCTTAGACGGAGTCCACCCTGACCATAAAGACGGAGGTGAAGCAAGAGGCTTTGGACAGCAGTGACGATGAGATCTGGATAGTGCAGACCGGGACGACGCGGCGACGGAACAGCTGGAGAGCTTGCTGCATGCTGCTAAGAAGGTACATCATCATCATCATCTTCATCATCATCATCATCTTCATCATCCCACATCAGTCCACTGCTGGACGTAGGCCTCTCCTAATGTTCGCCACGTTGATCGATCCTGGGATTCTCGCATCCAGCACTCGAATTAAGCCGCCCGTCCGGGAATGGACCTCCACCCTATAGAATACCGCAGCCAAATGATCTCCGGGTCGTCTTTCTGCCGGTGAGTAGGGCTTCCGGAGCTCGTCGGGGGGTTAGAGTTGGGCCGGCATGGCGGTGGCAACTGACAGGTAACTGACCAGTTACTTGCCCGCTGTCACAGCGACTTGGGCTTCTCTTTTGCTTTCCATCAGGCGTTCGGAAGAATTTATGTCGAGCTACTATAAAAAAAACTTAGCATCCGTCCTGCGCAAATCGTCACTCCACTTGGCCAGTGGGCGTCCTACACTACGTTTGCCGAGACGCGGTCTCCACTCCGGAACTCGTTTACCCCAACGGTTGTCGTTCTGCGGCTGATGTGGCCAGTCCACTGCCACTTCCGCTTACTGATCCGGTGAGCTATGACCGACATAGACTTTGGTTCTCTACCGGATCACCTCATTTCGGATTCGATCCCGCAGAGAGACGCCGATGTATCTATTTTATTTTAGTAAGTAAATTGATTAATAAGCCCGTAAGGTCTCGCCGTTAAATAACCCAAGACACGCCACGCTGGGCCACACAGCGCCATCTAGCCCCAAACTAAGCCGAAGCTTATACTATGGGTACTAGACAACTGATAAACTTACTTAAATACATTTTTTTTTGTAAATACATACATATTATACATAGAAAACACCCAGACCAATACAAACCGACATGTTCATGCACACAAATTTTTGTAATGTGCGGGGATCGAACCCACGATCCTTGGCTCAGAAGGCAGAGGTCACTACCAATTGAGCCACCGACCGAAACATCCGACGAAGGTGAGGTGGACGTTGATTGGTATAAAAAAACTTTTACGGGACCTTGACATTTTGGGAACTTGACTTTCCGGGAATTTGACATTCTGTACTGAAAGGAATTGCATACTTTTTTTTTATGGAAGAGGGGGCAAACGGGCCTGAAAGTCACCTGATGGTAAGTGATCACTTCAGCCCATAGACAACGCAACACCAGGGGAGTCACAGGTGCGTTGCCGGCCTTTATGCTTAATGCTAAAAAGAAATATAATGAAATAAACGATGTTTCAGGGACAAAAGGAAAATGAAGATTCATCGAAGACACAAGAAAAATGTCCTTCGTGCAGGTATTTATTTATTTATACAGGGTGGTCAGAAGATGGACGTCATTCGAAAATTAGGTGCCTCGTCGTGACTCGTCTTTCGGAATCACCCCACGTATGTTCCGCGGAAGTTACATCTCCCATAATGTGGGGTACTTCCTAAACTCCCCTGTCAATACTCAATACTCAATCATTTATTGCATCTATAATGTAGGTACATAAATATTACAAGATGTTATAGTTAAGTTGGATCATTATAGACCCTGAAAGGGTACCGCAATTGAAGAGAGGACGCTCATAATAAATGTCTAATAGGCTATATGGCTAAAAATTGTAATTAGTCCGTCTTTTAGCTTATCTATACTAATTATAAAGCTGAAGAGTTTGTTTGTTTGAACGCGCTAATCTCAGGAACTACTGGTCCATTTTCATTAATTCATGGTTCATTTTTTCATTATAATAAACAATAGTAAAGATACAAGCCATCAAAAGTTAGGAGTGGGAGCCTTTGACGTCACTCGCTCCCGTAAAAAATGCCTCACCGAGTGACGTCACGCGTAATTTCAAAGGGCTATAACTTTGTAATTTTTAGTCCAACTTACAAATAAAAAAATACGCGTCTTTTATTTTTGAATAAGCTAAAAAAATTAAACCGACTTCAAAAAAAACACAAACGACTAAAACTAAAAAGCGATAAATAACTTAAGTAATTCTATCCTTAATACATAATTATTTAAATATTACAATTATCACTTATTTTTGAAGTCGGTGCCAGCTCTTGGTACCTAACGTAGACTGTTGTTGTATGACGCGCGCGGCCGGCAAATCCACACGATAATATACATTTATTTGTTTGGCTGGCACCGACTTCAAAATAAGTGATAATTGTAATATTTAAATAATTATGTATTAAGGATAGAATTACTTAAGTTATTTATCGCTTTTTAGTTTTAGTCGTTTGTGTTTTTTTTGAAGTCGGTTTAATTTTTTTTAAAAAATAATTTTATTTCACTATTTTTAGTTGCGTTGATGTACCTTGAGTAAAGGCTAATTAATGAATAAGGGAATCCTAAGAGTTTTACTTAGGAATGAAAAATTTTGCTTCAAGTCAAGTGAAGACTATGCGATCTAGAATCAAGCATATCACTTACCAAATCACCTGCCCTATTAGCCCTGCATAAGTACATACTACTACCTA
>CM062104.1:3649865-3734180 GCA_031163375.1 Conogethes punctiferalis
TGTATTGGTCTGGGTGTTTTCTATGTATCCTATTTATTTATTTCCAAAAAAAAAAAGTAGTCTAAGTAAGTTTATAAGATTAGTCGAGTAAAGTACCCCATAGTGCACGCTTCGGCTTTAGTGTGGGGCTAGGTGGCGATGTGTGGCCCAGCGTGGCATGGTCCTTGGGGATATTTTTAAACCGACCTAAAAAGGCGGAAACTCTCATTAATTTTCCAAAGCACATTACAGTTGAACTCTTGTCCATCTGCTTAACGCCATCTACGTCACCCCTTTTACGAGAGGGTAGGGCTATAGCGAATCTCGCTCGATTGAGCCGCCCGTCACGGGGAAGGACCTCCACCCTATAGAAATACCGCAGTCCCAAATGACCTCTGGGTCGTGTTCTTGCCGGTGAGTAGGGTTTCCGGGAGCTTGTGGGGGGTTAGGGTTGGGCCGAATGGCGGTGGCTAACAGACAAGTACTGACCAGTTTACGTGCCCGTTGTCACAGCGACTCTTGGGCTTCTCTTTCGCTTTCCATCAGGCGTAGGAAGCCATATGTCGAGCCACTATAAAAAAAAAATCGTCCTTTCCATATAGAACAATGAGGTCATTATTTCCCCCCGGTGTACAAACACATCATAACCACCCACGGCTTCTACAAGCGGTCTTTGGCTGAGTCAAGATGAACGCTACGAGACCCAGCGAGTCTGAAAGCCGGGCCCTCCGCCACCGGGATACTGGGGTAGAGAGAGTCCCGGTGGTGTGAAGCATTTTCTTGGGAGGTGTTAGGGAAGCAAGAATGTTCAAGATGTAGTGAACATTAACTCGGTAAGTGAAATGTTGTTTATCACTGCGTGATTTATTTTTTCTTTTTATATAGTAAACTCGACCAATAGATGAATTGCTTCCCTACGCCCTGATGAGAAATCCAAAGAGACGCCCAAGTCCGCCTTTGACTACTGGCAAGTACTGGGATTAGTTAACAACCCCCCCACGAGCTCCGGGGGACCCTACTCATCAGCAGAAGAGAGGTAGGGCATAGCGAATCTTCGCTCGAATTGAGGCCGCTCCGTCCGGGGGAAGGACCTCCACGCTCTATAGAATACCGCAGCAAATAACATACAACTATAGATCAACATACAGATTAAAATTTTCTCGCGTTTTCCAAACTCTTTCTATCACTGCTCTGCTCCCAATTATTGTAGCGAGGTGAAAAGTATACTATAACCTGCCCCTGGAATAATTGTACCAAGTTTCTCAAAATCCGTCCAGTAGTTTTTTTTTTCTATAACGAACATCATCATCATCAGCCTATTGCCGTCCGACTGCTGGACAAAGGCCCTCTCCAGTTTATTTATTTATATATTTTTTTATTTAGAACAACCAACAAGTTTACCACTGAAACAGGACATTTTTTGCTTAAATTAATTCTAACTAGTGTCACAACTAATTACAGGCTGTTCGGCATCCAATTTGTGAAGCTTTTTATACTAAAAAATATATTTATATTTTATATTAGTAGATATATATTTTATATATGTGCGCTAAAGAAACATCAGAGCTAGAAGAAATCTAATTTACCAATACTGGCCGAAAATATATCAAATTCATGGATGTGGAATCACATATGTATTGTCGCTGCAACCCTATTTAGAATTGAGGCATTGTATTGTCGCTGCAACCTATTTAGAATTGAGTGGTGACCTCTGCGATCACAAATACACTAGATTAAGTGTCACGGTCTAAAAAGTGGCACCAAAAAATAAGAGCACAAATAAAGTTGTGGTCTTATTTGAGTTTAATTTGCTCCAACCACAGCCAACGTTCAGACGTGCCATAATGCCTCGGTGTGTTTTTAAAAACTGCGAAAATAGCCACCGTAATAGTAAAGTTTCCGAAGGAGTATCATTTTTTCGGTAAGTACAGTGTCAAATCTATTTAAATGTTCTTAAAAACATTATTTAACTATTAAAAACTAATATTTTGCCATGTGGCCAACGATTTGCCCAAACATTGGAGCCAAGCAATGTTTGGCCAAAGTGTCGGTTGTGTGAATGGAACAAAATGTACTATGGAGTGGTTAATTTATTTTTTTATTTTATTGTAGATTTTCCTCTGATCCATATCGCCGTGCAGAATGGATATCCATTGTCGCACAAGAAAGAAGAGAAGACCATTACAGACATTGCAAAAATTCTACAATATGCTCAATACATTTTGATAAACTAGACATAGGTATCTGGAAATAATCAAAGGCGTAGATTGTTATTATATATTTGTTATTGGTTTCTGTCAATATTTTGTTTATTTAATCGATGAATATGTTCGCAGTAAATAATTTAATAATATTCTATTATTAAAATTTTGAAATCCATCTATAGATGGAAATGTCGGTGAACATACATAAAAAACATTATACATACCGACGAATTGAGAACTTGCTCCTTTTTTGAAGTCCGTTAAAAATTAATAATTATAAAACAGATACTGACAATATGATTATTATGGCAACACTAAATCGTTAGTTTGAAATGTATATTATAAATGTATAGTTTTAATGTAATTTAAATGTAAGGAAAATGTAATGTAATTAATTTTTTTTATCAATAAAGCGACTCCATGAGTTCCGTATTCTATCGTATAATTTTTTTAGTGGTAAGTCAAAACAATCACATCTTCACAGGTGACGTTAGTGAGTTTTAAGCTTTAACGTATTGCAATAAAGTTGGATTTCTAAGCGCTGACTACGTAGGGTAATAAAATTTTACGAGCTCTGGGTGATATCGCTAAACGAAATGTCTTAAATAATTAGTCGTATTAGAAAAAACTAAACCTTTTTTCATTGGAATAAGGATGGTTATTGATGAAATCGCTTTGTACATTACCTTATTTTTGTATTAGTATGTATGTATCTCATAGGTAGGAAGCTATAGTAAACTCGAGCCATATTTTTGTTTCTTTTTTGTATGCATCACTGAATCTAGTGTATTTATGATCGCAGGGTGACCTAGATTACTTTTTGAACACTGTGTTGAGAAGGGAACAAATTTATTGCGTCTAACCGATTTAATCGGTACATTAAAATTAATTTGGCTCAGTAAGTTAGGACAATCCAGGTCACCCCTAACCAACTTGTATAGGAACATCAGATCCAAAAACTCCCTTCTATCCCGCAAGCTTAGCATACCAAAATGTGACAATCTCTCGGCGTACGATGGCAACTTCCGAGCAAGACCACACTGGAATGAAAGATGCCACAGGAATCTTTTTTGGATTCTCTCTAGGCGCTTTATGTGTATGTCATAGTGTGGCGACCAGACGGGGGAGCAATATTCCAGCCCCGACCTAACAAGTGCATTGAATAATTTAATTTTCGTAGCAGGTTTGAACTCCCTGCAACTGCGAATTACAAAACCCAAAATTTTGAAACCCTTTGAGGCAATATGTTCAATATGTCTATTGAACCTAACTTTTTTATCCAGAATGACCCCAAGATCGCGTATCTCCAGCGCCTCTTCAAGGGACTTGCCTAGCATAAAATACGTAGGAGACAAGGAAGTCTTACTTCTCGAAAATCTCATGTACTGACATTTCTGTATGTTTAGAGACATGTGATTAATCTCGACCCATTGTACAATCTTATCGATATCTTCCTGTAAGAGGGCTACATCATCAGCGGATTTAATTTGTTTGGTTATTTTTAGGTCATCAGCAAACAAATACGCCTTTGAGTGTTTTAAGACCGAAACAATGTCATTTATAAAGATATTAAAAATGACCGGCCCGAGATGTGAGCCCTGTGGGACACCGGAGAGTACCAGGAAAGGGTCAGACGTGTAACCCTCAACCACCACCCTAGACTTCCTATCGGATAGATAAGAAGATAACCATTTAATAAATTTATCAGTAAAGCCATAACTAGATAGTTTGTATAGCAGTATTTTGTGGTCAACCCGATCAAAAGCTTTACAGAAATCTGTATAAATTACGTCCACTGGTATGAGCCGATCAACCGATTCTGTAATCTCTGTCAAAAAGTCTGCTAGATTCGCAGCAGAAGACCGCTTCCGCACAAAACCAAACTGACGATGTGTTACTGAGTGTTTAATGTGAGATGATACAACTGGACAGATAAGAGACTCAAACACCTTTCCTACTGCGGGAAGAATTGAAATTGGTCTGTAGTTTTTAACTAGTTTTTCATCACCAGACTTATAAATGGGTACTACAAGAGTGTCCTTCCAGACACTTGGGAATATGCTGGATTCAAGCGACTTATTAAAAATCTGTGTAAGTGGATATGCGAGGCTTTTAGCGTATCTAGTTAAAAATATAGGCGGGATACCATCAGCACCGGCACCCTTTGCTGCGTCTAGTTTTTCAAGAGCGAGTTGGACCTGTCGTGTTGAAAAAGAAATGCTCGCCATACTATTGTTGCTTGCAGCTACTGGTGGGATATCCAGATTAACCGCAAATGAAGTGGGGGTGCTATATGCTGACTTAAAACATTTTGCAAAGAAATTTGATATTTCATTACCGGTGGTGGCCTTATCGTCATCCAGGTACATTATAGATGGATAATTACTACTGTTTGTTTTTTTCTGTTTCACGTAGGACCAAAATAATTTACTGTTGCCCGAGATGGCCCTCTCAATATCACTAAGGTACTTTTTGTATGATAAACGAATAAGCAAGTTACACCTTTTTTTGAGCGACTGTAGGTACAAATAATCGAGTGGGTTACCATACTTCTTGTATTTGCTACGATATTTATATTTCTCGCGCAACAACTGTATCAGGCTCTTTGTGTACCAAATAGGGTATTTATTATTTTTTGGCTTATGGAGAGGGACATGGCTATCTATAATACCCTTAAGCTTGAAATTAAATGCATCTACCATATCATCAACCCCCAAACAACCCCGCAGTTCCTGGTCCCATGATATAGAATCCAGTTGAGAAATAATGGTTTCGTAGTCGGCTTTATAAAAATTATGTCTAGGTGTATTATTTTTGCTGAGTCTGGAATTGACTGAAAACGCGACAGAGATTTCCAAGCAAGGGTGGTGAGGATCAATAACGCTCAGACTCGACGAGCTCACAGCTGGGCCTGTCATTTCAAAATTACACAGAACAAGGTCCAATATACGATCATTTGCATTGGCTATACCATTATATTGCTTAAGTCCATTTAGATTAATGAAATCATACATCATACTGTGAATGGGGCTATTTGGCGAGCATTGGCTGGGTAAGTTGTTTTCCCAAGCTATTGTGCCTAAGTTAAAATCGCCGACTATAAGAGTCTTCGTGTTCAACTCCATGTTACGATTTGAAGCATGTATAAAATCTGTCATCATATTTTTTTGAACAGGCGGTGGCAAGTATACGGAACAAATATGTAACACTTCTGGCTTACCGTTCACGCGAAGCTCCAATGCTACCCACACATCTTCACAGTCACTTTCGTTGTCCAATAATCTATATGAGGTGATATTTTTCTGGACAGCTATAAGGACTCCACCGCCCTCCCTACGCTTATTATATTCACAGGATTCGCGATCCCTTCTGTAAACAATGTACCGGTCATCGAACAGTTCACCATCATACACCGAGCCGTTCAACCACGTCTCACTGAGAATAACTACATCATAGTCACACAGTAAAAGGTTCCTATAAAAGTCATTTGTCTTACTACGCAACCCCCTAACATTTTGGTAATAAACCGTTATGGAATCCATTTTTATTTCGATACTGATTCGAAACACTCACCAAAATAATACAAGGTTACTTAAGATTACTTAACATATCCTTATTACGAACACACAAAAATTCCGACGTTTCGGTCTTACGCATAAAAACGCGTCCCGCGCGTACCCACACAAACTTATAATTTAATTCCTTAGCTCTAATCCGTGCAGCGGCATGCAAGGCCTTGTTGTCTGGTGACAGGTTCTCAACAAGGAATATAGCAGGTTTCTTCTCGTCGCTGAGACCAAGGTGGCTTGTATTGAGTCTGTTGCCAGGATTTTTCTTATTATAAAGCATTGCAGCCGCCAGGAAGGAGTCGCGTAAACGGGGACTGGATAGACGAATCAAGATGGATCGGGGTCTAGACGTATTTTGGTTCAATTTAGCTACACGAGTGCAGTGGAAGATGTCATTGTCATTAATAGGGCACCCCACAGCTTGACCCAACTGCTGGACTATTTTTGATACCACTTCATTTTTACGCTCCGGAACACACTGCAACTCGAGGTTCGAAGCGCGTGATATTTGATCAATCGTATTCAAACGAGCGGACAAGTTATTAACCTCCTCACGAAGACCTACGTTCTCCTTTTTCAATTCGCAAATCTCGGTCATGCAGGACGAAAGCTCAGTGTTTAGTTTGTCAAATTGCTCGTTGAAAAATGAAAGAGAATCCTTGAAGTCGTTGATATCAGCATGCATATCTTTCAACTGCTTAAAAATATCCCGAGTACAGTCCTTCATGGCCTCGTTTATTATTTCCCTAATATCCGAGCGCGACAAAGGTTCGCTGCTAAGTTGTGTAGATATAGGCGATATAGCACGCTGCTCCGATGTTTTACGCCGCATAGTAACATTGCAATCGTCGCCGGCTGCGGATATCGTCGGAGTGAGCCCTCGAATAGGCGTATTAGAGTTGTCTCCTCTAGGTTTTTTTAAAGTACAATTGGGACACAACCAGTCCTTCTTGCTCTGAGACATCTCTTTGACCTTCGAATCCGAAACGCCAACGCAAAGATTGTGATACGGTTGTTTACATTGCGCACACGCAACGAAACCATCTGTGTTTTTAATTATTTTGCCTTGACAGCCGACGCACTTGTACATGTTTATCGATTGATGCAAGGTAATGCGGCTAACTAAAATAGCACGCGCAGCTACTGCAAGTAGGAATGAGGTGGAAAATTGCAACTGTCTCTTATCGTGCCGGGGGAGAGGTAGGGACACCCCGCTGTTACTGCTCGGAGATGCGACGCGAGACGGAGACAGCACTTATTTTCAATATCGCTGGGCACTTCACACTCGATGACTAGTTTACGCACTGTCTATTTTTTCCACTAACACATTTACGGAGTTTTGGTCATTAATTTGCACTAATACAGAGAGTAATTTCGCGTGGGTCCGTAGTAACAATTCGGATCCCGGAACAGCGACACGTCTGCTTCACAGTACTGGTGAACGACGAAAAAAGTTGTTCAGTTGTTCGCCACATGGCGCAAACTATTCAGTTTTGAAAGAAATGATGTTAGAAACCTCAACATCATTTTAAAATACCTATCCATAGATACCCCACACGTATAGGTTTGATGAAAAAAAAATTTTTGAGTTTCAGTTCAGTATGGGGAACTCAAAAATATGCGTTTTATCAGAAAATGTCCATTTTCACTAAATAACGAACATACAGACAGACAAACGGACGGACAGGTCGGACAGACAGACAAACATACAGACAGACAAAAATTTTACTGATTGCATTTTTGGCATCAGTATCGATCACTAATAATCACCCTCTGATAGTTATTTTGAAAAAATATTTCATGTACAGAATTGGGATGATGACTAAAAAATAATTTAATGTCCATCAGATAGATTAATGAAAAATATTGGATACGTATTTTTTATTTTGCCTCTTGTTCAAAAACTTACGAAGATAATTTTAAATGTCACATGACGTCACGTTAGAGTACAAAATATACTCTAACGTGACGTAGTTAGCCCCCACTCCGTAACTTTAATGCGCTATATCTAAGTATTTTCTTGTTATTTCGGCAAAACAAAAAATACGGGTCTTATATTTTTTTATTATCTAAGAGACGACTAATTATTTTCTTCATTTTCATACCTTGTCATCATCCGTATTGACCTCTCTACAGATTTATTATAAGTATAGATAACTCTTTCCCACAGGACTGCGGCCGCTCGTACCTGCACTGGACGTATCTGCAAGTGCACCGGCGCATGAAGCACGCCAACGACAATCTATTGCACCAGTGCAAACACTGTGACATCACTTTCCCCAACAGGTTTGTACCGTAAATAACTAGCAAATATCGGACATCACCAGAGGTCGGAGTAGGTAGAATGATTATGGTCCGCCCGGGGGGCACTCTATTGCTCCCCGGATCCGGGGGTAGGGGTATTTGCCCTCCCCGGACCAGGAGTGCCGGCCGCTTATCATCTGCGGCTGGCCAGGGCAGGCAGGGATGTGGCCGTATACTTCGGCGCTACCCGTGTCCCTGCAACTTGATGCCCACTGGCGACACAGGGGGGTTTAGTGGGTCGGTGATGTCTTGGTGGACATAATACATAGGACCCTCGACACCACCTTTAAGGCGCATGACGAAGGGGCCGGGGTTTTTAGTGGGTATTTCCTGCCTCACTTCCATCTTCGAGGCGGGGTGAGTCCCACATACCCCGCTGCTCCCCCAAGCAGCGGGAATGCCTAAATGCATTTTCCCCGGCAATAAAAAAAAAAAAAAAAAGGGGGGTTTAGTGGGTATGCCCTCCCATTTTGGGAGGTGTGAGTCCCACACACCATGCCGCCTCCCCCCGGAGGCGGCATGAAGGTGCCTAATGCATTCCCCTCTAGAAAAAAAAAAAAAGGTGGAATGATTATATTATACAAGGTGGGTGGACCATGGAAAGCCACTCTAACGGGTACGAAGCGTGAGATCGCACTGCCACAATAGCGGCGCGAGCGACTCGCCGCCGCATCTGTGGCCTTGAGTTTGATGGATCTTACTGTATAGCCGAAGGAATATGTGTTTACATGTCAATAACTACGACTTTTTGATAGTTGGCCTTCAAAGGAGCGTGGCCTTCCATGGTCCACCCACCGTACTTGCGTCTAGATTTTATAATATGGACATGCCATTTTATCGGAAGTACCAGAAAAAGTTCCGGAATTTGAACTATGGAATAAATTAAACCGAGGTAAGCGAGTGGGATATCTGGAACAGCGCGCGCGCACCGTTTTTTCTATCAAACATCCAATGAGTTATACAGGATACTGGATTCTGATTGGTCGTTGCGTGCGGTCGACATGAACATGAGATAAAGTAACAAAAGGCTGTTTAAGTATTGTCTTATACTGACAAGTGTCATTTTCAATTCAACAGAAAGGGACAAAATACGGTACAACTATTCCTAGGTGTTTTTGTATGTGAAAGAAATCAATATGACAGCTTAGATTGATACAATAAATATATCTTTCACCTTAAACATAGATTCACGCTAATTTCAAAATTCCGGAAGAAATATCACAATAAAATGAAGTTCCGGTATTTTGGAGGCATATCCATATTATCCTCTATGTTTGACGTCATCGTCCTTAAATCAATCTATCTGTCACCGGAAAATAGCAAGAATCGTAAGTTGATCAATTTCCTAGGTAGTTGATTAACTTTCGGAAAATAACAAACGGTAGTTGAAATGTATTATTTAACGCAATGGATTTCAGTTAGTTGATCAATTTACGGTAGCCTGACAGTCATTTAATAATTTACGATTTTGACACAAGTAAAATCGTCCTCAAATGGGCCAATCGTTGCTCAATGTACTATTTATCGGTGCACTATTACCCGTAACTTAATACACTGTTCCCTGATTGGTTGCCGGGATAACGCCACATGAGCCATTGAACCAATCAACGTTCACCTCACCTTCGTCGGATGATTTTACGGCAAGACCCCGTAAAATGATCAATTTACTAAAATACATACGTCAAATAATACATTTCAACTGCCGTTTATTATTTTCCGGAAGTTAATCAACTACCTAGGAAATTGATCAACTTACGATTCTTGCTATTTTCCGGTGACATATCTACTCCGACCTCTGGACATCACATACATTGCTCCGATCCCAAAGTACTTAAGTAGCCTAAGCACTTCGCACCTTTAGGGGCTGCGCAGACAACAGACTTTTTTTACAATAGAGTCTGCGTCTGAGACATTTAAAAAGAGCGTCTAGGTCTGCCGACAGAATGATCGAAGATGTGTGTCGTGTGCGTTAAGTCTGTGAAATATCCGCGACAGATTTTTGCGCGTCGTGTGCGTTACTGCATATAATTTCAAAAGAGTGCGTCACGGACAGTCTGTCGTCTGCGCTGCCCCTTAAAAATAAAAAGATGTAACTCAAAATTTGTGAAAATGGAGATTTTCTGATAAAACGCATATTTTTTGAGTTCCCCATACTGAACTGAAACTCTTTCATCAAACCTATACGTGTGGGGTATCTATGGATAGGTATTTTAAAATGATGTTGAGGTTTCTAACATATTTTTTTTCTAAACTGAATAGTTTGCGCGAGAAACTCTTCCAAAGTGGAAAAATGTGTCTGTGTTTTTGCGCGTCGTGTGCGTTACTGCATATAATTGCATCACAGACTAAAAAGTGCGTCACGGATAGTCTGTCGTCTGCGCTGCCCCTTAGTGTAAGATTAAAGTTGTATGTTTGTTTTCAGCTGGAGTCTAGCTTATCATAGAAAGAAGATCCACGGGCAGGCAGGGCAGGGCGACAGTAACGCCTCGGCTAAAGTATCCGGAGATGGACACAGGTAAGACACATTTATCTGACTGGCTCGGTGGCTCAATATGCATGAAAAATAGTTTCATGTATTTACTAATTTATCGTAAAATAGATAAAAATATACTACGAACAGTGAAAACAAAATCAAAATTGGCTGAAAAATGGGCGAGATACAGTCGTTGAAGGTAAATATATCCGTCTCTCTCACGCGAAACAGATTTTTCTATGGAGATTGTATGGCGCGCACGGTACGTGACGTCATCCGCCGCGTCGGATCTCTCTGTCTAAGCAATAACTTTAACGCTTTATAACTCGTTTAATGAAAAGATAGTTTAAAAATTCTTCGATATTTATGTATCTGGCAGATAAAAGATCTCAATAAATCCATAAAAAAGTCATGCATATTCCCTATTGGTAGTGACTGCTGCCTTTTGAACCATAGGTCGTGGGTTGAATCCCCACCCGGGACAAACATTCGTGTGATGAACACTTGTGTTTGTTCCGTGTCTGGGTGTTTATATTTGTATTTAAGTATTTATTTGTAGTACCTTCGTTGTTCTGATACCCATAACTACCATACCATTTGACTGGCTCGTTGGATCAATTGGTAGTGACCTCTGCCTTCTGAGCCAAGGGTCTTGGGTTCGATCCCCGCACAGTACAAACATTTGTGTTCATGAACATGTCTGTTTCTATTGGTCTGGGTGTTTACTATGTATAATATGTATTTATTTACAAAAAAAAATGTATCTAAGTAAGTTTATCAGTTGTCTAGCACCCATAGTACAAGCTTCGGCTTAGTTTGGGGCTAGATGGCGCTGTGTGGCCCAGCGTGGCATGTCTTGGGTTATTTATTTATTATCATTAGCCCTTATCACTCCACATATACATACTGCTACTTGCTTTAAACAAAAATAAACTTGTCTTAAAACGATTCCTTAGGATACCTTGTCGTGATTGTGACGAGGTGCTGCCGAACAAAACTGCACTTTATAAACACAGGAAGAAGGAGCATAGTGATATGACGCGTGTGAACGCCAAACCAAGTAAGTTATTTCATTGTTAACCTTTATCTACCGACGTCAGTTTTTCGTCACACTAGTACCGACGTAGGGCCTGAGAGGCCGCTAATATAACATTAAATATTGTGGTAAATGTGTGTCATTATTTTTCAAACTATGGTTTCTATTGTAAATTTGGTATGTTACGATATGATAAAAAGATAAAAATAATAATCAAATTTATTGAAGTTATTACTTTTATGCTTTAATTTCCATGCATTATGTTTGACTAAAAATGAATGCCAGACGAAAAAAAAATTATTTAAAATTATTTGACTTTTCAAGAACTAAAAAAGTTACCTTTTCTTAAATCTTAGGGTTGAAATAACTATAAAAATTATAAACTGCATTTGGAATGTTTCAAATAAAAAAAATATCCAAGTACCAAGTTACATAAAATTAGAGCATGATAATTTAAGCAAATTGTAAAAAAACATGTTTTTTACATGATTACTAATATGAGGATTTTCTATTTAGTTTAGGTAGACAACATGCACATATTTTTCTTGTTTTTTTCTTACAATTAAGCTTCCAATCAAAGTTTCATGATTCGAATCCAAAATATTTCTATGACATCGTAGTCTCTTGGATTGTTTGTAGCTAAACGGTGTTTACCACCCGACATTCCCGGTACATTTATATTTTAACTTATCAATCAGGTTCCTGTAAAAAATCACTTTTTGTTGACCTTAGCGTAAACAAAAAAGTCACGTAACTACCGACGTTGGGCCTATGAGGCCTCGTTTGAGTTTTAAATCTAAATAGCTTACTGAAATCGTGTTTGCCGGCATTACTACCACACTCATCGGCGTTGACGCAATTAAATTCGCAGGTACTGAAGAGTACGGGGCTTTCCTGCTAGAGGAAGGGGTTAATCTAACAAAATCTCTAGCCGCCTCGGCCTCACAGGCCCCACGTCGGTAGTTAAAGGCATCATCATCATCATGATCAACCTATCG
The DNA here is from genome assembly GCA_031163375.1 of Conogethes punctiferalis. NCBI lineage: Eukaryota > Metazoa > Arthropoda > Insecta > Lepidoptera > Crambidae > Conogethes > Conogethes punctiferalis. Next base: position 3,662,429 of record CM062104.1, read on the forward strand.
CAGTCCACTGCTGGACATAGGCATCTCCAGTTGTTCGCCACTTAGGACAAACATCTGGAGGACATACCCATAATCGCCACGCTGGGCAGGCGGGTTGGCGATCGCAGCGCGTAGCTTCTCGCTCCAGTGACGCTGCTGCCCGTCATCGGTCTGTGGTATTTAGCTACGCCTTCAATCGTGATGGTTATACCGCCACCAGTCGGTTGCCAGCGCCTCATTCGTTATTCGGCAGGATGCACCACGGGCAGGTGAGGTTGGCTTATTAAGTACTTAATCTTATTGTATTTTTTTTTTCCTTTTAGCTCGATATAATAGCTTCCCTACGCCTGATAGAAAGCGGAAGAGAAGCCCAAGTCGCTGTGACAACTGGCAAGTAACTGGTCAGTTACCGGTCTGTTGCCACTGCCATGCCGGCCCAACCCTGACCCCCCACGAGCTCCTCCCGCTGCCTATCTCGTGGCATCTAATGGATTTATTTTTTCAGAATACTCTCTTTACTATCTTTTTACTTGAAGAGAGGTAGGGCATAGCGAATCTTCGCCTGAATTGAGCCGCCCGTCCGGGGAAGGACCTCCGCCCTATAGAATAACGCAGCCAAATAACCTCCGGGTCGTGTTCCTGCCGGTGAGTAGGGTTTCCGGAGCTTGTGGGGGGTCAGGGTAGGCCGGCATGGCGGTGGAATCTGACAGGTAACTGACCAGTTACTTCCCCGTTGTCGCAGCGACTTGGTCTCCTCTTTCGCTTTCCATCAGACGTAGGGAAGCCATTATGTCGAGCTACTGTAAAAATAAAAAAATCTTTTTTCATTCAGACGTGTGCGCCAATCAGTTCGACCGGAGCGAGCGAGACGGACGCGCCTGCGCACATAGCGGCGTCCCTCTCGCACCCTCCACTTCGGCCTGCGGAAAATGTACTGACGGTTACGAGCATATGGGTGATCTGCGTAAGCATGTTGAGTGAGTCATTACATTTATTTTGTTCTCATCATCATCATCAGCCTATAGCAATCCACTGTTGGACATAGGCCTCTCCAGTTGTTCGCCACTTGGGGCAAATATCTGAAGGATATACCCATGATCGCCACTTGGGGCATACACAGTGGCCGTATGCTTCGGCGCTACCCGTATCCCTGCTTTTTGCTGCCCACTGGCGACACAGGGGGGTTTAGTGGGTATGCCCTCCCATTTTAGGAGGTGTGAGTCCCACACATCACGCCGACTGCCCCCGGAGGCGGCGTGAAGGTGCCTAATGCATTCCCCTCTAAAAAAAAAGGCAGGTTGTGTATCGCAGGGTCGTCATCGGTTTGTGGTACTTAGCTTCAATTATGATGGTTATACCGCCACCAGTCGGTTGCCAGCGCCTCGTTTGTTATTCGGCAGGATGCACCGCACTTACATCTCTCGTAGTTTTCACCTACCTACTTCGATAGAAAGACGGGATTACTCGCATGTCATTAAATATGGGATGTAGAGGATCAACTTATAATTTTTTCGCTCCAAGCCACCTCACCTGTCCGTGGTGCATCCTGCCGAATAGCAAGCGAGGCGCTGGCAACAAACTGGTGGCGGTATAACCATCACGATTGAAGGCGTAGTTAAATGGCTATAAGTCGGTGATGGACAGCAAAATCAAAAATATTTATTTACATTCAAATATCCTTTTACAGTAACCAGTGGCCAGAGTCTCCTTTTAAGCATAAAAATGCTTGTACCAGGAGGCTCTGCTCTTCATATATCTAATTTATTTATTATTTACTAGCTGTGCTCGCGACTTCGTCCGCGTGGAATAGTTATTTTTTCCCCGTTTTTTTTTACATTTCTCATTATTTCTTCGCTCCTAATAGTTGCAGCGTGAAAGCCTTCCTCGATAAATGGTCTATTCAACACAAAAATAATTTTTCAATTCGGACCAGTAGTTCCTGAGATTAGCGCGTTCAAACAAACAAACAAACAAACTCTTCAGCTTTATAATATTAGTTAAGATTGATATTTGGTGTAGAATCTAAAAACAATTTTCTTTACAATATTTCAGCAAGAGTTTTAACATTTGTAATATGTGTAGGATTATGAAAAAGTATTAAAATTTGTAAATGTGTATGTGTATGTGTTTGTCTGTGTGGTGTGTGTGTGTGTGCGCGTTTGCATGCATGTTCAATCATTTCAGATTTTTTTCAGTTTCTTCGTAGTTAAGGGTCTGCATCCAAGCTGTTAATGTACATTTACAGTCTTGATATCATCATCATCAGTCTATTACAGTCCACTGCTGGACATAGGCCTCTCCAGTTGTTCGCCACTTAGGGCAAACATCTGGAGGATATACCCATAATCGCCACGCTGGGCAGGCGGGTTGGCGATCGCAGGACGTAGCTTTTCGCTCCGGTGACGCTGCTGCCCGTCATCGGTCTGTAGTATTTAGCTACGCCTTCAGCTGTCATGGTTATACCGCCACCAGTCGGTTGCCAGAGCCTCGTTTGCTATTCGGCAGGGTGCACCACGGGCAGGTGAGGTTGGCTTGGAGCGAAATGATGATAGGTCGCTCCCTTACATCCCAGTCTTGATATGATTTATCATAAATGTTCGTATATTTGTTTACTTTATTATATAGGCGAGATGATTGTACATTATATTGCATTTGAGCAAACATTGTTTTAGTTGACAGCAGCGTCATCGGAGCGAGGAGCTACGCTCTATGGTACACGACCCGCCTGCCTCGAGTGACTGTTATAGGCAAGGCTTTCTGGTATTTGACCAAAGTGGCGAACAACTGGAGAGACCTATGTCCAGCTGTGGACTGCAATAGGATGATGGTGAATGTAGACTGATGGGTGTTGGGTGTTCCTCTCAGCGGGTGCTCCTCTGCGGCGGGTGACGCGTCTGGCAGAGGCTGTGGCGCGTGCGCAGCGCCCTACCGACGCGACCTGCGCGCGCGCAGCGAGAGACCCTACCCCTGCGACCTGTGCGGCCTCGCTTTCAGACGGTATGTGTGGTGACACTATACCTGCTATTCTATAGGCAACGCGGTGTGGCAATCATGTGGCAACCATGGGACAACCATGTGCCAACTCGATCTGGCAACCTTGTCTGTGGCGAGTTGCCAAGTGCTGTGGCTAATAATTTGGCAACACTGTAACTGCAAACTATGGTGACAAATTTCTGTGGCTACTCGCTCAGACAACCTTCTCTGTAGCAACTCTCCTGATAACCTGTGGCATATTGTCTGGCAACATTGTGGCAACCCACCCTGGCCAACTATTGTGGCAACTTATTGTGGCTACTCGCTCAGACAACCTTCTCTGTAGCAACTCTCCTGATTACTTGTGGCATCGTAATCAGGAGACCAATGCTTTTTGTGAATAAATATTTTTTCATTTTTCATTTTTTTCATTTTTTCATCGTGTCTGGCAACATTGTGGCAACCCACCCTGGTCAACTATTGTGACAACTTGTTGTGGCTACTCGCTTTTTTTAGAGGGGAATGCATTAGGCACCGTCATGCCACCTCCGGGGGAGGTGACATGGTGTGTGGGACTCACACCTCCCGAAATGGGAGGGTATACCCACTATACCCCCCTGTGTCGCCAGTGCGCACTCCTGGTCCGGGGAGGGCAGATACCCTACTCGCGGCTTCCGGGGAGCAATAGGGTGCTCCCCAGGCGGACCTCGTGCAACGGTGTGGCTGCACCCACCACACCGTTACGCCCCTCTACTCGCTCAGACAAACTTCTCTGTAGCAACTAGCCTGATAACCTGCTAACTCGCAGTGGCAACTTGATTTGAGAAGCTGTGGTCAGTGTGCTGTGTCAACTCATCTGAAAAACTTCGTGCATCGTTCAACTCGCTGTGGCAACCTATCTGGCAATACTATGGCAACTCGATTTGATAAACTGTTTTAATATATGTACCTCTAACTAAAACAAGGTTATATTGGACAATATTAGACGACATCACATACATTGCTCCGATCCCAAAGTAAGTAGCTTAAGCACTTGTGTTATAAGTATAAGAACAACGAAGGTACCACAAATAAATACTTAAATACAAATATAAACACCCAGACACGGAACAAACACAAGTGTTCATCACACGAATGTTTGTCCCGGGTGGGAATCGAACCCACGACCCTTGGTTCAGAAGGCAGGGGTCGCTACCAATTGAGCCACCGAGCCAGTCAGTTTCTGCTCCCAATTTCTTTATCTTTCTTTCTTATGTTCTCAGATCGACAGCGATGCGCAACCATCGACTTATTCACACGGGCGTGAGGGCGTGGGCTTGCGACCGCTGCCCGAAACGTTTCCGAATCCGATCCGACCTTAGAACACACGCCAAATTGAAGCATCCTGTGCATTTAGCGGTCATAGAGGTAAGCACTGTGGCAACGTTGTGGCAACCTCGTGGCAACATGCTCTGGCAATGCTGTGGCAACATGCTCTGGCAATGCTGTGGCAACTCGTTCTATGCATCTAGCGGTAATATAGGTAAGAGCTGTGGCAACATGCTCTGGCAATGCTGTGCCAACTCGTTCTATGCATCTAGCGGTAATATAGGTAAGAGCTGTGGCAACGTTGTGGCAACATGCTCTGGCAATGCTGTGCCAACTCGTTCTATGCATCTAGCGGTAATATAGGTAAGAGCTGTGGCAACGTTGTGGCAACATGCTCTGGCAATGCTGTGCCAACTCGTTCTATGCATCTAGCGGTCATATAGGCAAGCACTGTGGCAACATGATCTGGCAATGCTGTTCCAACTCGTTCTATGCATCTAGCGGTAATATAGGTAAGAACTGTGGCAACGTTGTGGCAACATGCTCTGGCAATGTTGTGGCAACTCGTTCTATGCATCTAGCGGTAATATAGGTGGGAACTGTGGCAACGTTGTGGCAACATGCTCTGGCAATGCTGTGCTAACTCGTTTTATGCATCTAGCGGTAATATAGGTAAGAACTGTGGCAACGTTGTGGCAACATGCTCTGGCAATGCTGTGCCAACTCTTTCTATGCATCTAGCGGTAATATAGGTAAGAACTGTGGCAACGTTGTGGCAACATGATCTGGCAATGCTGTGCCAACTCGTTCTATGCATCTAGCGGTAATATAGGTAATAACTGTGGCAACGTGATCTGGCAATGCTGTGGCAACGTTGTGGCAACATGCTCTGCCAATACTGTGCCAACTCGTTCTATGCATCAAGCGGTCATAGAGATAAGAACTTGGGCGACCTAGTGGCAACATGCTCTGGCAATGTTCTAATAGAACACCGCAGCCAAATGACCTCCGGGTCGTGTTTCTGCCGGTGAGTAGGGTTTCCGGAGCTTGTGGGGGGTTAAGGTTGGGCCGACATGGCGGTGGCAACTGACTGGTTACTGACTAGTTACATGCCCGTTGTCACAGCTACTTTGGATTCTAATTCGCTTTCCATCAGGCGTAGGGAAGCCATTATGTTGAGCTGCTATAAATTGACTGGCTCGGTAGCTCAATTGGTAGTGACCCCTGCCTTCTGAGTCAAGGGTCGTGGGTTCGATTCCCACCCGGGACAAACATTCGTGTGATGAACACTGAGTGTTTGTTTCGTGTCTGGGTGTTTATATTTGTATTTAAGTATTTATTTGTGGTACCTTCGTTGTTCTGATACCCATAACACAAGTGCTTAAGCTACTTACTTTGGGATCGGAGCAATGTATGTGATGTTGTCTGATATTTATTATTTATTATTATTATTTATTTAGTATAAAAAAAATGGTTCCCTTTTCTTTAGATCCAGGGTCTGACTCCAAGCCCTGATGATGTGATGGAGCACCTCGCCGCCAATAATATAGCCCACGAGAAGGTCATCGATATCACCAAGATGTCCTTTGCAAAGGTAAATCAACTTCATTTTTATCGTAGATATTCTTTATTGCACCAAAATAAAGCATTTACAGGAAATGGGATGTAAAGGAGCTTCCTATCATCTTTTCGCTCCAAGCCAACCTCACCTGCCCGTGGTGCATCCTGCCGAATAACAAACGAGGCGCTGGCAACCGACTGGTGGCGGTATAACCATCACAATTGAAGGCGTAGCTACCACAGACCGATGACGGGCAGCAGCGTCACCGAAGCGAGATTATGCCCTGCGATCGCCAACCCGCCTGCCCAACGTGGCGATTATGGGTATATCCTCCAGACGTTTGCCCTAAGTGGCGAACAACTGGAGAGGCCTGTGTGCAGCAGTGAACTGTAATAGGCTGATGATGATGAGGAAAAAGGTATCATTACCAGCCTATAGCAGTCCACTGCTGGACACAAGCCTCTCTAGTTGACTGGCTTGATGGCTCATTTGGTAGCCTCTGCCTTCTAAACCAAGGGGCGTGGGTTCGATCCCCGCACAGTACAAACATTCAGGTGCATAAACATGTCTGTTTGTATTGGTCTGGGTGTTTTCGATGTGTAGTATGTAACTATTTACAAAAAAAATGTATCTACAAAGTTTATCAGTTGCCTAGCATCCGTAGTACAAGCTTCGGCTTAGTTTGGGGCTAGATGGCGCTGTGTGGCCCATTGTGTCGCCACTTTGGTTGAACATCTAGCTAGAGGCTTCATCCATAATCGCCGCTTGAGGCAGGCGGGTTGTGTATCACAGGGCGTAGCTCCTCGCTCCGGTGACGCTGCTGTCTGCCATCGGCTGTGGTATTTAGCTACGCCTTCAATTGTGATGGTTATACCGCCACCTATCGGTTGCCAGCGCCTCGTTTGTTATTCGGCAGGATGCACCACGGGCAGGTCAGGTTGGATTGGAGCGAAAAGATGATAGGTGGCTCCCTTGCATCCCCTAATACTAGAGTCTAATTTAATGTTCAATTCCAGGGCACGGTCAGTATAATACCGACGTGCGCCCGCGCATTGTCTATGCTAGGAGACGTGCCCCGCACGCAGGTCGCATACAGCAGGCCGATCATAGACGATAGAGGTAATTAACCCTTTAACTGCCGAAATAGGGGTCTTTCCAGGGTCAAAATAATTACGTTATATAATTAGTCCGTATTTTAGATTATAAAACATATTGGACACGTATTTTCCCTTTTAACAAAAAATAACAACATAGGTACAAGGCATAAAAATGTAGGAGTGGGGGTCTTTGACGTCACTCAATGGCGAAAAAACTCCCACTCTGACGTCACGCGTAATTTTAACGGGCTATATCTTTGTAACTTTTGGTCATTTATCAGAATTAACAAATGAAAAAATACGTGTCTGAAAGACAAATACATAATTACATTTTTTACGGCAACAGGCCTATTATTCACACAAAAGAAAATGTTAACACATTAGCGTGACGTCACACCGTGTGGCATTTTAGTGACGTCAAAGACTGTTATTTTTTGTTTAAATGATAAAAGGAAAATACGTGTCCAATATATTTTTATAATCTAAAATACGGACAAAATTTATTGTAATTATTTTGACCTTGGAAACATCCCTATTATATTATTTACTAGCTGTGCTCGCGACTTCGTCCGCGTGGAATAGTTATTTTTTCCCCTTTTTTTTTTTAAATTTTCCATTATTTCTTCGCTCCTAATAGTTGCAGCGTGATGTTATATAGCCTAAAGCCTTTCTCGTTAAATGGTCTATTCAACACAAAAAGAAGTTTTCAATTCGGACCAGTAGTTCCTGAGATTAGCGCGTTCAAACAAACAAACAAACAAACTCTTCAGCTTTATAATATTAGTTAAGATAGTATATATAGTATAGATTAGTATACATTAAGATACTTGTAGGTATAATAATGAAAGCCAGAGGAGAAAATATAAATAAGTTCTAACTTTTGTAGCTAATATTTATTAGTTTCTTTACCTGTGAAGTTTCACTTCATCTTAGAATCCCAACCACCGCGGAGAGGTCGAGGCATTGCGAAAAACCCACGAAGACCAAAGAACCTGCAGATGGAGGGCGAAGAACCGCCCCAGGAATCGAACCCGTATCCCATCACTATCAACGTTACTGGCGGGGTAATAATTTCTTATTACTAATAGGAAATATGCATGAAAAATAGTTTCAGGTATTTACTAATTTATCGTAAAATAGATCAAAATCTACTACGAACAGTGAAAACAAAATCAAAATTGGTTGAAAAATGGGCGAGATACAGTCATTGAAAGTGAATATATCCGTCTCTCTCTCGCGAAACAGATTTTTCTATGGAGTTAGTACGGCGCTCACGGTACGTGACGTCAACTACCGCATCGGATCTCTCTGTCTAATCAATAACTTTAACGCTTTATAACTCGCTTAATAGAAAAGATAGTTTAAAAATTCTTCGATATTTATGTATCTGGAAGACAAAAGATCTCAATAAATCCATAAAAAAAAGTCATGCATATTCCCTATTACAATATCAAATATGTAATCTAATAGCGTAAGGTGTGTCATACACTACAGACCGATAACGGGCAGCAGCCAATTAGCCTAATTAAGAGAGGTAGGGCATAGCGAATCTTCGCTCGAATTGAGCCGCCCGTCCGGGGAAGGACCTCCACCCTATAGAATACCGCAGTCAAATGACCTCTGGGTCGTGTTTCTGCCGGTGAGTAGGGTTTCCGGAGCTCGTGGGGGGTTAGGGTTGGGCCGGCATGGCGGTGGCAATTGACAGGTAACTGACCAGTTACTTGCCCGTTGTCACAGCGACTCGGGCTTCTCTTTCGCTTTCCATCAGGCGTAGGGTAGCCATTATATCGAGCTACATAAAAAAAACAATAGGGATTTATGCAAAAAAGTCCTTCTGATTTTAGGCACATTAAAAAATTGATTGTGTCGCGGTTAGGTCCTGTGCGACTAAATATGGACAAAGGAAGGTTATTTAGTATGTTTTTTCTCATTCACAAATGCACACAAATGTAATAAAATGCGAGAGTAGTTTTTTTTTCTTTTTGTCTTAATGTTTATATCTGTCACCGGAAAATAGCAAGAATCGTAAGTTGATCAATTTCCTAGGTAGTTGATTAACTTTCGGAAAATAACAAACGGTAGTTGAAATGTATTATTTTACGCAATGGATTTCAGTTAGTTGATCAATTTACGGTAGCCTGACAGTCATTTAATAATTTACGATTTTGACACAAGTAAAATCGTCCTCAAATGGGCCAATCGTTGCTCAATGTACTATTTAACGGTGCACTATTACCCGTAACTTAATACAGTGTTCCCTGATTGGTTGCCGGGATAACGCCACGTGAGCCATTGAACCAATCATCGTTCACCTTACCTTCGTCGGATGATTTTACGGCAAGACCCCGTAAAATGATCAATTTACTAAAATACATACGTTAAATAATACATTTCAACTGACGTTTATTATTTTCCGGAAGTTAATCAACTACCTAGGAAATTGATCAACTTACGATTCTTGCTATTTTCCGGTGACATATCTATATTGGTTGCTGTTTTATTTTTTTTGTTTGAAGTTTCTTTACAAGTTTTGATGATAGTGCTCGAGTTTTTATTGGCCTGCTAGTGGATACAGGCTAAGAAAATGAATAGGATTAAATATGGTTATGTATTATTGATTCTTTTGAGATTTGTTACTATGAGGGTCACAAATTTGACGAATTCGTCTGTGAATGCGAAAGTAGTTAGAAAACACAAATAGGTATGAGACTGAGAACATCGCTGTTTCAGGCTACACACAAAATTCAAAAACTTAGGGTAGGCAGAAAATAAAATGATAGGGACAAAACATATAGCTGTTTCATACAGCATAGAAAATGTAGAAAATGAGGGTGGTATTATGACTACGAGAATCATTGTAATAATTATTGATTACGATGACAACTGACAGGTAACTGACTAGTCACTTATTCATTGTCACAGCGACTTGGGCTTCTCTTTCGCTTTCCATCAAGCGTAGGGAAGACATTATGTCCAGCTACTACAAAAAAAAACCACTATACCAAACTGACCCTCATGGCCTCATCAACATCAGGCTATTGCAGTCCACTGCTGGACATAGGCCTCTCCAGTTGTACTCCACTTTGGGCAAACATTTGGAGGGTTTACCCATAATCGTTACTTGGGGCAGGTGGGTTGGTTATGGCAGGGCTAGGCTCCTCGCTCCGGTGACGCTGCTGCCCGTCATCGGCCTGTGGTATTTAGCTACGCCTTCAATCGTGATGGTTATACCGCCACCAGTCGGCCGCCAGCGCCTCGTTTGTTATTCGGCAGGATGCACCACGGGCAGGTGAGGTTGCATTGAAGCGAAAAGGTTATAAGCCACTTCCTTACATCCTTGAACTGACCCTAGTTGTATATCAGGAGCTGACCGATGTGGATGTCCAGCTATTGGTGCGTGAAGCAGCGCTGGACAGCAGTCGTATGGTGACTCTTCAGCTGCCCACCACAGCTATGGAGTGAAGGAACAAAACCATCGGTTGTAATAATACAGTTTATGCATGAGACAGATGGGAATAAACAGACTGTTACATAATAATGTTGCGTTTTAATTTTTCACGTAGTTTGTTAGGGTTTTGACACAATCTTGGCAGAATAAAAGAACCTTCTTTTCTCAGTTATAAAAGGGTTCGGGGCACAATATTAGGGGGGTTCTTGACGATTGCATCAATTTCATGGCTAACATTGGTTAGGGAGGTTTTTGGGATAATGTTAGGGGGGTTCTTTGAACAATGTTAGGGGGGGTTCTTGGCACAATGTTAGGGGGTTTCTTGGCACACTATGTGGGGTCCTTGGGACCATGTTATAGAGGGTTCATGGCACACTATGGGAGGTTCTTGAGACCATGCTATGGGGGGGGGGGGGTCTTGGTACAATGTTAGGGGGGTTCTTGTCACAATGTTAGGAGTGTTTTTGTCACAATGTCAGGAGGGTTTTTGGGACAATAGTAGTGGGTTCTTGGCACAATGTTAGGGGGATTCTTGTCACAATGTTAGGAGTGTTTTTGTCACAATGTTAGGTGGGTTCTTGGGCCACTATGGGGGAGGGGGGGGGGAGATTTCTTGGCACAATGTTAAAGGGGTTCTTGACACACTATAATGGGGTTCTTGGGACCATGTTATGTGGGGGTTCTTGCCACAATGTTAAGGGGGTTCTTGGCACAATGTTAGGGGGGTTCTTCTTGGCACAATGTTAGGGGGGTTCTTGGCACAATGTTAGGGGTTTTTGGGACACTATGGGGGGGGTTCTTGGGACCATGTTAAGGGGGGTTTTAGCACAATGTTAGGGGGGTTCGTGGCACACTATGGGGGGTTCTTGGGACCATGTTATGGGGGGTTCTTGACACAATGTTAGGGGGGTTCTTGGCACATAATTAGGGGGGTTCTTGGTACATAATTAGGGGGGTTCTTGGCACATTATAATGGGGTTCTTGGCACACTATAAGGGGGTCCTCGTCGTCAGTAGACGCCGATGTCGCTGAGCAGCGTGGTGAGTATGATCTGGTGCACGTCGCGGAACACGGCGCGCACGTTGTCGGTGTCGGTGGCGGTCGTGAAGTGGAAGTAGCACTCGCGCGCGCGGTGCGCCTCGCCCACGTGACACGGAGCGCTCCCGGACGGGACGAGGGACTCTAGTTAGGGATCTCACGCTTGTCGTCAGATGAGTGGTCAGATATGCATAAGACATGTGTGTGATCGCTACTATGGTGATGATGCGATCCTGGCACACTAGGGTGGGGTTCTTGGCACAATGTTAGGGGGGTTCTTGGCACAATATTAGGGGGGTTCTTCTTGGCACAATGTTAGGGGGTTATTGGGACACTATGGGGGGTTCTTGGGACCATGTTAAGGGGGGTTTTAGCACAATGTTAGGGGGGTTCGTGGCACACTATGGGGGGTTCTTGGGACCATGTTATGGGGGGTTCTTGACACAATGTTAGGGGGGTTCTTGGCACATAATTAGGGGGGTTGTTGGCACATAATTAGGGGGGTTCTTGGCACATTATAAGGGGGTTCTTGGCTCAATATTAAGGGGGTTCTTGGCACACTATAAGGGGGTCCTCGTCGTCAGTAGACGCCGATGTCGCTGAGCAGCGTGGTGAGTATGATCTGGTGCACGTCGCGGAACACGGCGCGCACGTTGTCGGTGTCGGTGGCGGTCGTGAAGTGGAAGTAGCACTCGCGCGCGCGGTGCGCCTCGCCCACGTGACACGGAGCGCTCCCGGACGGGACGAGGGACTCTAGTTAGGAATCTCACGCTTGTTAGATGAGTGGTCAGATATGCATAAGACATGTGTGTGTTCGCTACTACGGTGATGATGCGATCCTGGCACACTAGGGTGGGGTTCTTGGCACAATGTTAGGGGGTTCTTGGCACAATGTTAAGGGGTAATTGGGACACTATGGGGGTTTCTTGGGACAGTGTTAGGGGGGTTCTTGGGACCATGTTAAGTGGGGTTTTAGCACAATGTTAGGGGGGTTCTTGGGACCATGTTATGGGGGTTCTTGGCACAATGTTACGGGGGTTCTTAGCACAATGTTACGGGGGTTCTTGTCACATAATTAGGGGGATTCTTGGCACATTATAAGGGGGTTCTTGGCTCAATGTTAAGGGGGTTCTTGGCACACTATAAGGGGGTCCTCGTCGTCAGTAGACGCCGATGTCGCTGAGCAGCGTGGTGAGTATGATCTGGTGCACGTCGCGGAACACGGCGCGCACGTTGTCGGTGTCGGTGGCGGTCGTGAAGTGGAAGTAGCACTCGCGCGCGCGGTGCGCCTCGCCCACGTGGAAGCGCTCGGCCGGCGCGGGGGCTTGGCGCTGGCGTTTCTTGGTCGTTAGGTCCTGCAAAATACATTTTTTTATATTGGCTCATCATAGTGGCTTAGGGAAGCCAGAAGAAGGAAGAAAATGTATTTGGCGGAGGGCCGCCTAATGGAAAGCAGGAAAGGAAGCCCAAGCCGCTCTGACTTCGGGCGGGAAACCATGGATTCCAGTCAGTCATCACAGCCATGCTGGCCTGCAAGATGCTTCTCCACGCTTCGTTTAAAGGAACCCATACTATAAGAAGGCGGGAACACGTGTGCTGGCAAAGAGTTTCTCTTTTGAATGGTACGGCACAAGTAAGAGTTACCAAACTTTTTAGTGCGCGAAGGAATATTATCAGACATGTTCGTAGATCATGCACATAAGTATTACAAATACTGTGTAATTGTTCCTCTTTAATCACCTGGACTTGATCACCTAGCTAGGGGATTTGAGCCTGAGCTAGGAGACAGGCCGATGCCAGGCAGCAGCGTCACCGGAGCATGGAATCTCCAACCGGCTCGAGTCACTTTGCTCTCCAGCACGTCTTGCTGCTTAAGAACACGAGTTTTAAGAGGGGTTGCGAATCTTCGCTCGAATTGAGCTGCCCGTCCGGGGAAGGACCTCCACCCTATAGAACACCGCAGCCAAATGACCTCCGGGTCGTGTTTCTGCTGGGGAGTAGGGTTTTCGGAGCTCGTGGAGGGTTAGGGTTGGGCCGGCATGGCGGTGGCAACTGACAGGTAACTGACCAGTTACTTGCAACTTTTTATGTTTAATTTATTTGTGTGCTTTGCTTATCCTATAAGTTGTCTGTATATAACAATGTCTTTATATAAACCGTAGTAACAGTTGTCACTCCCAACAGGCTCCACCAGAATACGTTACGGCACGGTTACGGCACCGTTGTGGCACGGTTGGGGCCTGGTTGGCTGCGCAGACACTAACTGACACTTCACAACCCGCCTACGCGTGGCGATTATGGGTAAAGCCTCCAGATGTTGGCCCAAAGTGGAAGTTTAAGAACAGCTGGAGAGGCTTATGTCCAGCAGTGGACTGCGATAAGCTGACGACTCACAGTGAACATGCTTCGTATGAACAGCTTGGTCTTTGTGTACTCGTCGCCCGGCGCCGTGAAGGCTCGGTACTGAGGGAAGTACTCCGCGATGCTGCGACCCTGGTTCACTTTGCTCTCCAGCACGTCTTGCTTGTTCAGGAACACGATCAGACCGGCCGTAAGCAGGAATCTGTTGATATATTAATAAGGATCATCATCATCAGCCTATTACAGTCCACTGCTGGACATATGCCTCTCCAGTTGTTCGCCACTTAGCAAACATCTGGAGGATATACCCATAATCGCCACGCTGGGCAGGCGGGTTGGCGATCGCAGGGCGTAGCTTCTTGCTCCGGTGACGCTGCTGCCCGTCACCGGTCTTTAGTATTTAGCTACGCCTTCAATTGTGATGGTTATACCGTAAATAAAATAATAATAATAAATAACCCAAGACATGCCACGCTGGGCCACACAGCGCCATCTAGCCCCAAACTAAGCCGAAGCTTGTACTATGGGTACTAGACAACTGATAAACTTACTTAGATATTTTTTTTGTAAATAAATACATATTATACATAGAAAACACCCAGACCAATACAAACAGACATGTTCATGCACACAAATGTTTGTAATGTGTGGGGATCGAACCCACGACCCTTGGCTCAGAAGGCAGAGGTCACTACCAATTGAGCCACCGAAGGATGATGAAGATTTTTGCATCAGTATCGATCACTAATCACCCCTGATAGTTATTTTGAAAATATATTTCATGAACAGAATTGACCTCTCTACAGATTTATTCTAAGTATACTCGTAGAATAGATTATTGCACATTTTAGAAATAAATATCCACATTTATTATTATTTCTTAATTACCGGCTTTGCCAAACGTCCTCAAAAAGATCCAGAGCCTCCTTTAGCCTGTTCTGAGAGTTGTCTTCCCTCAGGGTCTGGTCGAAGTCGCTGCACGCCACCAGGAACCAGATTGCGTGAATTCCTTCGAAAACCTGGAAAGATGTCATGTCTCTTGGTTCACACAAATGTTTGTCCCCAGGTGGGAAACGAACCCACAACCAGAAGAATTCAAAAGGCAGAGTTCACTAACAAACATACGTGTGATGAACATTTGTGTTTGTTCCGTGTCTGGATGTTTTTATTTGTATTTAACTTATATAAGTAAGTACTAACTGTGCTAGCAGCTTCGCACACGTGGATATCGGGTTTCAAAAATAACGAACTTCTATAAAATTGTGCCCAAATTTTAAGTTAGATTTCTAGCAATACATTGGTGTGAAAACCGCATTCAATTCCATGCAGTAGTTTTCGCGCGATGCGCGTTCAAACCTACAGATAAAAATTTCTCCCGTTTTCCCAACACTTTCCTTCACTGCTCTGCTCCTATTGGTTGTAGCGTGATGAAAAGTATAGGTACTTTAACCTGCCCAGGAGTATGAAGAATAATTGTACCAAGTTTCGTTAAAATCCGTCCAGTACCTACTTTTTTGTCTCTATAATCTATAATAAACATACAGACAAAAATGTTACTGATTGCATTTTTGTCATTACTTAGTATCGATCACTAATCACCTCCCGATAGTTATTTTGTAAATATTATTTCATGTACAGAATTGACCTCTCCACAGATTTATCTACACTAATATTTTATAGAGGAAAGATTTGTACCTATTTTTGTATGTTTGTAATGAAAAGGCTCAAATAGTACCTACTGGGCCGATTTAAACAATTCTTTCACCAATAGAATGCTACATTCTTCCAATTTGACATAGGCTACATTTCATTTTGAAAAAAATTAGGGATCCTTTTTAAAATTTGAACAATATAATTGTCTACCCCGTGCGAAGCCGGGACGGGCTGCTAGTTATAAGTATAGATACCTAAAGATTAGTGTAGATGTGAGGGATGTAGGTCGATACCTATCACCTTTTCGCTGCAAGCCATCCTCACCTGCCCGTGGTGCATCCTGCCGAACAACAAACGAGGCTCTGGCAAACCGACTGGTGGCGGTAAAACCATCACGATAGAAGGCGTAGCTAAATACCTACCACAGGCCGATGACGGGCAGCAGCGTCACCGGAGCGAGAAGCTGCGACCTGCGATCGCCAACCCGCCTGCCCAGCGTGGCGATTATGGGTATATCTTCCAAGTTTGCCTTAAGTGGTGAACCACTGGCATATGTCCAGCAGTGGACTGCAATAGGTTGATGATGATGATGTAGATGTGTAGTTATTTAGGACTCGCTCACCTGTATCCACTTCTTCCTTTCGCCCCTCTGCCCCCCCACATCGAACATCCAAAAATCCTGCACGCCACCATGCATCGACTTTGGCACCTGAAATACACAAAACGCTTACTTTTAAGGGTTTAATTTTGAAAGGTTTAATTTTGATAGGTGCAGTGGCGGCGCTAGACCAAATGTAGGCGTCGGCGACATCAGCTTTGCGAGGCCTTTTTCATTACCCAGTCAGAAAAATGTAATTATAATTGGTCATTATTTATTTTTGGACATTGCCCTTTAATATTTTTTATTTTGGACATTTCGCATGTGAACCAATGCGACTGATGTAAGTATTACCTACTTACCTTACAGATATGAAATAAGTCACAAAACTTAGTGTTGAACACTATAACCATAAATGTATACTATCTTCTTAAGTAATACTTTCTTTGAAATAAAGAAATAACTTTCATAGTGTTGCCCACACTCCACTTACCAGTGGTGTTGCCAAACCACTCAGAGCGGCTCTGGCCAAATACTACTCACGCGTACGAAAATAGGTATATACGAATAACAACACCTTTAAAATTTAGCATTTTTAAACTTTTTGCGAGGCCCCCACAGGAGCGAGGCCGTCGGCGGTCGCCGACGCCTAGCGCCGCCACTGGATAGGTGCTCTATGCATTCCCCTCTAAAAAAGTGTCTTGACCGATACTGGCAGCGTACTAAACTTGGGCATTCTAGCAGAAGGAAGCAGCCACCCTGTTTCCTCTGCGTTCAAACATGCTCTGATAGGCTTGCCAGGTGTCCGGCTTTATGTTTGGCTTTTTGCGGTCGCGTCCGGCCAAATATGTACGTGTTTGGCCTGTCCGGCTTTTGTCAGAGTGGCGATTCGTACGACGATGGGCGGACGAGCGTCCGAGCGGACAAGAGAGCAAACTGTTGGCGCGCGCGGCGCGTCTGGCACACACTTCATCTTCGATCTCATTCTTCACTTTAAATCACGTACCTATAAATATCTACTTCTTTCAACAGCCCAGCTGTAGGTGAAAACATTATGTTTGGCAAAAAAAAATTGGTTCGGCTTTTAGGGCAAAGGCAGGACGCCTTATACAGTGCGCAATCCGGCCTTTGCATTTTATGGCCTGGTAACTGTCTATCTGCACACCTTTTACCAATTTTAGCACCGCACCGCTCGCCGTCGACAGGGGATTCAGCCTCATACCCTAGAGCCTGGGTGGTCGCGTACGGTACGTTTCAACAGAATTTCTTGCCGCGCACACTCAGGCTTTGGAATGAGCTCCCCGCCGAGGCTCTCCCCCGAGACTACAGTATGGGGTCCTTCAAAAAGGTTGTGAAGAGGTTTTTAAAGGGTCGGCAACGCGCGTGTGATACCCCTGGTCGCAGGTGTCCATAGGCTGCGGTAACCGCTTAACATCAGGCGGGCCGTAGGCTTGTTTGCCACCCAGTGGTATAAAAAAACAGATTGTCCATAATGCTCATTCCCAGTGTCTTGTACATACCTTGACTTTGAATTCGATCTTCTGTATCCCCGTGGTTTTTTGTCGACAGCGCAGGATGTCGGCGTCCGAAGGCATGTAATCTGGCTTTTCAATTAAATCTAGTCTGTCCAGGAAACTAGAAATTAACACAAAAATGAATAATTAACTCATCATCATCCTAGCCTTTTTCCCGATTGTCTCAGGGTCGGCTTCCCAAACTGAGAGATTTGGCGAGGGCTAAGCTTTTACACAGAGTGACTGCCATCAGACCTCCGCAACACTTAGGGTAAGCTATACCCATTCCCAGTTGGGCGTCAGAGTTATCATAATCTCTGATATGATGTGACGACTGCTATCTGAGTTGGTAAAGATAGCACCTGGGACCAACAGCTTAACGTGCCTTCCGAAGCACGGAGGAAATCGGTGTCAAATTTTGGTCACCCATCATCGGATTGACCGCGCCAATGGTTGCACAACGTTGCGATCATTGTTAAGCGTACAAGACCGCGGCGCCACCGAGCTCCTTAGGTATAGTATCTTATAGATGACAGAAGCGATTTCGATCGAACATATTTTAAAAACACACTCGACTAAAAGTCCTTTCAAACATAACATCTAATTTAAAATCGCTTCACCGGTTTAGGAATTATTAAAAGTACCTACGAAGCCAGACAAACAAATACGTAAGAGAGGTAGGGCATAGCGAATCTTCGCTCAAATTGAGCTGCCCTTCCGGGGAAGGACCTCCATCCTATAGAATACCGCAGCCGAATGACCTCTGGGTCGCGTTTCTGCCGGTGAGTGGGTTTCCGGAACTCGTGGGGATTAGGGTTGGGCCGGCATGGCGGTGGCAACTGATAGGTTACTGACCAGTTACTTGCCCGTTATCACTGCGACTTGGGATTCACTTTCGCTTTCCATCAGGCGCCATTATGTCGAGCTGCTATAAAAAAAACTCATGACACAAGTGCTTTTTAGGGTTCCGTAGCCAAAATGGCAAAAACGGGACCCTTATAGATTCGTCATGTCTGTCTGTCTGTCTGTCTGTCTGTCTGTCTGTCTGTCCGTCCGTATGTCACAGCCAGTTTATTCCGAAACTATAAGAGCTACATTATTGAAATTTGGTACGTAGATGTATTCTGTTAACCGCATTAAGATTTTAAAGTAAAATCAGAAAAAAATACAAAATTTTTGGGGTTCCCCATACATGGAACTGAAACTTAAAATTTTTTTTTTTCATCAAACCCAATGATGTTGAGGTTTCTAACATCATTTTTTTCTCAGATGAATAGTTTGCGCGAGAGACTCTTCCAAAGTGGTAAAATGTGTGTAAAATGGCTTCTACGGGAGCCACGGCCTAATGCTGAGTGAGGCCCTTTTGTTTTGGACGTCGCAACGGTCTTGTCCGGATTAATTATCGTGTACCTTTTATGTGTTTATCTTTGTCTATGTTTTAGTATCTATAATGTCTGTCTAATGTGTACGTTGTGATGTCCATTAATAATAAACGTTTTTCTATTTCTATGATATTTTTATATTATTTCCTACGATGCTACAGACAGACAAACGCGTGTATCATAAAATTTATTATAACATCCCCCTTTTTACGTCATGGGTTAAAAATAATTATTTATTTATTTATTTATTAGAAAACCAACAGCGATTATATGCAGAATTATACATGAAATGATATGCCAAAAATAAGGCCAATAACAGGTTCTCCTTAATTTAACAGTGATTGTTCATATTGCCGAAACTCGAGATACAAATTAAATTAAATTAATTACAAATTAAATAAAATTTAAATTATATACACTATTTTAACACTTATTGAGATTTATAATATTATAATACTTATTGATTCGGAAACAAGTCATAAATTATGATACTCACTACTCAGCGCTGTCAATGAGCTGGTATTCATTCGATCTTCTGAAGCACTCCCTTACTCCGCCATCTTTCCATAACGCTCGGACGTAGTCGTAGTAATCCTGAGAACGTAAAAAATAATAAGATTTAGAATAGAATAGAAAAAACTTTGTTTGGACACTAAGGTAACACAAAAAAAAAACAAAAAAATACACATTTGGCAAATAAACAAAAAAAATACAACTATTGGTAAATAAAAGGAAAAATGCGCCTTTTTTTATGGTAGCTCGACATAATGGCTTCCCCACGCGTGATGGAAAGCGAAAGAGAAGCCCAACTCGCCGTGACAACGGGCAAGTAACTGGTCAGTTGCCACCGCCTTGCCGGCCCAACCCCAACCCCCCACGAGCTCCGGAAACCCTACTCACCGACAGGAACATGACCAGGATAAATTAAAATCACCTGACTGCTTTTACGTCCGCTCTGTTCAAAGAGCTATGTTTCAATCCGCTACCTAGTTGGACGTTAAGTGACGCGTGTTTATTCAACGTTCGGTCTAGTCATTCAATGAAATGTCGTCATTCAATGAACGCGCTAGCGATTCAATTGAATAGGAGATTCAACCAGATGACTGCGACAGTTACACCGGGACCAATCGGTTGCCAGATCCTCCCAGGTGAGGTTGGCTTGGAGCAAAATAAATAAATAAATAAAATAAATAAATAACCAAGACATGCCACGCTGGGCCACACAGCGCCACCTAGCCCCAAACTAAGCCGAAGCTTGTACTATGGGTACTAGACAACTGATAAACTTATGTTAGCAACTATAATTCTATTAAGTATTAAAAGTTGATCATTTGACTATTTTCTTAATATGGTAACAAATTTGTGTTCCGGAAACGCATCCATCTTTAAAATGTCTACTGTAATATTCTATTAAATTATTATTTATTAAGAAAAATAATGTACAAAAATATAGAATAATTATGAGAAGTGTAATTAATATATTTAAAATAATAAGAGTTTAATAATTGATCATTTCACTTTATTCCACCGGAAACACGTTGTTCTTAAGCAACGTGCACTGTTGTAATATTTCATTAAATTGTTATTAATATTAAAAAGGCTCTATATAAAAAAAGTACAATAAATTTTAGACTTGTATAAAATAATTTAAGATTTATAGTGACAAAATTAGAATTTATTTAAAAATATGAATTAAACCGGAAATGGATACCCCACTTTCCGCACTAGCTAGTTTGTGACTATAAAAGAGGGCGCTCGAGCAAAGATGGGCATTCTCTTGCCAACTATCGTTGAGTAAGGGTCCGTTCTCGAGTCTCCTCTGCGTTAATGTAAGTAGAACGTATGTTTGTCTTATTGTATACCAATTATTATGTATCTCGTGCCTTATGCATATATCTTGACCTGTAGGTGGCTTATTATGGGTAATTAACTATTAACTATCCATGGCAATCTTAAATAGTTCATTGTCATCACAAATAAAATATAAATAAAAATAAATATAAATATAATAATAATTACAGTTGAATGTATAATAGTTTAATATTTAATATAGATTAATAAATTAATAAATTCATTAGTAGAAATGATATAAGCAGTATTAAATTATCATTATATATATCTTTTGAGTATACTTGTTGTTTGATTTGCCATCCCGTTTAGTACCATTAGACTATAATTCACAGTTTTCAGAAGTGGGATAAGTAACCCGGTCTATGGAAAAGATCCAATTGTGTTCGTTTATTTTTTTTTATCTCGACAGATATAACATGGACAACGAGAACGTGCCACGGGCGCCTTCTCCATTGCTGCAAGTGACGCAAAGTCTCAGATGCAGTGCAGCCCCTGACGACGCCCTGCGATGCGGTACAAGATCACCGCGCCGTTCGTCTGGCAGACTACTAGCGTCGCGCCGGGCGCGCCCATCTCCGCCGCGAGTGGTGCAAACGCCAAGGCATCGCTCACGCAGCCGGTTAGCACGTAGCCGGTCCCATAGCCTCGACGTTGGCTACAAAACACGGCATCGTTCCCGAAGCCCGTCGCGTCGAAGGCGGCAGAATCGCCGACCACGCAGCCGATCGCGTCGCTCCGAGTCGGCTGACCGTGATCGTAGTGATCATTCGGCCAACCATCCGTGTGACTGCGTGCGTCCGTCGAGCAACCATCACAAGCGAAGCCGCAGCCGCCGGCCAGCTACCCTGCGGGTCGGCGACTGCACTTCACGCGGTTCCCATCGTGACTACAGGCAGCGGACGTCTACCCGGCCCCGGGATGAGGCGTTACACTGCGAAGATGGTGCCTACGAGCGGTCAAGGTGCAGCGTTCGTGACTGTCAATCGCCAGAGTCCCGTTTGGAGAAGCGACAGCCGGCACAGCAAGTCACCGGTGAGAACCCTGGTCCTAGTTGCTCAGATTCGAATAGTTCCCTATCTTTACTACTCAATGCACTAAAGAATATTGCTCCCGACACTGATAAGATTTCGTCCTTTAATAATACAATTCCTGAGTTTGATCCTACCAGAAAAGAGCAGACGATGAGAATGTGGCTTCATAAAGTCAATGAATGCGCTACTATTTATGGGTGGTCTGAACGTCAGATTATACATTTTGCTATGCCAAAGTTGCAAGGGGTTGCTAAAAGATGGTATGAAGGCCTGCCATCGGTGCTCTTTTCTTGGTCAGAGTGGCAAACAAAATTATTAGCCGCTTTTCCTTCAACCGAAAATTATGGTCAAATGTTAAGTGACATGCTAGCTAAACGTGCTCGTTTCGGAGACTCATTGGAAGATTACTACTATGAAAAAATCTCTCTCATTAATAGGTGTGGTATATCCGGACGTAGGGCCGTAGAATGTGTGTTGCATGGTATCGACGACAGAGCTGTTCGGTTAAGTGCTGAAGCGGGTCAGTTTGAAGACCTTGATAAACTACTTACGTATTTGAGAAATTCCAAAAGTATTAAAACTCAAACTTTAGACAGAAAAAGTACAAGGTTCCATCCATTTAAATCTAGTAACTTAGAATCCGTTCCAAGGGGACCACCGGCTAAAAATCGTGGTCCACGCTGTATCAATTGTAAATCCGAAGGCCATTATGCTAGTCAATGTCCTCAGCCTATAAAAAAGTGTGCCAAATGTCTGAGGTTAGGTCACGAAACCGCAGATTGTTATAGCTCCACCTCTATAACCGAGAAGACGGTAAACCGGGTCATTGATCACAACCAGGTTGGTCAAAAATATCACAAGATTGCCTCGATTAACAATATTACCATTGAATCGTTTATAGACCTGGGTAGTGAGTGTTGCATGCTTAAGGTATCTGAACTTCCTAAATTAGGGGTCACTTGCTTAGACACCAATAATTTGCCAATTTTAAAGGGTTTTGGCAACTCTGTTGTAGGTACCATAGGTAGGATATGTGCCAACATAACGGTGGACAATGTTTCAGCTGAAACTGAAATATTGATAGTCGAAGATGACGTTATGCCGGTCCCCCTTATGATAGGTCAAACGTTCACAGAACAACCTCATGTAATAATTTATAAGAGTAGGGATAAGTTAGAAATCCTTCAGATTAGTAGTGATGCAATAACTACGTCAAAAATTAAACTTTTCTGCCGGGAAGACACGATCATAACTGGCACCACAGTAGTAGAGACATATACAAGTCCCATATTTCACGGCGACTTTCATATTGAAAGTAGTTTGCGCCATAAAATAGGCTCGGGACATCTTGTTTTACCAGGGCTGTATCATTCTGATAGAAACGGTATTTGCAAAGTCGTAATTAACGGGTTTAATGCTGAGCCCTTTACGATTAGTAAGGACTCGTGTGTGGCACGCGGTAGGGTTGCAAACGAGGAACAATATGAAGGTCAAATAATGCAGGTTTTAAGAGTCTCTCACCAAAGTCAGGATAGTCTGATTCAGCTTTCAGATTTAAATTGCCCGGATAGTAAAATTTCTCAACCTCTTTTGCAATTAGTTAACAAATATAGAAAATGTTTTGCACTATCCATGACTGAGTTAGGTAAATGTAATGTTGCTGAAATGTCTATTAACCTGAATAGTGATGAACCTGTGGTATATAGACCATACCGCTTAGCAATAAAAGAAAGGGAGGTAGTAAGAAATTTAGTAGAAGAACTGCTGGACAATGAAATAGTAAGACCATCTACTTCTTCATATGCCAGTCCTGTGGTGTTGGTGAAAAAGCGTACCGATGATTATAGGCTTTGCATTGACTATAGGGCATTAAATAAAAATACTATTAGGGAAAACTATCCAATGCCATTAATTGACGATCAACTGGACAAGCTCAGTGGAAGCAACTACTTCACAACGTTAGATTTATCATCAGGATATTATCAGATACCGATCAAGGAAGTAGATTGTCATAAAACTGCATTTGTGACTCCTGATGGCCATTTTGAGTTTACCAGAATGCCATTTGGACTAGCTAATGCACCAGCTATTTTCCAAAGGATGATGCACTTAGTTTTAGGTAACTTACGCCATCAGGAAGCTTTAGTATATCTTGACGATATAATTATTCCATCTATTAATGTAGATCAGGGCATGGAAAATCTAGAGCTTGTGTTAAAACGATTATTAGATACTGGTCTTACACTCAATTTAAGTAAATGTAATTTTTTTGGTAGTACAGTAAACTATTTAGGGTTCGAAGTGTCAGGAAATGGCATAAGACCTGGTGCAAATAAATTGGAAGCAGTTGAAAAATTTCCGGTTCCCATAAACCAGCATACTGTTCGTCAATTTCTTGGGTTGGCAAGTTTTTTTCGTAGATTTGTCCAAAATTTTTCCATAATTGCAAAACCACTAACTCAATTGCTAAAAAAGGATGCTGCATGGGTGTGGGGTCCAGATCAGCAAACTGCTTTTGACAAACTCAAGGCAAGCCTAATGCAAAAGCCTATATTGGCACTTTATAATCCTAAGGCTGATACTGAACTTCACACAGATGCATGCAAAATAGGAGTTGCGGGAATACTTCTCCAACGGGATAATCAAGGTCTGTTGAAACCGGTAGCTTATTTTAGCAGACAAACGACTCCAGAAGAGCAAAATTACACTTCGTATGATTTAGAGACATTAGCTGTAGTGGCATCACTTCATAAATTCAGGCCCTATTTAATTGGATTGAACTTTAAAGTAGTAACTGATTGTAATTCCCTACGAGCCACATTCCTTAAACGTGATGTATTAACACGCGTAGCAAGATGGTGGTCTCAGATGCAAGAGTTCGACTTTATCATAGAATATCGTCCAGGAACAACCATGGGTCATGTTGATGCTTTAAGCCGCAACCCCACAAATACGGATGCTTCTCAAATTTGTAGTATCCATACTGTCATTGAGTCCGATTGGATAACGACAGTACAGAACTCTGATACTGAGATACAACGTATTGTAGGAATTTTAAATGATTGTAATTTGAATGATGTTTCTGATATTAAAACAAATTTTAAAATTAAAAACGGTAAATTATTTAGGATAACGTCTGATGGAGATAAATGGGTTGTACCCAAAGGAGTTAGATGGCAAATAGTTAAACAAAACCATGACGATATTGGCCACTTTTCATTAGATAAAACCCTTGAAAAAATTAAATCCAAATTTTGGTTTCCTAAAATGCGTAAATTTATCAAGAAATACGTTTCCTCTTGCTTAGAATGTGCTTATTCCAAAGCTTCGGCTGGGAAAAAGCCAGGTTTTTTAAATCCCATAGAAAAACTTTGCATACCTTTTGATACCCTGCATATTGACCATGTAGGCCCTTTTGTTCGTAGTAGCAAATGCAACACACATATTCTTGTCATTATAGACGCTTTTACTCGTTTTATATTTATAAAGCCCGTTAGAAACACTAAAACTATTACTACTATTAAAGTTTTGCGAGAGTATTTTGGGATATTTGGAGTCCCACGTCGATTAATATCGGATAGGGGGACGTCTTTCACTAGCGATCAATTCCAAAAATTTGTTACTGAGAAAGGCATCAAACATATACTAAATGCAGTAGCCACGCCTAGAGCTAATGGTCAAGTGGAAAGGTACAACAAAACTATATTAGATTCTTTAACAACTCGATGCATTGGCACGGCTGACAATAAATGGGACGATTTGTTGCATGAGGTTCAGTGGGGTATAAATAACACATTTAATAAAGGAATAAACTGTTCACCAGCTGAGGCACTGTTTGGGGTTAGGCCTAAAGGTATTAGCGATAATAAAGTACTATCCGCAATTGAAGAAGGTTCCGGTTCCGTGGTACGAAATCTGGACTCTATTAGGAGGGAAATCGATTCTCATGTTAAACAGTCTCAAGAAAAACAAAAGAAATATTTTGATCAAAAACGTTGCAAACCTGCACACTTTAATGTAGGGGATCTAGTTAGGGTAGAAAGACATGTCCCAGCAACAGGTAATAGTAAAAAATTAATACCAAAATTCCAAGGCCCATATAAAATCGTTAAAGTGTATGAGCATGACAGATATCAAATAGAGGATACACCTCTAACTCGTAAGAGTGGGAAACCATATTCTTCGGTTGTAGCTGTAGACAAAATAAAACCTTGGCTTAATTTCAACCGGCCCCACGACGAGCTATTCAGTGATGGATCTGAGTCTGAGCTAAACTAGGTCAGGGTCCACAAGCGTATTTAGACCGACAGGGTCCTTATCATGCATGAGACTGACAGAGTCGTTTAATGATTTTGGTATAACCGTCAGGGTTCATGCCTATTTTGTTTTATCTATATACATGACCGACAGGGTCCTGTAGCCATAATGTCAAAATTCAATTCTATTCAAAACCATTTAGCCTAATATCACTGCTGAAAGGGTAGTGTAAATATAAATGGTTATTACACAGCTTTAATAATGTAAAAGTGCGAGGTCGCACTGAATATTCGGATGGCCGAATCTGTTAGCAACTATAATTCTATTAAGTATTAAAAGTTGATCATTTGACTATTTTCTTAATATGGTAACAAATTTGTGTTCCGGAAACGCATCCATCTTTAAAATGTCTACTGTAATATTCTATTAAATTATTATTTATTAAGAAAAATAATGTACAAAAATATAGAATAATTATGAGAAGTGTAATTAATATATTTAAAATAATAAGAGTTTAATAATTGATCATTTCACTTTATTCCACCGGAAACACGTTGTTCTTAAGCAACGTGCACTGTTGTAATATTTCATTAAATTGTTATTAATATTAAAAAGGCTCTATATAAAAAAAGTACAATAAATTTTAGACTTGTATAAAATAATTTAAGATTTATAGTGACAAAATTAGAATTTATTTAAAAATATGAATTAAACCGGAAATGGATACCCCACTTTCCGCACTAGCTAGTTTGTGACTATAAAAGAGGGCGCTCGAGCAAAGATGGGCATTCTCTTGCCAACTATCGTTGAGTAAGGGTCCGTTCTCGAGTCTCCTCTGCGTTAATGTAAGTAGAACGTATGTTTGTCTTATTGTATACCAATTATTATGTATCTCGTGCCTTATGCATATATCTTGACCTGTAGGTGGCTTATTATGGGTAATTAACTATTAACTATCCATGGCAATCTTAAATAGTTCATTGTCATCACAAATAAAATATAAATAAAAATAAATATAAATATAATAATAATTACAGTTGAATGTATAATAGTTTAATATTTAATATAGATTAATAAATTAATAAATTCATTAGTAGAAATGATATAAGCAGTATTAAATTATCATTATATATATCTTTTGAGTATACTTGTTGTTTGATTTGCCATCCCGTTTAGTACCATTAGACTATAATTCACACTTACTTAGATACATTTTTTTTGTAAATAAATACATATACATAGAAAACACCCAGACCCATACAAACAGACATGTTCATGAACAGAAATGTTTGTACTGTGCGGGAATCGAACCCACGACCCTTGGCTCAGAGGGCAGAGGTCACTACCAAATGAGCCACCGAGTCTGTCTGTGCGAAAAGATGATGGGTCGCTCCCTTACATCCCAGGACTTAGTACAAATGTGAGTGTGAAGTTCTTCATGGTGTGTTCACCTCGTTATACATGGGGGGACCAGCGGGCCCACACTTCAGGATGTACTGGCATGCAGGCAAGTTCTTAGGGTTCTGCAGGCCGATGCTCAGACCCGCCATGTTGTTGACAATGTCGTAAATAGACTCGTGTATATTGTGCCTTATGTATCTTATCTTGTCCGCTCTTTCGCTGAAAAGGGAAATATGTATGTAAATAAATAACCCAAGACATGCCGCGCTGGGCCACACAGCCCCAAACTAAGCCGAAGCTTGTACTATGGGTACTAGACTTAAATAATATATAAACCGACTGGTGGCGGTATAACCATCACAATTGACGGCGTAGCTAAATACCACAGACCGATGACGGGCAGCAGCGTCACCGGAGCGAGAAACTACGCCCTGCGATCGCCAACCCTGCAGCGTGGCGATTATGGGTATATCATGTATCCTCCAGGTGTTTGCCCTATGGCGAACAACTGGAGAGGCCTATGTCTGGTGGACTGTGATAGGCTGATGATGATGATGATGAAACTTAATTAAACACTGCTGGGTATAATTGCCTATTTTTTCAACTGCAACTTTACACGATCCCAACCACTAATATGTACCTACTTATATAAATATAAACACCCAGACACGGAACAAACACAAATGTTCATTACAGGAATGTTTGTTCGCGGTGGGGATCGAACCCACGATCCTTGGTTCAGATGGTAGGGGCTACTACCAATCGAGCCTGGTGTTGCGGTGTCTATGGGCTGACCTGATCACTTCAAAAAGCGAGCCTATAGATTTCTCAAGGGCGGCAACGCACCTGTGACTCCCCTGGTGTTGCGGTGTCTATGGGATCACTTACCATCAAGTGACTTTCAGGCCCGTTTGCCCCCTCTTCCATAAAAAAAAAACTTACCATCTGAAGTCGGTCATAAAATATCGCAATCAACACCCTTCTTAAAGAACCTTATGTTATAATTATCATCATAATCTTAACTTAATATTATAAAGCTGAAGAGTTTGTTTGTTTGTTTGTTTGAACGCGCTAATCTCAGGAACTACTGGTCCGAATTGAAAAATTCTTTTTGTGTTGAATAGACCATTTATCGAGGAAGGCTTTAGGCTATATAACATCACGCTGCAACTATTAGGAGCGAAGAAAAAATGGAAAAAGTAAAAAAAAACGGGGAAAAAATAACTATTCCACGCGGTCGAAGTCGCGAGCACAGCTAGTGTATTTATAAACAACATGATCAATCATTATTACAATGATTCTCGTAGTCATGTAATACCACCCTCATTTTCTACATTTTCTATGCTGTATGAAACAGCTATATGTTTTCTCCCTATCATTTTATTTTCTGCCTACCCTCAGTTTTTGAATTTTGTGTGTAGACTGAAACAGCGATGTTCTCCGTCTCATATTTGTGTTTTCTAACTAATTCTAACTACTCTCGCATTTTATAACATTTGTGGATGAGAAAAAACATATTAAATAACCTTCCTTTGTCCATATTTAGTCACACAGTAGGTACCTACCTAACCGCGACACAATAGACTTTTTAATTTGCCTAAAATCTTGTATCAGAAGGACTTTTTGCATAAATCCCTATTGTTTTTTTTTGTAGTAGCTCGTCATAATGGCTTACCTACGCCTGATGGAAAGCAAAAGAGAAGCCCAAGTCGCCGTGACAACGGGCAAGTAACTGGTCAGTTACCTGTCTGTTGCCACTGCCATGCCTGCCCAACCCTAACCCCCCACGAGCTCCGGAAACCCTACTCACCGGCAGAAACACGACCCGGAGGTCATTTGGCTGCAGTTTTCTATAGGGTGGAGGTCCTTCCCCGAACGGGCAGCTCAATTCGAGCGAAGATGCTATGATGCCCTACCTTTCTCAAAAAAATCCAACTAACTAACATACACACATGCATACACTGTTCAATCCTTCAAGTAATCCGATTCCTAACACAATAGAAGGTCCTTTGCTTCGTGGCCGAATTCGGCCATACTGCAGCTTACTGGCCAGTTTAGTGATTTTACATCATAAAACTTACCTTGGCGAGAATCCTTGAACGTGTAATATTTTCATCTGCTTTATTATTGTCGTTATTACCGCTTTCGCCAGTACCCAATAGTAGAAGTTTGATTGCCTGAAAATGTAGGTACGTATGTAGGTTCACCATCAACCTATTGCAGTCCACTGCTGGACATAGGCCTCTCCAGTTGTACGCCATATGTTACATCCCATCTTCTCTCTTAATTTATCTAGTTGGTTGATTGGTTGAGATTCAGACTCAAGACTTCTCAAATCAAAACTTCTCACCTGTTCGTAAGGCTTTATCCAATTCTTTATGTTTCTATCCAACTGTTTCGAGTAATCGATGTCGTCATCTTGAGCCGTTACACACGGCATACAAGGCACCAGTCGCATTTTACCAGACAATAATCAAAACACCATCAGACAAGGGACTGGTACAGGATTCGAAGTCCTGGAAATTTACAAAGTATTTAGAAATAAGAAATTTTATTACTCACAAGGACATCACAACAACACATCGACAAAACACAATACACAGGGAAAAAATAAAACAATAAAAGAAGGTACACGTAACCAAAGACGGGGCAGGGTGTTATTGCGAGGGCCCGGCGGATGGTTGGTGCGGGGGTACCTCCATCCGCCTCGCATCGGGCCTCGTCTATGTCGGACGGGAGCGGGCTGGCCCTCCGGGCCGCCCCCGTCGCTCCCCCCCTAAGAGGGGTGTTTGTCTGGCCCGCCTAGGGCAGCGCTAGTGGTGTTGCGGCAGTTCTAGACCATTCCAGGCCCCGTGACACCACCCTAAAGGTGCTTGACGGAGGGGCCGGGGTTTTTAGTGGGTATTCCCTGCCTCCTACCATCCTAAGGCAGGGTGCCGCTCTTCCGTTCTTGAGAGCAGCGTGAGTCCCACATACCCCGTCGTTCCCCCGAACGGCGGGAATGCGCAAAAGCATTTTCCCCGGCTTTTTTTTTAAAAAAAAAAAAAGTGTGTTATTGCGACACCCAGAGTAAAAGGGCCTTACTCAGCATGTAAGTGGAGCGAACGAACTGCTGGTTTCCAGTAAGTTCCTATAAGTAGGTAGGTAATTATAATATTTACCAAGCTAGGTACCTATTTTTAGGTACTGCCCTAGGGTAGTACTCTGCACATTTAGTTCTATTCTTTATGTCTCCCTTATTATATTAGTAAATTGTTTTTAGGTCAAATTGTATGGTGTGCAGTAAAGAATATTACCTATTTATTTTTTATGAAAAAAATATTGTATCTAAGTAAGTTTATCAGTTGTCTAGTACTGCACCCATAGACATAGTACAAGCTTCGGCTTAGTTTGGGCTAGTAGGCGATGTGTGCCAGCATGGCATGTCTTGGGTTATTATTTATTCATATCTAAACAATAACCCATTTATAACTATACCTACTTAATAAATAAAAGTTCTGTCATAAGTTGATTGAATAACAATTATCTTTTAATTACTTACCTTTCGAGTTGAGTTGATTGACACCAAGTTATCCCAATATTGATTATACGAAATGATAAGATAAAGTTAAGTTTATTTTTCACTTATAATAACTTAAGTAGGTGCCAAAGAATGCAAAAACTCGACTTTAATACAACAAATCACAAACTAGAAATGGAATAATCAAAATTAATCTATAGATAATTGTTATCTTCAATTCGATGATTAATTTTTTGATAAAGAACATACTGCATTATTTGTAGTTAGTCTACAGTAATGAATGTATTTTTGTGTGTAAGTAGGTATGTTTGTTAATAAGAAACTCAAAAACTATTAGTCCGATTTCAAAAATTCTTTCACCTTTGGAAAGCTACACTCACCCTGAGTAACATAGGTTTTATTTATGGCTAGAAATGATTAGGGGTCCTTACTAAAACGCCAAATGTAGATAACCCGAAATACCGTAAGAGAAGCAAGGGCTTCGCTTGTTAATTTAGATTATTATAAAGGAATAATTCATTTACATCGTTAATTACCTACGATACTAAATAATATAGCCATACTCATAACGTGCCATGAAATAAGAACTTCTTGCGGCCCCTAAAAGGGCCTTGTCGTATCCAAAAATAAAAGAACAAAAACAATCAATAATTTTAATTCAAACAAAAAGAGTTCTAAACTTAACCGCCGAAACCATAGATCGTCCTCCCTTGCCTTTTCAAGGCATAGACAACGTCCATGGCGGTCACAGTCTTCCTTTTCGCGTGTTCCGTGTAAGTGACCGCGTCGCGTATCACGTTCTCCAGGAATACTTTCAAGACTCCCCTGGTTTCTTCGTAAATCAATCCCGATATTCTTTTGACGCCCCCTCTTCTAGCCAATCTCCTGATGGCAGGTTTCGTGATACCCTGGATGTTGTCTCGAAGGACCTTCCTGTGACGCTTGGCGCCCCCCTTTCCCAGACCTTTGCCACCTTTTCCACGACCTGTCATATTGACTTTTTACTTTTTTCACGTGTTGACAGCAAAGAGGCGGGAGTGCAAATGATTTGTTTGGCTACGTGCGTATTTATAAGAGTGTGTGTTTTTTTTATTGAGGGTAGATTTTATATGGATTGGTAGCAAGTCGTAAGGCTTTGTTTTTTATTTCTGTTGTTGGCAGACGAAGAAGCGGCGAGGAACGAACGATCGTTTTCGATTGTGGTGGTAGGGGCCCTAAACAGTAAACGCCGCCCATAGTTCGTCAATGGGATGTAAGGGAGAGACCTATCTTCTTGCTCTCAACCTCTCACCTGCCCGTGGTGCATCCTGCCGAATAACAAAGGAGGCTCTGGCAACCGACTGGTGGCGGTATAACCATCAGATTGAAGGCGTAGCTAAATACCACAGGCAGATGACGGGCAGCAGCCACACCGGAGCGAGGGAGCTACGCCCTGCGATACCCAACCCGCCTGCTCAGCGTGACGATTATGGGTAAAGCCAGGTGTTTGACCAAAATGGCGAATAACTGGAGAGGCCTATGTCCAGCAGTGGACTGCAATAGGCTGACGATGATGATGATGAAGTTACATAGTAGGTACAACAATAAGTTACATTAGTAGGTACAGGGGCAGCTCGGTGGCGCCGCGGTCTTGTTCGCTCAACAATCGCAACGTTGTGCAACCATTGGCGCGGTCAATCCGATGATGGGTGACCAAAATTTGACACCGACTTCCTCCGTGCTTCGGAAGGCACGTTAAGCTGTTGGTCCCGGGTGCTATCTTTACCAACTCAGATAGCAGTCGTTACATCATCAGAGATGATGGTAACTCTGACGCCTAAACTGGGAATGGGTATAGCTTACCCTAAATGTTGCGGAGGTCTGATGGCAGTCGCTCTGTGTAAAAGCTTAGCCCTCGCCAAACCTCTCAGTTGGGAAGCCGACCCTGACACAATCGGGAAAAAGGCTAGGATGATGATGGTAGGTACAGGGGCAACGAAATGTGGCTTCAGGATGATGATCAATACTATTACTAATAAATGGAGTCCTTACCCCAATGCGGCCGGACAAACGGTTGAAACAGTACTTACCTACCTACTTGTATTAATTACCTATACACCCATTTAATTTTGACCGCGCGCTTGCTAGGGGTCAAAATTAAATCGGAAGCCAATCGGATCCGAAATGAGGTGATCCGGCAGAGAACCAAAGTCACCGACATAGCTCACCGGATCAGTAAGCTGAAGTGGCAGTGGGCTGGCCACATCAGCCGCAGAACCGATAACCGTTGGGGTAAACGAGTTCTGGAGTGGAGACCGCGTCTCGGCAAACGTAGTGTAGGACGCCCTCAGGCCAGGTGGAGTGACGATTTGCGCAGAACGGCTGGCAAGTGCTGGGTGCGAGTGGCCCGGGACCGATCGAAATGGCGAGCATTGGGAGAGGCCTATGTCCAGCAGTGGACTGATGTGGGCTGATGATGATGATGATGCTTGCTAGGGTAATGTTTGCACACGGGCGCCACATGGGCGAGAGACGGCCCTGCATAGGTAGGTAGATAAATAAGCTAGTGATAATATTCTTAACAAATATGCCGGTCTACCCTCAAAGAAAATCAAGCTTAGAATAAAACGAGCAACAGACTCTGAATTGGATCACCAAATCACTAAGTAACTCGTCTCCCTACTCACTAGTTGCGATACCAAACTGCTTACAAAAAGCCACGCGAACCATTTTTAATCACATAATAAATATAAATACCTCATTTCACTTTGTACCTAATTTTTATTTATAATACAACATGGCTCCAGCTCTTGCACCAAAGAAGGCTCCGAAGACAATGTCGAAACCCATAGAAAAACCCATCACGAAATCGAAGAAGAGTAAAAAGAGTAAAAAGAGGAATTTCCAGAGTTTCTCCACATACCTCTACAAGGTGCTACGCTCTGTGGCCCATCAAGAGAATTTGGGAATATCCAAGAAGAGC
The DNA here is from genome assembly GCA_031163375.1 of Conogethes punctiferalis. Taxonomy (NCBI): domain Eukaryota; kingdom Metazoa; phylum Arthropoda; class Insecta; order Lepidoptera; family Crambidae; genus Conogethes; species Conogethes punctiferalis. The sequence goes on from CM062104.1 coordinate 3,696,363, forward strand.
ATGTTGATTATGAACAATTTTGTCAACGATATGCTTGAGAAAATTGCCGTGGAAGCGAGTAGACTTGTGGTGCATGGGAAGAAGAATACCCTGGGAAGTCAGGAGATGCAGTCAGCTGTGAGATTGGTGCTACCAGGAGAGGTGGCCAAGCACGCCAACATTGAAGGGATAAAAGCTTTGAATATGTACCACACGAATAAAAGTTGATAGTTGAGCTGGAGCAGAGGACGGAGCGTTTGAACGTTGTTAATATATTTATCGTAGTAGAAGAATTGACAGAAACGAAGAATTGAAAGAAGAAACGTGCAAAATAATAATTGAAATACATTTTTTATATTGACGTGGCTCTTTTCAGGGCCGAATTCGTTTTCTTGTTTCTTGACACACGAAAGAGTATAACAATCGTATTCATATCATCATCAGCCTATTGCAGTCCGCTGCTGGACATAGGCCTCTTCAGTTGTTCGAAACTTAGGGCAAACATCTACCTACTTCTACCTACCCGTAATCGCTACGCTGGACAGGCGGGTTGGCGATCTCAGGGTTGTAGCTTCTCGCTCCGGTGACGCTCCTGCCCGTCATCGGCCTGTGGTATTTAGCTATGCCTTCAATTATAATGGTTATACCGCCACCAGCCGGTTGCCAGCGCCTCGTTTGTTATTCGACAGGATGCACCACGGGCAGGTGAGGTTGGCTTGAAGCCAAAAGATGTTAGGGCGCTCCCTTACATCCCATATTCACAAACAATACTTACTTACTTATCAATGAAAATTGAAAACTAACAATGTTGAATGAATACGTTGAACGAGTCAATAATGTTTTATTTCTGAGGGTATTTTGTTATAAAACCGTGCGCCTGCGCATGTTTCCTCTCTATAATCTTAACTAATATTATAAAGCTGAAGAGTTTGTTTGTTTGTTTGTTTGAACGCGCTAATCTCAGGAACTACTGGTCCGAATTGAAAAATTCTTTTTGTGTTGAATAGACCATTTATCGAGGAAGGCTATAGGCTATATAACATCACGCTGCAACTATTAGGAGCGAAGAAATAATGGAAAATGTAAAAAAAACGGGGAAAAAATAACTATTCCACGCGGACGAAGTCGCGAGCACAGCTAGTATTAGTATATATGTTACGGGTAATGCTAGAAGTTGGAGTAAACCTAGGTTTACCCGGGTTTACTTAGGATTACCCAAGCTAACTTGGGTAAAGTCCGAATATAAAGTAAAATAAATTTTAATTCGTGGTTTACCTTTCTTCACCTAGGTCTACCCAACTCTGGCTGGGTAAACTTAGGTGTTGCGTAATTTTCTTTTCTAATGAGATAGGATTCACTACTAACGGGTCACCTGATGGTAAGTGATAACCGCCGCTCATTTACATCTGCAACATCAGGAATTTCGAATCATGTCACAGCAGTTTATCCTTCTCAAATAAATAATTGCAATTTAAAATATCAAGGACCGCTATTAGTTTTTGGCTATTAAAGCTATTATTAAGTTTATGCTCATTAAACGTTGTTGTAGATGTTTAAAATGCCCTTGAAGTTTCATATCACTAATTAATTAGACAAATTTTTAACATTACCCAGCCAGAGTTGGGTAGACCTAGGTGAGCATGGGTAAACCCCGAATCAAATTTTATTTTACTTATTATTCGGACTTTACCCAAGAAGCTTGGGTAATAAGTCAAAGTCAAAGTCAATCGGATCCGAAATGAGGTGATCCGGTGTGGGTGATCCAGATGAGGTGAACCAAAGTCACCGACATAGCTCACCTGATCAGTAAGCTGAAGTGGTAGGGGGTGGCCACATCAGCCGCAGAACCGATAACCGTTGGGGTAAACGAGTTCCGGAGTGGAGACCGCGTCTCGGCAAACGTAATGTAGGACGCCCTCAGGCCAGGTGGAGTGACGATTTGCGCAGAACGGCTGGCAAGTGCTGGATGCGAGAGGCCCGGGATAGATCGAAGTGGCGAGCATTGGGAGAGGCCTATGTCCAGCAGTGGACTGATGTGGGCTGATGATGATGATGATGCTTGCTAGGGGATGCTAGGGTAATGTTTGCACACGAGCGCCACTTGGGCGAGAGACGGCCCTGCATAGGTAGCTAGAAAATAAGCTAGTGATAATATTCTTAACAAATATACCGGTCTACCTTCAAAGAAAATCAAGCTTAGAATAAAACCGCCAACAGACTCTGAATCGGACCACCAAATCACTAAGTAACTCGTCTTCTTACTCACTAGTTGCGATACCAAACTGCTTACAAAACGCCACGAAATACGGGAACCATTTTTAATCAGCTATAAGTACATATTTCACATTGCAGCTAATATTTATTTATAATACAAAATGGCTCCAGCTCGCGCACCAAAGAAGGCTCCGAAACCCACAGAAAAACTCATCGCGAAATCGAAGAAGATTAAAAAGAGGAATTTCCAGAGCTTCTCCATATACCTCTACAAGGTGCTACGCTCTGTGGCCCATCAAGAGAATTTGGGAATATCCAAGAAGAGCATATTGATTATGAACAATTTTGTCAACGATATGCTTGAGAAAATTGCCGGGGAAGCGAGTAGACTTGTGGTGTATGGGAAGAAGACTACCATGGGAATTCAGGACATGCAGTCAGCTGTGAGATTGGTGCTACCCGAAGAGTTGGCTGAGCACGCCAACATTGAAGGGATAAAAGCTTTGAATAGGTACCACATGACTAAGGATTCGACGAAAAGTTGATAGTGGAGATGGAGCTGAGGACGGAGCGTTTGAACATTGTTAATTATATTTATCTTTTTTTTTTTATTTATTACGTACACAAAACAGAGTTACAGCGATACATTAATAACTTATATAAACACTTACATACAATTTGGCCATAATTGTGTATAATATGTATTTATTTACAAAAAAAATGCATCTATGTAAGTTTATCAGTTGTCTAGTACCCATAGTACAAGCTTCGGCTTAGTTTGGGGCTAGGTGGCGCTGTGTGGCCTAGAGTGGCATGTCTTGGGTTATTTATTTATTAATTTATTTATTTATTTGGTTCACCATCAATTGATACACTTATACATGTATGTATACGTATACAGAGTTTTGAAGCTTAAACTAAGTGTTCAATAGTAGGTCGGTGAACACTGCATGCTACTAATAATTAATAACTAAGTAAGTATTCCACAAAAATAATTATAAAATCTGAATTTCATTTAAAATTTGTTTAAGTCCACGCAAGGATAGACAGAACAAATCCATTTGACTGCTATAAGTGTTGTGAAGCTTGCAAAGTCTGGAAATAGGGGAACTTGAACCTAATACAGTTCTACGGAAGGGTGGGTATAGAAGTTTGATTGGAGATCTTGGATGTCTGGAGGGAACCCTAAATTTAAATTTTGACAGTAGATCGGAACAATTTATATGGCCATTTAAAACTTTGAAAAGAAATACCAAATCCAAGGCAATTCCACAATCATGTGTACACAGCGTGTTAGCAGCACATCATTGGAAAAAAAAACAATAATGAGAGATATTCTTTAATATAATAAACATAAAAACTAATAAATATATATAATTTATGTACATATAGAAAAATGAATGAATGGAAAATTTTACACGGAAAATATGAGTACATATTTATATGAGTCTGTCAAGTACAGATCTCCATTTACTTATTAAATTTAGAGTTGTAGATGTCAGGCACTTCGACGTGATTCTGTACGTGGGTGTTGTATTCCCGACACATTCTGTGGATCGGGTTATAGGAGGACACATTGTTGTTAGATAAGGGGACAGAGAAAGTACCGAAAGTACGTTCTATTCTACAAGAGCGAGTGGGAACCCGGATATGCAGGTCTGCTATAGACAAGTGTTAATTGAACAGTAGAATATTTTGTAAAGATACTTACTTACTTAAAATCATGCAACCTTCGACGACTTATCGTGGTAGAAGAATTGAAAGAAGAAACGTGCAAAATAATCATTTCAAAAACCTCACAAGTCACAGAATTAAAATTTTTCAGAAATCAATAAAAACTGTTTCATACACAAACAATTGAGTTTTAATGGACGTGTTTATGTTTATTTTAGTAATTGAGTGATAATACATTAAAATAAATAAATTGAGGTAGGGCATAGCGAATCTTCGCTCGAATTGAGCCGCCCGTCCGGGGAAGGACCTCCACCCTATAGAATACCGCAGTCAAATGACCTCTGGGTCGTGTTTCTGCCGGTGATTAGGGTTTCCGGAGCTCTTGGGGGGTTAGGGTTGGGCCGGCACGGCGGTGGCAACTAACAAGTAACTGACCAGTTACTTGCCCGTTGTCACAGCGACTTGGGCTTCTCTTTCGCTTTCCATCAGGCGTAGGGAAGCCATTATGTCGAGCCACTATAAAAGAAGAAAAAAAAAATTTAGCATACCTATAACCTTTACAGTTTTTAATAGAAACAATGAAAAAAATCAGAAAAACAGTTTTTGACTTAACTACGTTGTTTTAGTAAGGAAAAGGTTTAGTGGCATATGATTTTATCAAAACAATCGTAGTAATCATATTTTTAACCGAAAAAGGAGGAGGTTCTCAATTCGTCTGTATGTATAATATTTTTTTTTTTTTTAATGTTTGTTCACCGATATTTCCGTCAATTATGGATGGATTTCAAAAATTTTTCGACAGTTCGACAGAGGACACTTCCGAGGTGGTCCCATTATCACCAAGTCAGGATCTGATGATGGGATCCTGGAGAAATTGAGGGCAACAACTGAAAATTGTATGCTCATATGGTGTTTTTGTTACGTAATTATATTTTACTCAGGTATATGCTTCCGGGCGTCAACATCTGGTGCTGATGATGAAGCCACAGAACTCCTTAACGGTTAGGAGTTAGGGGACAGTACTGACATTGGTCGATATTAAAGTAGGTAGTAGTATGTACTTATGCAGGGCTAATAGGGCAGGTGATTTGGACAAGTGATTTGCTTGATTCTAGATCGCAAAGTCTTCACTTGACTTATAGCTAAATTTTTCATTCCTAAGTAAAACTCTTAAGGACATTAATTAGCCTTTATTCAAGTTCACAGCACATTAACGCAACTAAAAATAGAGAAATAAAATTATTTTTAAAAAAAAAATTAAACCGACTTCGAAAAAAACACAAACGACCAAAACTAAAAAGCGATAAATAACGTAAGTAATTCCATCCTTAATACATAATTATTTAAATATTACAATTATCACTTATTTTTGAAGTCGGTGCCAAACAAATAAATATATTGTCGTGTTTGCCGGCCGCGCGCGTCATACAACAACAGTCTACGTTAGGTACCGAGAGGCTGGCACCGACTTCAAAAATAAGTGATAATTGTAATATTTAAATAATTATGTATTAACCCAGTAATGCCTAGCGTGTCCATATGGACACAAAAATATGGGTCTGCTAAAATATTTTTTGTGACAAACCGTTATTTGTTCAGAAATATTTAACTGGTCATACTGTGCTATCAAATGTCAAAGTTTTTTTACATGTCATTGTCATGTCATTTAAAAATCTAAATTCGCGAGTAAATTCATTCAATTGTCACCTAAGTCAAAAACGGCAAAAAAAATAGACCTGAGACGAAAGTAAGTAAGATAATTTTTAAATTATTTTATTTATTAATGTTATTTTTGTGTAATACCATTCTAAAATAATGTATTTACATGTGGAAATAGTTCAACAATAGTTTAGTTTTATTTTAGCACTATATTTATACGCCTAAAGTTGCTGAGTCCATATGGACACGCTAAGCACTTGGCATGTCATTATATAAAATTGTTTTTGTTTTTAGATTCTTAGATTTTGACCAGTACCGGGGAAAAGGGACCCTAAATAAACTCTTGGGCATTTTATTTGAGGATGAGGAAGAAGCTGGAGACTTGCCGATACCAGAGTCAATTTACGTCGCCCCTCCTGATCCCGCTGTTTTGACAGACGAAGATTCAGATGACGAAGACGGTTCTTCCACAGAACCGAAAATTAGAATGCTCGTCAGTTGACAGTTCAGGTTGAGGTAACGTTTAGCCAGTCATACCAATTCCATTTGAATCGCCTCTAGCATTGACGAGCTTTGCGGTAAAAAACCTAGGATATGGATTGATGGCGAAAGAACCTTTCTTGGGGCCGTTTCCTGAGGTTGCTTCTACTAATAATGGAAAATCTGCTGTTGATTTATTTGAGCTTTTATCGATGACAGTTATGTTTGTTCTACAATCAAATTGCTATGCTTTATGGAAAAATTGTCCTGATCCTAATATGAATCCACTGCTACTGAATCTGCTGCTGAATAAAATGCTAACTTATCTCAAATCCTATGGAATAGCAGCCAAAGGCGAAGGCAGACCATCCACCTCCAAGTAAGCTGATACTGGGCGATTCGATGGTTTAAACCATTATGTAAAAGAAATTATGAAAAAGAGGCGATGTGTTGGTCCATACTGAGTAAGTCGAAAAGTTCGTCGGTTCGAACTGAATGCATGAAGTGTGACGTCGGCCTTTGGGTACCATGTTTTGCTAACTATCATAAAAAATAATAAATGTTTTTATTCTTTAAATCGTGTTTTTTTATCTAATAACTCCTACAAGATAAATTATATCTTTTCACCTTTTTGCTACTGTGAGCGCTTAGTGTGTCCATTTGGAAACGTAGTTTTTTTCTAACTTCCCATTAATTTAAAAATAAATTACTAAAATCATATCATTAAGAACCCTTAATTGAACAATATTCCGAGTCCAAACTAAAGAAAAGCAAGAAAAAAATAATTCGGGCATTCCTGGGTTAAGGATGGAATTACTTACGTTATTTATCGCTTTTTAGTTTTGGTCGTTTGTGTTTTTTTCGAAGTCGGTTTAATTTTTTTTTTAAAAATAATTTTTATTGCTTAATATTAAGAATTGCGCTTAAAAATAATCAGATTAACATTTTCGATACATGAATTTGTCATGTTTTAATATCTTTATAGTACATAGTCATATTCTCCATCATTCTCATCTGGATTATTTTCAACATTTGCAATTGGCCAGCTATAATAGTTGTTATAAAATGGCATTATGCTCTTCCAAAATGCTATCTTGAACTTGATTTAAATCGTCTATTTTTTATTATTATTCTTTTGTTCCATTTTGGCTCTTACTTACATTGAACCTATACATTTTTCCCTCTTCATGCCACAACGTTGATAAATCATTTGTTGTTGTGACAAGGTTTTAAATATTATACCTATGACTTTTTTTACTGTACACCTACTTAATACGATAATCAGTTTGTTTTTTTTTATATAAGAATAATGCTATTATAAGTGTATACCATAGGTAGTTAGGTACGTACTATTATAATACCAGTATTACGAGTTTTATAAACCTATTAAATACAAAAGGTAGGTACCTAGGTATAATCAAATATTATGGTATATGGACTTTCAGTATCTACAATCGAAACAACTTGTTTGATAAAATTTTTACCACATAAAATAACAATAACTGAACATAACAAATACAATGGTAGAAATCATAGAGCTAGTACCCTCTTTTTATTTCTTTAATAAGACACTGAACGTAATCATGTATTATTTAATTAATCATTTATTATTCTACTCCGCTCACCACCCGCTAGTTGCCAGCGCAAAAATCTGATTTAAACCTGCCAATTTCTCGGCGCGCCACTCAAAATTCAAAGTTGCCCAAACTTTTTCAAGCATCCAAGATGTCGCCACCAGTAAAGAAAAACAAGACGAGATCATCACGCGCTGGCCTCCTATTCCCAGTCGGGAGGATTCACAAGATCCTCCGAAAGGGCAACTTCGCGCCCCGAATAGGGGGAGGGGCTCCGATCTACTTGGCAGCAGCGCTGGAGTACTTAGCTGCCGAGATTTTGGAACTGGCAGCAAACGCAGCAAAGGACAACAACAAAAACAGGGTGGTGCCTCGACACATCCTCCTTGCGATCAGAAACGATGAAGAATTGAACCATATGTTATCTGGAGTCACGATATCGCAGGGAGGTGTGATGCCTTCAATAAATCCGGTATTACTCCCGAAGAAGACGATGAAGAACAGCCAAGCTATCAGCCGTTAACTTTTTGATTTTGGAGATGTGATTTGTGTGTATTTATTTTGATGACGACCGGATCAATGGTCTGATGACAAAAGTCCTTTTAAGGGCTGCCAATTTTATGTTTCTGGGGCACGTTAAGAGTAATCGCGTTTTCTTATTTCTATGGTGAATTAAACTTTCATGTTAATGTCAGCCTGGAAGAAAAAGTCTTGTCGGTAGAATCTCTATTGAGGAACTTTTGGACATGGCTGACGTGTTATAGTTTATAAGAAACTAGCTTTTGCCCGCGGCTTCGCTCGCGCTAAATTCGGGGTGAATGCTCCATACAAATTTCCGCCCCCCCCCATTTTAGCTAAGTGGGGGGGTTAGAAAGGGGCAAAAAGTAGCCTATGTTACTCTCCATCCCGTCAACTATCAAAATCACGTCAATTCGACGCTCCGTTTTGCCGTGAAAGAAAGACAAACATACAGACAGACAGACACACTTTCCCATCTATATCCTCTATCTATACTCATAATAAATCTGTAGAGAGGTCAATAGGAGCAGAGCAGCGTTGGGAAAACGGGAGAAAATTTCATCTGTATGTTTGATCGCGCATCACGTGAAAACTACTGCATGGAGTTTAATGCGATTTTCACCAATGTATTGCTAGAGGTCTAACTTAAATATTTAGGCACATTTTATGAAAGTCCGCTATTTTTTAAACCCGATGTCCACGCGTGCGACGCCGCTGGCACAGCTAGCTTATAAAAACGTATGTGCCTATCTACTTATGTACAAATTTGCATGCCAAGCCAACTCATGTGGACTTTTATACTCGACTAGCTGTGCTCGCGACTTCGTCCGCGTGGAATAGTTATTTTTTCCCCGTTTTTTTTACATTTTCCATTATTTCTTCGCTCCTAATAGTTGCAGCGTGATGTTATATAGCCTAAAGCCTTCCTCGATAAATGGTCTATTCAACACAAAAGAATTTTTCATTTCGGACCAGTAGTTCCTGAGATTAGCGCGTTCAAACAAACAAACAAACTCTTCAGCTTTATAATATTAGTTAAGATTTCTCTTATATTATACTTACCATGCTTTTAGTAAAAAAACATTCTTCTTCTTCTCGTGTCAACAGTAATCCATATTATATAGAACCCGTCCAAAACTTAGCGACCTGGACACCGCTATCGGTCGCCTCATGTAGGTCCCTAATTGTGCACGTGGTAGGGCACATCCGGCAGCTGAGCAGATGCTCCATTGTTTGCAGTGAGGCGCCACAGTCGCAGCCTGCACGTGACTCCTCGCTAAGTCCCCACTTCACCAAATTGACTCTACACCGGCCAACCCCGGAGCGGAGTCGATTCAAGGTATTCCACACCGGCCATGATTCCTGATGACCAGGGGGTAAAAGTTCAGCCGGCGGAATATAATCGGGTGGCGGGGGGACTCTCGCCTTCCAAAGGCAAACCTTGGCCTCTGAGGGGTGGGTTGAGATAGGTTTCGTTCGTCTCAAAAAGCTGTTACGGCTCTTTAGCCTCCCTCTAGGCATATGGTGGTCGTATAGAGAGTGCCTCTCGTCAGTCTCCTGCTTCCGTTTCTCTATACCACAGGCTATTTCCCGGCGCACGTCAGGGGGTGCTATCCCAGCCAGAGGGTATAATTTATTTAGTGGAGTGGGTTTCAAACATCCTGTGACGATTCGACAGGTCTCTCTCAAAGCAACGTCGACCTCCCTTGAGTGTGCTGATCTATGCCACACTGGGCAAGCAAAAAAACATTGTAAGTATTACATATATTCTAACTCAATTGTTATAATATTTAGTAGTTTTGTAAGTAATAAATTTTATTATGTTATTAGATATCCACATAGTACATACTCAATTTGTGTTGTAAGAAATATGATAATTTGCGGCCCTGAAAAGGGCCTTGTCTCAAACTCATTATAAATCAAACCGGCATATAATTCTCCATTCTAAAGTTACGCCCGCTCGCCCCTCACCCTCCTAGCCAGCTGTATATCCTTAGGCATAATGGTCACTCTCTTCGCGTGAATGGCGCACAGATTGGTGTCTTCAAACAGACCAACCAGATACGCTTCGCTGGCTTCTTGCAGCGCCATCACAGCGGAGCTCTGGAAACGCAGATCCGTCTTGAAATCCTGCGCTATTTCCCTGACCAATCTTTGGAATGGTAGTTTTCTGATTAGCAGCTCTGTGCTCTTCTGATACCTTCTGATTTCTCGTAAGGCGACGGTTCCCGGGCGGTATCTGTGCGGTTTTTTCACGCCCCCAGTGGCTGGGGCGCTCTTTCTAGCAGCTTTGGTTGCTAGCTGCTTCCTGGGAGCTTTTCCTCCTGTTGATTTGCGGGCGGTTTGCTTGGTGCGTGCCATTATCGGATGTTGTGTTGATATGAATGTGCTGTGCGGGACGGTTTCGCGCTTTTTATAGATGCGGGAGGGAAATATTGAAATAGTTTGTGGGTAGAAGACGGTCGATTAATATTATCGTACCCACACATTTGGGATATTAAGTACAAAAAAGTTCGGCAAAGTAGGCTTGTTTGGCTAAAAAATGTAATTAGTCCCTCTTTTAGCTTATTCAAAAATAAAAGATACTTATTTTTTATTTGTAAATTAGACTAAAAATTACAAAGTTACAGCCCGTTGAAATTACGCGTGACGTCACTCGGTGAGGCAATTTTACGGAACAGAGTGACGTCAAAGACTCCCACTGCCAACTTTTGATGCCTTGTATCTTTGCTATTTTTTATTTGAAAAAAGGAAAAATACCTGTCCAATACATTTTTATGATCTAAATAGGTATAGACTAAATATAATGTAATTATTTTGACCCCCAAAACTTAAATTTGACGCGTTAAAATTGACTAGCTCGTTGGCTAATTTGGTAGTGACCTTTACCGTCTCAGCCAAGAGTCGTGGGTTCGATTCAAGCACAGTGCAAACATTTGTGTTCATCAACATGTCTGTTTGTATTGTATGTATGGGTCGGTATAGCGGTGGCAACTGACAGGTGACTTCCCGATTACTTACTTGCCTGTTGTCGCAGTGACTTGGGCCTTTCGCTTTCCATCAGGCGTAGGAAAGCCATTATGTCGTGCTTTTTTTTTGCGATGCGACTGGAGGCCACTATGATTTTTTTTTATTCAAAATGAGTTTGCGCTTGACTGCGATTCGCCTGATGGTAAGCGATATCGTAGTCTACGATGGAACGCGCTCACCCAGCAAAAACCGATTCACTCTCGCCTTGAACATCGGAAGATTATATCTCTCGGGGAACAAGGAGCCTAGCAAAGTGTTCCATAGTTTAGTCGTTCGCACTATGAAGGTAGAATGATTGTAAAACTAGGTAGGTACCTATATTGATTGGCTCAATTGGTAGTGACCCCGGCCTCCTTAATCAAGTGTCGTGGGTTCGATCCCCACCCGGTACAAACATTGTGATGATCATTTGTGTTTGTTCCGCGTTTGAAAGAAAGAAAGAAAAAACGTTTATTAGAGTCACATACAAATTATAAATAAAGCAATAGAAAATCAAACTATATAAATTACATTAGGTGACACTAAATGGTGGACACTCAGCATAAGCCGAGGCATCTTGGTAAGAAACCTCGACGCTGGTCTTTTGGGTTTAGGTCGTTTGGGTGTTTAATTTTAATTTTTTATTAAGTAGTTGACCAAAGCGCCAGTAAGTATGGGTTCTGACAATATCGCCTTTTCCAAGGTCGGCTAATCGATTTTCGTAACCGTGCCCGGTTCACAATGTCAATATCGGATGCGGGCGATAGCGGCGCCCGCGCACGCAGGGGTAAGCGACCTTTTACTTTTTAACCGACTTCAAAGGTAGGTGGTTCTATCTCCCACTGCTGCGATTATGGGTTTCGCAATTATTTGAATTACCACCAAACTATCCATTTAAATGTCCAGGATATCCCAGTCCAGTTATACACAACAATAGCTGAGCTATAGAATTTAATTATTTTAGTAATTAAATTTATACAACAGTTGCAGTTCTTTGTAGTAGCTCATGGGCGGTTAGGGTTGGGCTGGCATGGCGGTGGCTACTGACAGGTAACTGACCAGTTACTTGCCCGTTGTCACAGTGACTTGGGCTTCTCTTTCGCTTTTCATCAGGCGTAGGGAAGCCATTATGTCGAGCAACTATTAAAAAATAAGTTGAAAAATCGTGAAGGGATTTAACGATTTAATAGGTACTAGCTGTGCCAGCGGCGTCGCTCGCGTGGATATCGGGTTTCAAAAATAACGGACTTCCATATAATACCCATCTATACCTTGTGCCTAAGTTTTAAGTTAGACCTCTAGCAATACATTGGTGAAAACCGCATTCAATTCTATGCAGTAGTTTTCGCGTAATGCGCGTTCAAACATACAGGTTTAAATTTCTCGCGTTTTCCCAACACTTCCCGTCACTGCTCCGCTCCTATTGATTGTAGCGTGATGAAAAGTATCCTATAACCTGCCCAGGAGTATGAAGAATAATTGTACCAAGTTTCGTCAAAATCTGTTCAGTAGTTTTTTTTTTCTATAACGAACATACAGACAGACAGACAGACAGACAGACAGACAAAAATTTTACTGATTGCATTTTTGGTATCAGTATCGATCACTTATCACCCCCTGATAGTTATTTTGAAAAAATATTTTATGTACAGAATTGACCTCTCTACAGATTTATTATAAGTATAGATTATAACGATTTCAATGTTTCAATCCCTATGAAAATACCTTTTTAATCTGCGCATCAAGCATTTACTATTAAAAATATGTAATGGATTAAATTTCTGAAAAGTTAATGCAAATTAAAGTAAATCTCTGTTATCATGCGTTATAAACTAAGTAATTGAAAATATTTCTTATTTTCCGTACCCATCATACTTATGTGAAAAAGACTATGGAGGATAAAGAAATATAAAAATCAGACAACATCACATACATTGCTCCGATCCCATAGTAAGTAGCTTAAGCACTTGTGTTACATAAATACAAATATAAACACCCAGACACGGAACAAACACAAGTGTTGTAACAAACATGTTGTATAAGTATTTTGTGTGTACCAAATAAAGATATTCTATTCTATTCTAAGTGTTCATCACACGAATGTTTGTCCCGGGTGGGAATCGAACCCACGACTCTTGGTTCAGAAGCCATTGAGCCACCGAGCCAGCCGAGATGTAAGGATGTTGTCGGTGCCATTTAGCAAGCTCCTCCAGTCTATGACCCCTGCCTGCAGCTGTCAGCCGCAGCTGTGCGCGACCGTTGCGCACGCGCCGGTGAGCGGGACAGCGGCGTGCGAGCGAGACGGCGTGATGCGCGAGCGAGACAGCATGCTGTAGGCAGGTGGACGGTGTTTATGGGGTCAGCGTTGTAGGGAGGTTTGGTGATTAAGTAGATAAGGTAAGTGTGGTAAGCTTTTATCGTCAGGTCATCTTTCATTCACTAATTCATTTGTCTACAACGTTATTTTTGACTAGCTCGATTACCCTGTACCCAAAGGTTGTCTGGAAGAATAACCCAAGACATGCCAGCGCCATCTAGCCCCAAACTAAGCCGAAGCTTGTACTATGGGTATTAGACAACTGATAAACTTACTTAATAGATACATTTTTTTTTGTAAATAAATACGTATTATACATAGAAAACACCCAGACCAATACAAACAGACATGTTCATGCACACAAATGTTTCTGTGTGGGGATCGAACCCACGACTCTTGGCTCAGAAGGCAGAGGTTTTTGACCAATTGAGCCACCGAGCCAGTCAAAGATCGCTGAAAGCATTAAGACCGCCTAATTTGTAGTTACTTCGATTTTTCTTTGTATCTGTCACCGTAAACTGTCGAATGATTGTGAACTGTAACTTAATGCAAATGAACTATTATTTTTCGGTAGACCGAAATCGATCGAAGTGAAATTATTATAATTAATATTGTTCGGATGTTAAACACGACAACACGATTTTATCGATATTTGGTCGATCACAATCTGCCGAAATATAATACGTTACCTAAGTTACGATTTACAATATTTCGATTAGGTAGGTAGGTACTTAGTTTACAATCTCGCAAGATGGATTATAATCAAACGGTAGGTTTATAATTTTACGGCGACTCATTTAGTTTGTATGGTCTATAAAGAATATCTATCTATCTCATTTGGTGGTATATCCTGAACTAAGGGCCGTGGGTTCGATTCCCACCCGTGTTTCTAATAATAATTATGTTTAAGTTTATTATGTTGATACCCATAACATAAGTGCATAAACTACTTACTTTGGGATCAAAGCAATGTATGTGATATTGTCTGATATTATAATTATGTATTAATTTCTATATTGTAAGTTTGTCGGTCTGATTTTGAAATCGCACGTCTTGAGATTAAAGTAAGTTCATAAGTTGTCTAATACCCATAGTTAGACAAGCTTCTGCTTAGTTAGATGGCGCTGTCAGTCAGTAAGACAAGTCTTATTTATGTTAAATTAAAAAAATACGCAATCGAAAGTTCACCAAAATATCACGTTATTATTACTCCATTGAAATTCCTATAAGCCCTACAAAGCTACCCTATATAAAAACCATTCTTCCGTTCACCTCATACAATAATTGCACAAGGTATGAATTCTAACAAACACACCACATTCAACTCTAAACACATTGAAATACAGTCGCAAACCTATTCAGAGTTGACCAACTTCGCGCCTTTTCAAACGATCAACGGAAAAATAATAACTTTAAAATGCAACTAACAGAAAATCGACTGTTTTCGATAGAAAATAGGGTTTCAAATCAAATGACGATTGTTTATTTTGAATTTCGAACAGCGCGTGCCGTATGCAAGGGTGCGCTCGCGCCGTTTCCGACCCCAAGTACTTTTTTCAAAACTTCCATGGCAGTTGACGTGTGACCGTTAATCTAGAAACACGCATCCAGGAATTACGTTAAACCCTAAATAGTCTTAAGTTAGATATTATGAGTTAAGTGAAATTAGTAAGTTATTAAAAGTGTAAATAGTGATGTCAAGTGTGCCAAAAAGTGTTACAACATAAACACACATCAAAAACAAAGGGATAAAGATTAAGAATTGAATTTAAATTAAAATATACGTGTTAGTAAGGAATTATAATTAAAAATTCGTCAAGAAGAAATTGTATGTGAATCATTATACCAAATAACTCTCGAAAATTAATATATATTGAATCTTAGAGACATAATTTTAGAGTTAAGACTTGAATAGAGTGTAATCAAAATTTTAAGACTTAGAAATAGTGACCATAAGTGGAGTGTATGACCTGAGACGTCACGCTTACGAAGCACCCTAAGGAGACATGGTCTAAGGCACACTATAAGAAATTGAACAGGGGAATAATACGCTTATAATGGAGTCTCCCAAGATTGTATACAAATACTATTCAAATCCGGCCTTTTGCGCTCAAAGCGAAGTATTTCAGAAGTCATGTGTGAAGATCACTTCGCCAGATCGAAGGATGCCGCCTTTAGGTGCAAACTCGCCGAGAAAGATGGAGAACAGAATAATAAGAACGGATATATCCGATAATCCTTTAAGGATGTCGCTTGTTGGACGAATGAGGGACGAACCGCCGGAGTTACCGCCGAAACCGGCGAAATTCGCAAACAGATCTTTTCAAAGACAGTCCTCTTTGGTGCATAAGCCTACTAGACAAGTTAGGTGTAGGACGAGGAGCGAAGACTTGGAAATGGCTCAGATAAGGCAGCAGAGGAGTTTAAGGTACGATAGGAACGCTGAAAGCGATGATGCGTTAGAGGATAGTAGACAGAAGCATAGATATGAAGTTATAGACGACGATTTCGATGATCTAACCGATTATTCGCCGACGAAGAAGCGGATAGTCGAAGCGAATGTTAATGATATAGAAGAATACAACGTGGACGGGCCAGATGACAACGAAATGAAGGAGATACCCACCGAAATAGTCAAGACAGTTAATGGAAAGACGCTGAAATACGCTATCGTTCCATCCGAAGACGATGAACCGGTTAGGAAGCCCAACGTTACTTTTACATCACCAATGATGAGCAAGAAGAATTTGATTGCCACGCAGAAACTGCACGAGCTATTGTCTACGCCGCGTAAGCTGAAAAGCTACGCGAGCCAGCCCTCAGTGAGGATTACTCCGAACAAATCGTCTGACAGCCCCAACAGATATTATACGCCTAAGAAAATGGTGTCCAGCACACCTACTAAAGGTGTGACTCCGTCCAAATCCTGCGCAAACTTGACCTTATCAAGGGGGAGTGTGACCACTTCACCTATTTCCCCGAAAGCCCAACAGAAATTGAATTACGGTCTGCCGGAGTTCGAAAGGCAGGATGTGTTTGTGACCAGTTTCAGAGAGAAGAGTCGGGATAGAAGCGTGGAAATGGATAGGAGGGACGCGAGTAGGGAGAGCAGGAGGGAATATGAGAGGGTGGAGAGGAGAGGGAGGGATTTAAAGGAGAAGACGGCTGTTATTATGCCTAGGTAAGTTTCAGTTTATACATTACAAACATACACACACACCCAAAAACAATTTTTTCCTCTTTATACTCGTAATATTAGTGAAATTGCATGTCCTATGGTAATTATCAAATATTTACTGTTTCCAAGTCCTGGACAGCCAGCTCCTTTTCTAAAAGAACAGCAAATTCTTCCCTCGTTAGCAAGCCAGTTTACAATGTATGTAAGTAGTACTAGCTGTGCTCGCGACTTCGTCCGCGTGGAATAGTTATTTTTCTCCGTTTTTTTTTTCATTTTCCATTATTTCTTCGCTCCTAATAGTTGCAGCGTGATGTAATATAGCTTATAGCCTTCCTCGATAAATGGTCTATTCAACACAAAAAGAATTTTTCAATTCGGACCAGCAGTTCCTGAGATTAGCGCGTTCAAACAAACAAATCTTTTTAAAAATTTATTTAAAATCTTATACACATAATTATAACCTACCCATATTAACATGCCTATGGTGATGATGATCATCATCATCAGCCTTTTTCATAGGTCCCACTGCAGGGCACAGACCTCCTCTCTTAATTGCCTGATGATGACCTGTAAATTAACCCTCTTCCAATTCCAGGGTCGCCTCCCCCCCGTCGGTGTACTCCGAGGAGACGACGTACAAGTCGTTCGTCGGCAAGCCGGGCCCCGCCGCCCCGCTCACCATAGCGGCGCTCATGCTCACCCTGTGCGGGGCCCTGACCACCGGCTTGTGCTTCAATCTTATGTACACGGTGGGTATAGTCATGAAACCAGGGCCCCTACCACCAAAAACGAAAACGATCGTTCGTTGAACGGATCGCGAATTTTTGCCCCAGATATCCTTCTCATTTGTCCCTCCCGTGTTCGAATATATCAATTAAATTATTGAAAATCGACTTTGACGAATTTTAGTTCGTACCTATATTCGAACACGGCAGGGACAAATGGGAGGGATTTATGATGCAAAAATACGCGATCCGTTCAACGAATGATCGTTGTCGTTTTTGGTGGTAGGGGCCCAGCCCAGGGGCGGATCGTGAATTTGTGTGGCCCTGGGCTGAAACTATTAAGGGGCCTACCTAAGTACCTACTCAACTCATAGCCATGTCAAAAAACTGTTTCTATAATGATATATTACTAGCAGTGCCAGCGGCGTCGCATGCGTGGATATCGAGTTTCGAAAATAAGGGACTCCCATAAAATGGTGCCTAAATTTTAAATAGACCTCTAGCAATACATTGGTGAAAACAGCATTTAATTCCATGCAGTAGTTTTTGCGTGATGCGCGTTCAAACATATAGATAAAAAATTCTCCCGTTTTCCCAACGTTGCCCTTCACTGCTCTGCTCCTATTGATCGTAGCGTGATGAAAAGTATAATAAAACCTGCCCAGGAGTATGAAGAATAATCGTACCACCAGTCGGTTGCCAGCGCCTCGTTTGTTATTCGGCAGGATGCAACACGGGCAGGGAGGTTGCCTTGGAGCGAAAAGATGATAGGTCGCTCCCTTACATCCTTAGTTCCAAGAATAGTATTTAACACCTCTGAGGAGCTCGGCCGCGCCGCGGTCTTGTTCGCTTAACAATGATCGCAACGATGTGCAACCATTGGCGCGGTCAATCCGATGATGGGTGACCAAAATTTAACACCGATTTCCTCCGTGCTTCGGAAGGCACGTTAAGCTGTTGGTCCCGGGTGCTATCTTTACCAACTCAGATAGCAGTCGTCACATCATATCAGAGATGATGATAACTCTGACGCCTAAACTGGGAATGGGTATAGCTTACCCTAAGTGTTGCGGAGGTCTGATGGCAGTCGCTCTGTGTAAAAGCTTAGCCCTCGCCAAATCTCTCAGTTTGGGAAACCGACCCTGAGACAATCGGGAAAAAGGCTAGGATGATGATGAGTATTTAACACCTCTGCTCATTTCCAGATGGGGCGCCGCTACTACCTAGACTTCGGCGTCCTGGCTGGGTTCACCTGCTTCCTGCTGGGGCTCCTTGGCTTCAGGTCCAAAAGACAGCATCTTCTGCCCAACAGGAACTATGTGTCAGGTGAGATTACCATAAATACATTTGTTTGACTGGCTCGATGGCTCATTTAGTAGTGACCTCTGCCTTCTGAGTCAAAGGTCGTGGGTTCGATTTCTTTACAGTACCTACAAACATATGTGTTCATGAACATGTCTGTTTGTATTGGTCTGTGTGTTTACTATGTATAATCATCATCATCATCATCATCCTAGCCTTTTCCCGATTGTCTCAGGGTCGGCTTCCCAAACTGAGAGATTTGGCGAGGGCTAAGCTTGTAGTGTTGTAAAAAGTAAAGTACTTATCGATAGTAAGTTTGACAACCAGTTTAGTTGAGTGATAGTCAACTCTGCCTGCAACATAGGGTTTACTATGTATAATATTATGTATTTATTTACATATAAAAAATATCTAAGTAAGTTCATAGATGTGTGGCCAAGCGTGGCATGACCTGGATTTTTAGAGTAACAATTTTTGGCCAAACATGGGATTCGAACCCGGTACCTATTGGTACTTAAGTGGCAGTTATTCCTAAACCAACGGGCAGTTAAATTCCAGAAACAATGAAAGATTAAGGATCATAGGACATAAAAATACCCGCATTTCTTTACCCATAAAATTAAGTATTAAGATGTACCGAGTAGTGTTGTAAAAAGTAAAGTACTTATCGATAGTAAGTTTGACAACCAGTTTAGTTGAGTGATAGTCAACTCTGCCTGCAACATAGGGTTCAATCCTCACACAGTACAAATTTGTGTCATCATGTCTTTGCTGAGTAGGTATAATTATGTATTTACAAAAAAAGCTATTATTACGTATCGTAAGGCAATAAAGTCGATCATCGCTCAGAAACACTATTATTTCGCATTTCACATTAGCCTAAGCCTATATTGGGCATTCCGTCGATATCAATTAAATTTTTTGATACTTACTACTCTAAATTTTCGAAAATAAAGGACTTTGACGGTATTTTCGTTAATGGCTACGAAAAAGTTTCATTGAGGACAAACAATTGATAGTGAAATTATCGACATCATTAGTTGACGCACTTACTGACAACAACAACAATAAATTTAGCTTGTGGTTTTTTTATAACTTTCTTAATTTTGCTCGATGCGGGCGTCTCGCTCTCTGTATTAAACAAAACTATGTACATACCTATTATATTTCATGGTATCGTATGTGTGGTATCTCCCCTATTTTTACGTAGTTATTAGCTTCGTCTTAATTATTATGCTTAAAGATTTGATTTTCATAAAAATAAATTAATACAGAAGTTCGAAATTAGTGACGTTCTCGATCATTACCGTTTGCTTTGAAATAATAATTGATTTATAATAATATTTAATTAAGATTTATTAATCGGTCTAATTAATATATTTTTAGTTTAAGTATTAGATAAATTATGTGTTATTAATCCCTGCCTTCTGAACCTAGGGTAGTGGGTTCGTGTGATGAACAATTGTAAGATAGGTACCATATCGATGCTTAAAGTAACGCAAGTGTGTAGAAGCGACTGCTATATCACGATGTCATCTCATATGCACGTATGTATAAAGACCAAAATGTAAAAAAAAAACAAGGATTTGTGTTTTTTTCAGTCGATGCAGCAGAATCTGCAGCTCCATAGCACAATACCTAATCCAATACATCGCTTGTTCCAGGCTACATAGTCCTCTCATCGTTCTCCCTTCTCAGCGCGTTCGGTCTACTGGTCCTCATTATAGCTCAACCCCTCCCGGGCACTGCGCTGAGTGACGTCACGTCCGGCGCCGTGTGCGCAGTGAGCGCGCTGTGCCTTGCGCTCGCGACCCTCGGTGTGCTAGCTTCTTACTGCTGCGCGCGGGACCCGCCTGACAACAGAGTTGGTGCGGCGACGTGGTACTGACCTGGAAATCATCAGCTAAACGCAGTCCACTGCTGGATATAGGCCTCTCCAGTTGTCTGCCACTTTGGTCAAACAGGCTTTACCCATAATCAACACGATGGGCAGCCAGGTTGGATATCGCAGAGCGAAGCTTCTGACTCCGGTGACGCTGCTGCCCATCATCGGCCTGTGGTATTTAGCCACGCCTTCAATCGTAATGGTTATACCGCCACCAGTCGGTTGCTAGAGCCTCGTTTGTTATTCGAGAAGATGCACCACGGGCAGATGAGGGTGGTTTAGAGCGAAAAGGTGATAGGTCGCTCCCAGGGATAGTGGATTGTATTGCAAGAGGCTCCATGCGTGGTATCTTTTACTCCATATATCTCCTCGATTTGCACTGGTTTGATAGTTGGATTTTTATTTCCATCTATAATTCATTCCTCATGGAACTGGCTAAGGTCTCAGACCATGAGCAGCCAACTACCCTCTTTGTTAGATTTACAGAAAACATACTGACAAGAATGATGATAATATATTATATTTCGGTGTAGTAGATGCCTACTTAAATATTGTATTATTAATATATGATACTGAAAGAATGTCGTGCATTGATTTGTAAAAAACTACCTATTTGTAATGTATATTATAGTAATGGCTGACCGTGTTACATAATAAAGTGTCAGAAAAAGATGTTTAATGCTATTGAAAATAGATCAAATTACCAACATTTTCGTGTTATTTAATAAGATTTTCGTAACCGGTTGGTCTATTAAATTGTTGATATTATTTAAAATAAATTATATTACTTTTAATCAAAATTAAATTTGTTTTATTATGATGTACATAAATAATGTTTGTTTATAAATTTTTAGTATTAATTTAATCATTTATATAATAACTCCTACCTTATTTTACCCTAATTGGGCCCTCATAATGAAGACCTCTTGCCTAAACTGCGGACGATCTGAATGTGCCAGGTTCGATTCCCGGCCGAGTCATTTTATCAAATTAACTTTTCAAAAATGTGGTCTAGGTGCTTTTTCACTCACTCTTGCATGTGAGAACTTCGAACGTAGCATTTTGACTTGATTTGGGCGGGTATTCTACTCTTGTTTTTATGGAGAATGTTTGCAGTAGGCGCATAAGTACCAACTATTTGTTCTTGATGAATAAATATCCACAGTTTTTTATTAATGAGCGAGATATAGCATTTAACGAGATCAAATTGAAAATTAACAAGAAGAAAAGTGCGCAAAGGAAACGCATATCGATATTTGGAACGTCACTAGTACACACTGGCTTGCATGCATTTTTCGTTCCGTTTCACTGATTTTGGTTAATAATTGCATTTTAAAACATCTTTGAAATATCGGCTATGAAGGTATCTATAAAGAAATAAAAAGTCTAAAAATAACCATTAAGTTGCATGTCACTAACAGGTGTGATAATAATTAGGACATAATAGATAACAATTGATGCGTTTGATTGTAACAACGAAACTAACGAAAATGCATCATAACTGATAAAATAAATAAACTCGGCATTTCGAAATATTATCTGGTTTTTTAATGTACTTATCTCAGTAAACATGTACTGTACATAGTGAACTCTTTTTATATAATTTTTATATCCGAGAGTGCATGAAACGGAACGTGTCTTAAAATGTCATTTTGTCGTCTCGTCTCAATCTTGTCAAACAAAAAAAAATCACAGTCCGTGTGATCTCTGTTGAGATTTGTTAATGTATTTTTTTTAATAAAATCGTAATGAATTACCTAGTTTGATGAACTGTTCTAATTAGAAAATACTCAAAAGGCAGTGTCTGTTTTATATATCGGGCTTTTTAGTTATTTAGAGTGTTGAACTCATGTAATTCACAAAGTGTGTGATAAAGTTTACGAATATAGGTATAACAAGGTAATGCTTTGTATGAATTTAACTGTGCGTAAACATTTTGTGAATATGATACGTGGAACAATCTTTCATTGAAAGGAAAATCACAGTTCTATTTAGAGAATTAATTCTAGATAAGTGGTGTTATTGAATAGTTTGGTTTTAATCAGAAGGTCATTGTGATCAAATTATAATTTGTTTATATAAATGAATAAATTATCATGTAATACAGACCAGTTCCGATCTGTTTTCCTTTAGCTATGTGTTTTAGATACAATAATTTCCATTATAATACAACACGGTTATCAATTCAATTGTAAATAAATACAAGATGAGTCATATCACTCAAGATTTGATTACAAAGTAGGTATTATAAAGCTAAAAGTATTCTTTATGTTTTTGTATCAAAATTTTGTCGTCTTCATTTTAAACTGTAATAATAATAATTCAGTTTATGGTTCACAAACCCAGTTAATGAGGTTTTCTATTTATGTTTATGCTAATGACTTGTACTATTGTTCCTTAAGCTAAGTACTTATTTAAAGAAGCATTAGAGTCAATACATTATTTCAGACATGGTGTGCTTAGCATCCTTGAATCTAGCTTAAAGAATGGATAATATTATCTGAAAACTCATGGTGCATCCTGCCGAATAACACACGAGGCGCTGGCAACCGACTGGTGGCGGTATAACCATCACTATTGAAGGTGTAGCTAAATACTATAGACCGATGATGGGCAGCAGCGTCACCGGAGCGAGAAGCTACGCCCTGCGATCGCTAACCCGCCTGCCCAGAGGGTGGCGATTATGGTTTGTTATTATTCGGCAGGATGCACCATGGGCAGGTGAGTTTGGCTTAGTTAGAGGGCAAAGATAGGCCGCTCCCTTACATCTCAATTGACCACAGTACAATCTACTAAGTACGCCGATATGCAAGACATTTTTAACGAGCGAGACGCTATGTACTGTGATACACAACCTGCCTGTCCAGCGTGGCGATTATGGGTATATCCTCCAGACATTTATCTTAAGTGGCAAACTACTGGAGAAGCCTATGTCCAGCAGTGGACTGTAATAGTTTGATGATGATGATGATCTGAAAACTTTAGAGTTCATAAAATAAATAAATAATATAGGAAGTTTATTTCTGCAAATAGATTCACTAGTAATACTCTGTGTGGCCCAGCGTGGCATTATCATCAGCCTATTGCAGTCCACTGCTGGACATAGGCATCTTCAGTTGTTTGCCACCGAGTTCCCATAATTGCCATGCTGGGCAGGCGAGTTGGCCATGTTGGTTGAAACACTTAGTTCTTATTATTTAAATAAAATAAACTATTGGTTTAAAAAAAACATTTATTTGTAAACATTAGATACTACCAGAGTTGCCAGATCAAAATGTTGACTTTTCGGGAGGTGTACGTACAATCAAAAACCGGGAGATGTATGATGTACCTGTGAAAAAATCGGGAGATGTTCTTTTTGCCTAAGAATGATGATTACTAACTAAAATTTTTCCCATTCAGTTGCTTGGAGAGCAAAAAAAAAGGTCATTAGTCTAAGAAAATCGTTAAATAATTGAGGATTTTGCTCCATTTTGGTCGTATTTATACAATACGGGGGGAAAAAAAACGGGAGTTTTGGACGGAATCCGGGACATGGGGAGAAATTGACCAAAATCGGGGGAACTCCCGGAAATCGGGAGATCGGAACCCTGGATACTACTATTTATTTGAAAATGTGTGTATCATGTTACTAATTATGTATTAATGTCTTTGGTATTTGTGTACAAGTGTACCTATTCTATTTCAGAGCTCGACATGACTGATCCGCTCGCGTACAGAGTGGCCGCTGAATCGCTGCTCGGGAGTGGCGGTCGTGGGCATACAATGTGTAAGTTACTTACTATTGTTATGTTCATACCTTATGTTACGATAGGGCACGTTTTTGCACTAAGTGGCAGTGTGATGGCCATTTCAGCTGCATGAACAATGAGCTCTGAATGTAGATACTTTTGTCGGTAAACATAGTATGCTAAGGGTGGCTGTAAGGGAGCTGCCTATCACCTTTTCGCTCCAAGCCATCCTCGCCTGCATAGGTGCATCCTGCCGAACAACAAACGAGGCTCTGGCAAACCGACTGGTGGAGGTAAAACCATCACGATAGACAGCGGCGTAGCGTGGGTGTCGGCCGCTCGGGGCGGAAAACAATTTTGCCGCCGGGGGGGGAAGACAATTTTGCCGCCCTTTTATTTTGAATCGTCAGTAATTCTCGCTGTTGTTTTGTTAGTCATAAACAAAGCATAAAATAAAATACGGGGAATCCCCGCAAGTCGTGGACGGTGTTGGCAGCGGTCGCTACAAAATATCATTCAAAGAAAAGGGATTCCCCGAATCCGTTACAGAATAAGTAATGAAAAATTCCATGCTCTTTTCAATCGGTCCGAATTTGTAGTTCTGATAAAAATATGAAATGGTTCAAATAATTTTATTATTTAAATTAGTATGGATAGATTATAAATTGTGAAATTTTGCCGCCCCCTAAAATGTGCCGCCCGGGGCGGGCCGCCCCCCCCGCACCCACTACGCTACGCCGCTGACGATAGAAGGCGTAGCTAAATACCACAGGCCGATGACGGGCAGCAGCGTCACCGGAGCAAGAAGCTACGCCCTGCGATCGCCAACCCGCCTGCCCAGCGTGGCGATTATTATGGGTATATCCTCCGGAAGTTTGCCCTAGGCGGCGAACAACTGGAGAGGCCTATGTCCAGCAGTGGACTGCAATAGGCTGATGATGACCTAGTTGGACGTTAAGTGACGCGTGTTTAGTCAACGTTCGGTCTAGTCATTCAATTGAATGTCGTCATTCAATGAACTCGCTAGCGATTCAATTGAATAGGAGATTCAACCAGATGACTGCGATATATATGTCGCAGTCATCTGGTTGAATCTGCTATTCAATTGAATGACTAGCGCGTTCATTGAATGACGACATTTAATTGAATGCCTAAAGGACAACTCGTCAAGTTATTGAATGAAACGTTCAACGTCTTGACTGAACGTCATTTTAGCATAGTCGTTGAATGGGTAAAAGCCGACTGTTTAATGTTTAGTTTTTAATTTTTCTTTAAAAGTATCCGGAGGCGGCGTATTAATAGGTAAATCCATGCTGTCACACTATTTTATTACGTATAAGTCAGTTTAAAGTAAATTTAATCAAAAAAATATCAACACTCAGGTGATCATGTTCGACGCCATATTTGTTTTAGTGACTACTAACGCCGCGCGGGAAAAAAATGAACTAAATTACAATCACTTGACTGCTTTTACGTCCGCTCTTTTCAAAGGGCTATGTTTCAATCCGCTACCTAGTTGGACGTTAAGTGACGCGTGTTTAGTCAACGTTCGGTCTAGTCATTCAATTGAATGTCGTCATTCAATGAACGCGCTAGCGATTCAATTGAATAGGAGATTCAACAGATGACTGCGACATATACATCATGACAGACATTGTTAACTAACTAAACGATCATCTTAACTAATATAATAAAGCTGAAGAGTTTGTTTGTTTGTTTGAACGCGCTAATCTCAGGAACTACTGGTCCGAATTGAAAAATTCTTTTTGTGTTGAATAGATCATTTATCGAGGAAGGCTTTAGGCTATATAACATCACGCTGCAACTATTAGGAGCGAAGAAATAATGAAAAATGTAAAAAAAAACGGGGGGAAAAAATAACTATTCCACGCGGACGAAGTCGCGAGCACAGCTGGTAAATATAATATGGGTCATCAAATAGGTGACACTCTATCTGACCATACATATGGGGTTCAATACATTTCTAAATAGACCACTTTATCTGCCCACAAGCCCAACTGTTTTATGAGTCACAAGTATAATGATTTATTATCTTTTGTTCGTGCTTATTAATTGTATATTACACACATATATTTGGTGTAGTAAATGGCATATGATAAGTATTATCACTGTTTCATTGTGATATCTGCATAATTAATTAGTTAAATATGTATACTTGAATAAACGATTTACTTCCTTGATTAATGTTTGGGAGCCCTACTACAAAAAACGAAAACGATCTGATAAAGGTAGCCCCGGTACCCGTGTATGCTGACAACCCATCCTTCCCGTGCCTAGTCAGCCCTCTCCATACGCGCCTCAATGCATCCCACTTATCCCAAGCCAGTCTCCAGTCAATATTCATCCGCGCTAGACGGCTGCTTAACAAATTAAATTTCTTTTTTTAAAAACCTACCAACCTCGAGACTCATAACAGATCGTTCGTTGAACGGATCGCGTATTTTTGCCACATAAATTCCTCTCATTTGTCCCTCGATCGTTTTCGTTTTTTGTAGTAGGTTCCTGTTGTGGGTTCGATCCCCACACAGTATAAACGCACGAGCAGACGCTGGCGACACAGGGGGTTTAGTGGGTAAAAGGATTGGGTTTAAAATTAAATTCTCGCGATGCGAAATTAGAATGAGATGGAATGGAATGTAAGTGACCTATTATCTTTTCGCTCCAAGCCAACCTCACCTGCCCGTGGTGCATCCTGCCGAATAACAAACGAGGCGCTGGCAACCGACTGGTGGCGGTATAACCATCACAATTGAAGGCGTAGCTAAATACCACAGACCGATGACGGGCAGCAGCGTCACTGTGGCCCATCGTGGCATGTCTTGGGTTATTTATTATTTACTAGCTGTGCCGGCGGCATCGCACGCGTGCATATCGTGTTTCAAAAATGACGGTCTTCCATTAAATGATACCTAAAACATACAGATAAAAATTTCTCCCGTTTTCCCAACACTTCCCTTCACTGCTCTGTTCCTATTGATTGTAGCGTGATGAAAAGTATACTATAACCTGTCCAGGAGTATGAAGAATAATTGTACCAAGATTCGTTAAAATCGGTTCAGTAGTTTTTGTTTCTATAACGAACATACAGACAGACAAAAAACATACCAATTGCATTTTTGGCATCAGTATCGATCACTAATCACCCCCTGAGTTATTTTGAAAATATATTTAATGTACATCATCATCATCACCATCAGCCTATTGCAGTCCACTGCTGGAGATAGGCCTCTCCAGTTGTTCGCCACCTAGGGAAAACTTCTGGAGAATATACCCATAATCGTCACTCTGGGCAGGCGGGTTGGCGATCGCAGGGCGTAGCTTCTTGCTCCGGTGACGCTGCTGCCCGTCGTCGGCCTGTGATACTTAGCTACGCCTTCTATCGTGATGGTTTTACCGCCACCAGTCGGTTTGCCAGAGCCTCGTTTGTTGTTCGGCAGGATGCACCACGGACAGGTGAGGATGGCTTAAAGCGAAAAGGCTCCATTACATCCCATTTAATGTACAGAATTGACCTATCTACAGATTTATCATAAGTATACATTTTTATCCCCTTTCTCTTACAGCTCACTCCCAGTCTCATTCAGTAAACCTGTTCTCCGAGGACCTGGTGGCGGGTCACAGGCCACAGGGCAAGATGTCCACAGTGCGAAGGTTCTTCTGCCTGTTCGTCACTTTTGATCTGCTCTTCACAAGCCTCATGTGGCTCATTTGTGTCATGGTGAGTAGAAAAGAAGAGAGATCCTGGGATCGTGACCAATACAATCCCGGGATAGTACCGGGATTTTGGAATTATCTACAGGCAATCCCGGGATAGTACCGGGATGGTATTGGTCACGTTTGACCTGCTGTTCACAAGCCTCATGTGGCTCATTTGTGTCATGATGAGTAGAAAGGGAGAGAGATTCCGGGATTTTGGGATTATCTACAGGCAATCCCGGGATAGTACCGGTATTGTATTGGTCACGATTGATCTGCTGTTCACAAGCCTCATGTGGCTCATTTGTGTCATGGTGAGTAGAAAGGAAGGGTGATACCTATTAGAGGATTCGATCCCGGTGGATTTTTCTAATGCTGGGATTTTGGGATTATCTACAGGCAATCCCGGGATAGTACCGGGATTGTATTTTTTGGACCTCACAACCGCTTACCATCAGGTGGAATGAGGTCATCTTGAAAGCTCGTCTTATAAAAAAAATTGACCTATGGGTCGTGTTTCTGCCGGTGAGTAGGGTTTCCGGAGCTCTTGGGGTGTTAGTGTTGGGCATGGCGGTGGCAACTGACATGTAACTGGTCAGTTGCTTGCCCGTTGTCACAGCGACTTGGGCTTCCCTTTCGCTTTCCATCAGGCGTAGGAAAGCCATTATGTCGAGCTACTGTAAAAAGAAACTTTTTGATTATGGATGATAAATTATTTTCAGATGCGTGGGGAGACTCTTGCGCAGATCTTCGACAGAGAGATAATTCACTACGACATGAAGTCTTCCTTGTTCGACATAGTAATGGTCGCTGTGAGCAGATTTACCCTGCTTCTTCTCTTCTATTCTCTTCTGTATATAAATAACTGGAGTGTTATAGCTGTGAGTATGATTAAGCATTGTCTATGGTAATTTGTATGGTTTTCGTTTTTCAATAAATATAAATAATTATCAGACAACATCAAATACACTGCTCCGATCAAGTGAGTAGCTTAAGCACTTGTGTTATGGGTATCAGAACAACGAAGGTACCACAAATAAATACTTAAATACAAATATAAACACCCAAACACGGAACAAACACAAGTGTTCATCACACGAATGTTTGTCCCGGGTGGGAATCGAACCGACGACCCTTGGTTCAGAAGGCAGGAGTCACCAATTGAGCCACCGAGCCAGTCTAATAAATAAATAAATTGGTGTGTTTGTTTCAGATTTCCACATCCGGAACGTGTGCCTTTTTAATAGCCAAAGTGTTTTGTTTACGACGTAAGTATTGCAGTAATAATAGGGATGTTTTGGGGGTCAAAATAATTACATTATATTTAGTCCGTATTTTTAGATTATAAAAATGTATTGGACACGTATTTTTTTCTTTTCATTCAAATAAAAAAATTGCAAGTCTTGGAGTCTTGACGTCACGCCGTCCCGTAAAAAAGCCTCGCCGAGTGACGTCACGCGTAATTTCAGCGGGCTATAACTTTGTAATTTTTAGTCTAATTTACAAATAAAAAATACGAGTCTTTTGTTTTATAGTAGCTCGACATATTGGCTTCCCTACCCCTGATGGAAAGCTAAAGAGAAGCCCAAGTCGCTGTGACAACTGGCAAGTAGCTGGTTAGTTACCTGTCAGTTGCCACCGCCATGCCGGCTCAACCCTAACCCCCCACGAGCTCCGGAGACCCTACTCACCAGCAGAAACACGACCCGGAGGTCATTTGGCTGCGGTATTCTTTTATTTTTGAATAAGCTAAGACGGACTAATTACAGTTTTCAGCCTATTGGAATGATGACTTATTTTTGTTTTGGGTTGATATGATTGGTTTCACCCAATCATAGAAACATTGTTGAAACAATAGGTCTGTTGCCGCATAAAATATAATTAGTCCCGTCTTTTAGATTGTTCAAAATAAAATACACGTATTTTTTCTATGTAATTTAGACCAAAAATGACAAAGATATAGCCCGTTAAAATTACGCGTGACGTCACAGAGTGGTCTAGTACCCATAGTACAAGCTTCGGCTTAGTTCGGGGCTAGATGGCGCTGGTGTGGCATGTCTTGGGTTATTTACTTATTTAGCAAAATAATTTTGTTGTGATTTCTCAAAGAAGGCCGATTTAAATGGTTCTTTCGGAAGCTACTCGTATCAAATAACATGGAAAATTAAACATAGTCTTGTACCCTATTCTCTCTCTATCAGTTTAATGAGAGGTAGGGGCGTAGCGAATCTTCGCTCGAATTGAGCTGCCCGTTCGGGGAAGGACCTCCACCCTATAGAATACCGCAGTCAAATGACCTCTGAGTCGTGTTTCTGCCGGTGAGTAGGGTTTCCGGAGCTCATGGGGGGGTGGGGTTGGGCCGGCATGGCGGTGGCAACTGACAGGTAACTGACCAGTTACTTGCCCGTTGTCACAGCGACTTGGGCTTCTCTTTCGCTTTCCATCAGGCTTAGGGAAGCCATTATGTCGAGCCACTATATATAAAAATAATCAAAATATAATTCAACATTGTTTTTTTTACCCAAATAAAAAAAAGTCTGATCCCCTTTCACCCCCAGTGGCCGAACGCATCGGAGCCAAGTCTACCAGGTGTTCCTGATCCTGACGTCGTTCACCTGTCCTGGGGCGAGACCTGGTTCCTGGACTTCAGGGTGCTCCCACAGGAGTTGCAAGCCAAACAGATACTGGAGACTATAGGTAAGTCAATAAATAACCCAAGACATGCCACGCTGGGCCACACAGCGCCATCTAGCCCCAAACTAGCCGAAGCTTGTACTATGGGTACTAGACAACTGATAAACTTACGTTAGATACATTTTTTTTTTGTAAATAAATACATATTATACATAGAAAACACCCAGACCAATACAAACAGACATGTTCATTGCACACAAATGTTTGCAATGATTATGGGTATATCCTCCAGTATGTTTGCCTTAGGTGGCGAATAACTGGAGAGGCCTATTTTTTTTTATAGTGGCTCGACATAATGGCTTCCCTACGCCTGATGGAAAGCGAAAGAAAAGCCCAAGTCGCTGTGACAACGGGCAAGTAACTGGTCAGTTACCTATCAGTGTGCCACCGCCATGCGCCCAACCCTAACCCCCCCAGGAGCTCCGGAACCCAATGTCAGCAGTGGACTGTAATAGGCTGATTATGATGATGACTATAAAAAAAAACAATTGTGTCTACTTTTTCCCCCCTTGTTTTTCCGTTGTCTAGCCCAGCAGGGGGGCCTCGTCGAGAGCGGACCCCGCTGCTGCAGCCGGCCGCGCGGGGCCGTCACTCGGCTACGGCGAGTCCACAGTCAACTGGTTCTCGCCGGTGGACACGCCTGAGGCCAGTCCGCGGCCTCGACGGGCCGGGGGAACAGCTCATACTGACGCAGGACCAGGTATGTTGTAGCAGTTATCATCGCAGTCCACTGCTGGACATAGGCCTCTCCAACTACCAATGGGGATGTTTTAGGGGTCAAAATAATCCTACTATATATTTTTTTTTTATGGAGAGAGGGGCAAACGGCCCTTAAAAGTCACCTGACGGTAAGTGATCACTTCAGCCCATAGGCTAGAGAACGAAAAAAAGGGGGGCAAAAGTAGACACAATTGTTTTTTTATAGTCATCATCATCATATTACAGTCCACTTGCTGGGGCACAGCATGGTGTGATTTTTATTTGCCATCGACACGCAAAGAAGAAGCCCATAGACAACCGCAACACCAAGGGAGTCACAGGTGCGTTGCGGCCTTTGAGAGTTTATAATATTATAAACGCGAGTTTGTTTGCGATAGATGGATGGATGTTTTGTCCACTTTCACGCAAAAACTACTGAAGCAGATTTTAATGAAACTTTACAGGCATATAGTTTGTACATCAGATTAACACATAGGCTATGTTTTATACGAATATTCACGCGGGCGAGAGCCGCGGGCAGGCAGCTAGTATATATATATATATATATATATATAAGTAATTCTATCCTTAATACATAATTATTTAAATATTACAATTATCACTTATTTTTGAAGTCGGTGCCAGCCTCTCGGTACCTAACGTAGACTGTTGTATGATGCGCGCGCCGGCAAATCCACACGACAATATACATTTATTTGGCTGCACCGACTTCAAAAATAAGTGATAATTGTAATATTTAAATAATTATGTATTAAGGATAGAATTACTTACGTTTTATGCGCTTTTAGTTTTGGTCGTTTGTGTTTTTTTGAAGGTCGGTTTAATTTTTTTAAAAAAATAATTTTATTTTCACTATTTTTAGTTGCGGTAATGAGCTGTGACCTTGAATAAAGGCTAATTAATGTCCTGAAGGAGTTTTACTTAGGAATGAAAAATTTTGCTTTAAGTCGAAGTGAATACTTTGCGATCTAGAATCAAGCATATCACTTACCAAATCACCTGCCCTATTAGCCCTGCATAAGTACATACTACTACCTAGTTTAATATCGACCAATGTCAGTACTGTCCCTTAACTCCTAACCGTTAAGGAGTTCTTGTGGCTTCATCATCAGCACCAGATGTTGACGCCCGGAAGCATATACCTGAGTAAAATATGATACGTAACAAAAACACCATATGGGGCATACAAGTAGTAGCAGAAGTAGCAAATGAATTTGAAAACTACTTCTCTAATATACGCCTATATCAGTTACAAGTAAAGTAAAGTCATGTGTACATCTGGCTCAGTCTTTCCTTAAGGACAAAGTAAGTACATGCCAAATCTCATTTAAATTTCTCATATAGATTTAATCACTATATTAGAGACCTTTAAAGAATTAAATTTAAAAAGACTGAAGACTTATGGGGAATCTCAGTTGTGGTTCTCATTAAACAATTATACCCACTATCGCCCCACATTTGGCTATAATATTTAACGAGTGCGTAAATTTAGGCCAGTTTCCTAATTTAATGAAGTGTAGCAAAATTGTTCCATTATTTTAAATCGGGACAAAAAAGTGACCCTTCAAATTTTCGACCTATTTCTATATTGCCAGCACTTAGCAAAATCTTTGAGAAATAATTTTTAACCAGCTTGTATCTCACTTTAAGGAAAATAAATTGTTGCATGAAAAACAATTTGGCTTCACTAGAGGTAAGTCCACTACCGATTGCAGGGAGTGGCTCTCATGAAACATATCTTTGACGCATGGAAAGAAAGCAGGATGCCATAGGTATTTTCTGCGATTTGTCAAAAGCATTCGATTGTGTTGAACATACTACTTTACTTATGAAATTACAGCATTATGGGTGTCTCAGATGTTGCGTTAAATTTGTTGCAGTCTTACCTTACAGACAGAATACAGAAGGTTGTAGTAAATGGAGTTGAGTCTCCAGGCGCCTTCTACGTATGGGGGTGCCCCAAGGCTCAATATTAGGACCCTTACTTTTTTTAATATATATTAATGACCTTCCATATTTTGTTGAAGGTTTATGCGAAACAGTGCGTGTTTGCTGACGATACTTCTTGATTTTTAAAGTAGACAGACACAAGGAGGTTTCCGTCGAAGTGAATAGTGCTCTTTCCCAAGTGTCTAGCTTTGGTTTGATACGATTAATCTTTTGTTAAATTCTAATAAAACCAAATGCGTTAAATTCACAATGCCAAATGTGAGGCAAAGTAGATACATAATATAGTTATAAATAATGAACAAATTGAATGTGTCAACTTCGACCACTTTTTCTGGGTGTAACGTTAGATTATAAATTTACAGTTGGGCTCCTCATATTAACCGCCTGGCTGGAAGACTCAGTTCGGCTGCATATGCTGTTAAAAAAATTAGGAACCTAACAGACATTGAAACAGCAAGACTTGTTTATTTTAGTTAGTTCCATAGTATCATGGCGTATGGTCTGCTTCTGTGGGGATCAGCTGCTGCTATCCAAACCATTTTGTGTTGCAGAAGAGGGGCCATTCGTTTCTTGTATGGACTTAACTCGCGTGCTTCATCTTAGAGAATTATTTACAAGAAATTAATGTTTTGACTGTAGTATCACAATACATATTTGACTGTATTGTGCACGTTACGAAAGAATATTCATCTTTACAAAGAAATGCTGATTGGCCATAAATTTAACACGGAGAAACAAGAACAAACTTGCTGTTCCAAATCTCAGGCTTGCATAAGACTGGCAATTCGTTTGCTGGGGCTAAGTGTAAAATTCTTTAACAAAGTACCACAGATATTTCGTTGAATTACCATACATAGGTTTAAGTCTCATATTAAGTCATGTCTATGATGAAAAAAGGATATTATAAAATACAAGACTTCCTAGAGCGATAATATTACATGGACATAATGAGCTGCTCGCCTGCACTTAACAATATTGTATTAATGTATGACATCAACCTGTTATATGCAATTATGTATATTTTTGATAAAAGCCAAAATTGATGAGTTTCTTTGCGGCACTTCTTCTCATCAGGCCTCAGCCTTATCACGTCGAAGTGCCTAGTAGGGAAAAAAAGTTTGACGTGCAAAAGAAATTTACTTGTAAATCTACTTGCAGAAATAAATTAATTTATTGTATTTTATTTTATTTTATTTTATTTTAATTTTCGGTTGTTGCCCTCAATTTCTCCAGGATCCCATCATCAGATCCTGACTTGGTGATAATGGGACCACCTCGGAAGTGTCCTCTGTCGAACTGTCGAAAAATTTTGAAATCCATCATGCATTGACGGAAATATCGGGCGAACATACACAAAAAAAAAAAAAAAAAATATTATACATACAGACGAATTGAGACCTCCTCCTTTTTTCGAAGTCGTTAAAAAAGACATGAGCCTACAAATTTCCAAGTCCCGTTTTTACCCTTTTGTTCGGAACATCTAAAACGGTGCATCTAAAAGTCCTAATTCGCAATCCATTGGTCTCTAATGAATCCCAATTGCTTTCCGTTAATGTCACCGCGCGTCTAACCTTAATTGGCGTTGCCTGCGCGTGCGCTGCGAGTGTACCTGTGATGTAGCCGACTGTACCTACTTGATTGATTGTTAAATACAGAGGCGTAACTACAGGGTGGCATGTCGGCAAAATGCCACGGGCCCCCGAGCCGTAAGGAAATAAGAAATAAGAATAAGAAACTATTTTATTTTCCGACATCACAACATCACAAAGCATACATTTAAAAAAAAAAAAAAACAGAATACACAAAAAGACATAAAAAAAAACACGACCACAAAAGTACAAGACCGGACACGGCGTTGCTGCCGAACGTCCGAGAAAAAAGGGCCTCACTCAGCAATTAAGCCGTCGCTCACGCAGGAGACCACGGCGCTGGTTTACAGTGAGTCCTGCCGATGAGAACCCACGGACGGATGCGCTATATACATAATATATATATATAAAACAAACATACATAAATAATCATAACCAGAGAAAGAGAATAGGACCAGTAAACCATATATTATATTATACCTACTTAGCGACATTATGCCTACTTACTATTATATACAGAATGATATATACCTATTATACATAAATACGTGTTTATATAAGGGGCCCCCGGCCAGAGAGAATCCAAACTTCCCAACATTATATTATTACACATTTAGGTGAAAATTTGATGAATTTGCCACGGGCCTCGAATGGTATAGTTACGCTACTGGATAAATAGTAATCTTTTATAGAGTCACTTCGAAAGGGGACTATTGAAAAAATCGTAATTTTTTTTATAAAAAGAGCTCTCAAGATAATTAACCCATACCACGCTGGGCCACACAGCGGCCATCTAGCCCCAAACTAAGCCGAAACTTGTACTATGGGTACTAGACAACTGATAATTTTTTTTTGTAAATAAATAATAAATATTATACATAGAAACACACAGACCAATACAAACAGCCATGTTTATGCACCCAAATGTTTGTACTGTGCGGGGATCGAACCCACGACCTTGGCTCAGAAGGCAGAGGTACTACCAATTGAGCCACCGAGACTGTCGACCCTCACTCCACCTGATGGTAAGCGGTCGTGAGGTCCAAAAGTTAGGTCGACAGGCACAGTAGAATAAACCCATGCGCCTGTCGCCCCTCACCCTGAAGGCCCACTGTGATGCCGTTTCACGCCCCGCCTAAAGAACCCAGGATTGTAAGAGGAAGGAAACGCATGAGGCTGGAAGGGCATTCCATGACTTAATGGCACGGGGCTGCAAGAACGAGGAACTAAACCTCTTGGTGCGCGCCACTATCGTCTGAATATTTAAATAAATAAATAAATAATATTTAATATTAGTTATCTATGCCCAATTTCATAGCCTGATATGATATGAAATGACTATCAAATCTATTTATACATGATTCAATGAAACACATTGAACAGTAAACCTTATTTCGAGCTGTACGTAGTATTTGCTAAAATAACCCTTATGTCGTTCGTATAAAAGATGTACAAAGTCCAAAGTGTCGTTATCTGGATGCCAACTGTACATACAAAGTGTGAGATCTCACTGGGACGCTAAATATAATAAAAAACTAGCTGTGCTCGCGACGTTCGTCGCGTGAATAGTAGTTATTTTTCCCCGTGTTTTTTTTTCCATTTCCCATTATTTCTTCGCACCTAATAGTTGCAGCGTGATGTTATATAGCCTAAAGCCTTCCTCGATAATTGGTCTATTCAACACAAAAAGAATTTTTTCAATTCGGATCGGTAGTTCCTGAGATTAGATCTCAAGAGAGGTAGGGCATAGCTTGAAATTTAGGTACCATTTTATGGAATTCATTTTTTTTTAAACCCGATATCCACGCGTGCGACGCCGCTGGCACAGCTAGTTATTGTTAAAATTAGACATTAATTCGCTATATCATCGGTGCAAAGCGTCGCAGTGTTACACCGATCCGTGAACGTCACATATTTATCAAGTCCCGTTGTCTCGACCCAGTCATTTTGTTAGTACAAGTCGCTCGCTTGTGTCGTTCGGTCGCGTGTTACAAACGTTTATAAAGACTATACTTCGTTACTTTAGTAAAAGGAATTTGATAAACTTGATAGCAGTGTTAGGTGCAGCGCAGACGGGCACGCTTTTTTGTGCGATAGAGTCTGCGTCTGAGACATTAAAAGAGCGCGCTAGGTCTGCGACAGAATGATCGAAGATGTGCGTCGTGGTGCGTTGAGTCTGCATGAAATATCCGCTACAGATTTTTGCGCGTCGTGTGCATTACTGCACATAATTGCAAAAAAAGTGCGTCGCGGATAGTCTGTCGTCTTGCGCTGCCCCGTAGCGGTAACTTTATCCGACTTCAAAAAGGGAGGGGGGTTCTCAATTCGACTGTTTTTGTTTTGTTGTAGGTGTGGTATGTTACCAGATATCTTCGAGGTTTGACCCGATTGGATAATTCTTTTTCTGTTTCAAGAGTGTTCTTCATAGTTGGTTCCATTGTCAGCATATTGAAGTCAGTTTCCCTTAATTAACCGACTTCAAAAAAGGAGGAGAGTCTGAATTCTGAGTTTTTATTGTTGTGTGCAGGTGTTAACCAGACATCTTCGAGGATGTGAACTCCTACTTATGCCGTACTATCAAAAAGTGTAATTCTCTGCCAGGCACACGTGTTTCCTCCTTCTTACAGTATGGGATCCTTTAAACGAAGCGTGAAGAAGCATCTCCGCGGGGCCAGCATGGCTGTGGTAACTGACTGGAAACTGAGGTTTCCTCGCCCGTTATCAGAGCGATTTGGGCTTCCTTTTAGCTTTTCCATCAGGCAAAAGAAAGCCACTATGCTGAACCAATATAAAAAAAAATATGTTGACAACGGGGACCAACTATAAAGTAAACACTTCAAACAAAAAAAAATATTTTCTAAATCGCTTATTCTAGGGGGGGGGGGGGGGGGTGGGGGGGGGG
>CM062104.1:3734680-3898725 GCA_031163375.1 Conogethes punctiferalis
GGGAATAGGAAAACCTGGGATATTTTAGTTCCTGAACAGGCTTTAGAACTGACTTTGTTATACACATGCTAGCTCACTCATTAGGTTTCCAGTTGTTCTCAGTGTCTCCGGGACCCGAGTAAGAAGTTTGTCAGAAGGTCTTTCACAAGCTTAATATAATCTAGCCAGGTATAAAATTATATGGAAACCTTGAGGTCATAGGGTCTCCGCAACCCAATT
Organism: Conogethes punctiferalis; assembly: GCA_031163375.1. Classification (NCBI taxonomy): domain Eukaryota; kingdom Metazoa; phylum Arthropoda; class Insecta; order Lepidoptera; family Crambidae; genus Conogethes; species Conogethes punctiferalis. The sequence goes on from CM062104.1 coordinate 3,734,900, forward strand.
AAATATTGTGGCAAACATTCTTGGAACTGATAAGAGATCCAAGGGGCAAGCAATGAACTAAGGACTTTATTGTCCAGCCACTCATTGGTCTATAAAAAAGATCCTCTCAACTCCAGTTTGAGATAAATAGTACCTAAGAAAAGTTGATAATGCTTGGTTATACAGGAGTTTCACTTGAGGTTAACATTATAAACCTGATTATTGGGAAACTGCAAAGGGGGGTTCCTTTAGTTTGCCCCACTTGCAATGCTCCCCCCCTCCCCCCCCTTCCCTCCGTGAGAAGAGGGGTAGATTTATGCAACTAATTTAGGAGTTCTGTCATCAACTTTATGTTGTGATCAATCTCTTTATGTATTAAGATGTTACACAAATTACTGTTACCGCTAATTTATAGTCCTTATTTTGTAATTTATAAACCTCTGCACCCTGAACCTGTAATGTGCTGAGATAGAAACTCTTTAATGCACAAACTCAATGTTATAGGAAGGTACATTAAAAATTGAACATAACTCAATCTAGGTGCACTTATTGCTACCAGCGATCACTTCCAGACAATCTTCAGGTTAGGGAAACAAATAACATAGCTCTGATCAGCCTGATTCTCTTTTCTCCCTCTCGGAAGATGTATTGAGCCAGGTGTGATAACCTGTTGTGAAGTTATAGTAGCCTGTAAGGCATCAATCATCAGTGAAATTGACATTCCTATATGTGAAATGTATAGATCTATCTATATGAGTGCCTCTCAAATTAGGGTTTTCTATTTCCTCTGAATCTTATACTGCCTCACTTCAATGCACTCAGCCCTATAGCCACATATAATTTGCATTGTGGTCTCAGACTTCCTACAAGCCCGCCATGTAGAATCTAACAATTGTCTCATAGACACTTCATATTAGAATCTGAATTATTTATTTTACAGAATAAAAAATACAAAAAGTATCATTAACACATCTGAAACCAGGTAATGGTCGCATTAGATGTTCCACATTTACACTATTTATTAAAACATACAGTAGGGCTGTGGTACCAACCAAAAAATATTTTTATATCAAATATTTGGGCTTGTGAAAGTCCAGACATGTAGGTATTTCATGTAATTCTAAATGTAAATGTCTCTGTCCTGAAATATTGTTAGTTAAACCTACCAATAGGCAGTGGTGGGTAAATAACCTTCACCCTTGTTAACATGGCACAGTTCCATAACAAGTCTAAGACCTACAAAGCTCTCTTGTACTGAAAACCTTTCTACATCGGTCAAACTCTATAGGTGTGCCAGATTTTGCAGATGGACTAAATCTCGTAGACATTCCCTGTTCACTGGCTTTGTCGAAAAAATGGAATGTAAGATTATGAATTGAAATGAAGTGGGGCAGTTGGTTGTACAGATGGATTAAAATCGCAAGTATGTTTAGAAACAGTATCTAAATGTGATAGTGTTAAATATTGAGAGATGTGTCCCAAATGCTGTAGGTATTAAAGCACCAACACGCGGTTCCGAGCCGGTTAAAAATGGTCTGTACTTACAAAATTTCTTGCGAGTCTCGTTATGACGAGATGATGATATGTCCTCCTCATCCTCCGCAGATAAGGGAGATGACAAAAGATCAGAAACCACGCTCTCTGAGCGTTGATCTCACCGTGAATCTCCTTGGGAGATTTGATGAAAAATTCTTGACTTCTTTACCTCTACCGCATGGTTCGACACATTCCGTTTTCATCACGGTATTTCACTACAATTTTGCGGGAAAAACATAAATCCCGAGAAATACGGACGCTGTGTGATTTTATAACACACTTATTTATAAGTTTCATTGTTACTTTTATCACAAAAATAAAATTTTGAAACTTCACGATGTTTAGCCGGCAAAATTCACAAACGCTATGAGATGTCATTAGTGACAGGCACCCTCGTTAGGTGCACACTGGTAGGAAACATAGACAATTTGGTAAGTTTCGGCCATAGACAACTGGTTTAAAGGCATGTTCACATCAGCTTTCTTCATACTAACGCTGTGTGTTTTAGAAGACACATAATAAGTAATTGTTTAAACTGTTTCCTACATTTTGTTACCAAAAACAAATTAAGCAAAGCAACCAAGTAGGTATGTTTAGTCCGCATTTTAGATCATAAAAATATATTGGACACGTATTTTTCCTTTTTTCATTTAAACAAAAAATAACAAGGATACAATGCATCAAAATGTACGAGTGGAGGTCTTTGACGTCACTCAGTGGCGAAAAAGCTCTTTGACGTCACGCGTAATTTTAACGTAAGTACAATGAACAAATATGGGTCACGTAATAACAAATGAAAAAAATATGTGTCCTTTATTTTGAACAATCTAAAAGACGGACTAATTACATTTTTACGGCAACAGGCCTATTCGGCCGTGACACAATAAAATTTCTATTCTGTCTAAAATTATTATATCTTTCTTGTCATAATTTCTTATGATTTATTAATTTAAAAAAAACCGTTCAATTCTTCAAATATTTGAATTTCAAACATAATAGAAACTCTATTGCTTCGAGGCCGAATATGGCCCTGCCGATTAGATACAGACAATTTAAGAAATTGTAATTAATTTTAATAGAGAACATGCATTACTTCATAGATTTCTTGAAGTCTCAATGCATATTCCCTATTCATACAAAATGACAAGACGAAAATGCATTTCTAGGTATTTTGTTTTCACAAATTATAGTTAGTCAAATGATGTACCTATTATTTTAAGATTTTATAGCCCTGTTTAGAAATATTTTATTTTTAAGCAAACATGTTTTTTATTATTTATCACTAAATACATATAAATTGTGTACATTGCATATTTTATCTTTATCTTGTTTGGAAAACCTGAAATTGTTAACATTTTGAAAGTAAAAATAGATTGTGTCCCATTTTTCGACCACACACACACAGAATACACCATGTATAAATTTAATATTATGCTGTCTTAATCCATGGCGCTTTAATATAAACACAATGTATTTATAATAATGTATTATATACCTGTAGATAAGCAAATCGCTATTAATATAAGTTCAATAAATTTTTTATACTACTTTTGTTGTTTTTTTTCTATCAATCTCGAAAGGTATGTTTAGAATTCAGTTTAGAAAAAATATATAATTTAGAAATCCTCAATATCATTTTTGAAGACCTATTCATAGATATCACAGACATAACGGGTTTGATTTAAAAAAAAACGAGTTTCAGTTCTAAGTATGGGGAACCCTAAAAATATTTTTTGTTCTTTTTTCTATTTTTGTATGGAAATCTTAATGCGGTTCACCGAATTTATCTACTTACCAAGTTTTACAGTATAGCTCTTATAGTTACGGAAAAACGTGGCTGTGACATACGGACGGACAGACATGACGAATCCATAAGGGTTCCATTTTCTGCCATTCGGCTACGGAAGCCTAAAAATGTCAGAAATGTAGGTACCTCGTAAAGAGGTCGGTTGCCATTATCTATAAAAAAAGGTTGCTTTGGCAAAAGGCAAAATGTAGCTACTAAGTACAAAGTACCTAATCAATTTGATACTTTACACAATCCCCCAAGTTTCCTCCGAAGTTTATTCGGGGTTATTTTAACACTTTATTACTACCTAATGCTACACTTCGTTAAAAGTAAACATTTTGTAAGTCTAACTGACTATCGTCGTAAATACAGTCCGAAACTTCGGTAGCATAGGTACCTCCGAGTAGGCCGACGCTCTCGGAACGCGCGTTTCAGTCGGATGCAAACGCGATACTGTTGCGAAGCAAGCACGGTTCAGGGGCCCTACTACAAAAAACGAAAACGATCGTTCGTTGAACGGATCGCGTATTTTTGCCCCATAAATCCCTCTCATTTGTCCCTCCGCGATCCGTTCAATGAACGATCGTTTTCGTTTTTTGTAGTAGGGCCTCAGTACCGGCACAAAAGTGCCTGCGATCGCTACAGTTGCAAGATCCCCGTTTATGAAACACGCGACCCGAGTACGTCTACTTTGCCCCACGAAGGCGCCCCGCCAGTGGGGCAAAGTAGATCACTAGAAAATTGTGTGTGTAATCCGCCCCACTGCTACGATTTAGTGGGGCACCGTATACAGATTTTAATTCATGTGAATTCTGCCCCACTAGGGCCATCACCTTAGAGCAGTATTTCCCTAAGTGTGGGTCGCGACCCACTGGTGGGTCGCAGGTAGATTTTGGGTGGGTCCTGATTGTCGTATAGATCTTGCAATCTACGAGCGCGTGGCGCCCTTAGCACCAGATGGCTGTAAATTTTTTTTGTCTTAATTTTCTTTGCTATACCTAAACCTCACGGAGCCCGAGACCTTTCTTTTTATAAAGTAGATTAGCAAAAAATTGTATTTTTCTGTAATAAAAGTTGGATTTAAAAAAATGTACAATCGTTTCTCCTTAAATAATCGAAATAGATGTGGTGACGAGCTTTAGAAAAGGCCCAAGTCCAGCAGTGAACGTCAATAGGCTGATGATGATGGTAAGGTGTAAGATAAGAATGAACGCGTAAATACTGCGGCAGCAAGCTGGTTTTTTTGACTTCGTGACACAAGGTGGGCCGCCAACTTAAAACTTTCTTGTAGATGGGTCGCGGTCCCGACAAGTTTGGGAAACACTGCCTTAGATTAAAGGTAGGTGAGTTTTTACTTAATATTTTAATATTCGTTGTTCTGATACTCATAACACAAGTGCTTAAGCTACCTACTTAGGTACTTTGGGGTTGGTAATTTCGGGAATTCCTTTCTTATTGCACCTCTACGGTACCCTACACTAGCTACGTCCATACCAAATTTCAAGAGCCTACGTTTAGCCGTTTAAGCTGTGCGTTGATATGTCAGTCAGTTTCTCCTTACCTATAAACAATCGTGCATTGCCAAAAACCACAAAAAAAAAACAATTCAGATTAAGAGAAACGCGTTAGTAGCATAACTCCTGAGTTATAAGCCCTGAATTTCGGCCAGCGATAACTGTCCAAGGAAATAAGCCCTAAGCTATGCAGGATGCACAATTTTATTGTATACGTAGACTGCACTGGTGCACTCTCATAATCCGATACAGACTAAGTAGGTACATACTCGTAATATCTTGACAAAAAAGCCCCGTAGGAAGGTATTATTAAATGTTACGAGAGAGTGAAAAGGACACAGCCATTGCCTCTCTTTCTTCTTCATTACGTACGTGGGTAGTTATGTACAAATAAACTGTTTACATAATATTTTTTGTGTTTCTTTTATATTTTTTTTGTTATTGTTTTTTTTTTATTATTTTTTGTTATTGTGTTACTTTGTGTAATTGTGTGCCAAATAAAGTTTTTCTTATTGAATAAAAGCTCCTCCGACTGCAACCCTTTATTTTTTTCCTTTTAAAACTAAGGCTTGTTTACCGGCTGTGTCCATTGAACCGGAGCGAACTTGCGCAGCGGAAAAACGGCGGAGAAGAGTAGATATTACCCAATAGGATTGCGAAAAGACTGAGCGGAATTTTCAAAAGTCTACTAAAGATAGGTACGCCTTTTAAACACAGCGCGTTCGGTCATTCTTCCACAATAACCGTACCAGTTCGGATATTGTATGCTTAAATATTTTTATTTATTAAAATAGAATTAATCGTATTTTAGAAAACGTCTAACACTATATAACAAACAGGCTGACAGGCTATTTCAAGCCAATGTCTGAGCGAGACGAGTCTCTTTCCATCTTAAGGATTATGAAGGTAGGTAAACAATATAATATTATAAAGTAAAAAAACTATTTACAATTAAGGTAAAATCGTATTGAAAAGGTTTTATTGAGATAATTCATCATCATTTTCATCCTATCGCAGCCAGCCCAATGATATTACTTAATAGGTAGGTCTTATGTGTTATTAAAATTAAGCGTGAGGAGCCATTTGTTGGTAATGGACTTACATTTATGTCTCGTCATGTGATAAGTAGGTACCTATATGTTTAGTTAATCGCAGTCCACTGGACCTCTCCTCTCCAGATGTTCGCCACTTTTGACCTGAGTCCTGACACCTTTTGGTCGCATTATACAGAGGCGCATTTTTCCTTTTATTGACCAAGAGGTACTTAGTTATTACGTATTTTGTTTAGTTTATTTGCAAAATAATGTTTGTTTTTTGGTTTCTTTCTGTTATGTGTCCAAATAAAGTTTATTCTATTCTATATTTGAAGCGGTTTTAAAGAGGCCTATGTCCAACTGTGGACTACATGATGATGATGATGGGAGTTATACAAATCGCTATTTGCATCGGTATTAATGCGCAAAGAAATATCATCATCATCAACCTATCGCAGTCCACTGCTGGACATAGGCCTCTCCAGTTGTTCGCCACTTAGGGTAAACCCAGGCTTAGGAGGCTTATCCCATAATCGCCACTTGGGACAGGCGGGTTGGCAATCACAGGGCGTGGCTCCTCGCTCCAGAGACGCTGCTACCCGTCATCGATCTGTGGTATTTAGCTACACCTTCAATTTGATGGTTACACCGCCACCAGTCGGTTGCCAGCGCCTCGTTTGTTCTTCGGCAAAATGCGCCACGGGCAGGTGAGGTAGGCTTGGAGCGAAATTATAGCCCGCTCCCTTACATCCCAAAGAAATGTACAACCGTTTATTTACTGACCTTATCAGGCTGAGGGTAGATTATAGCGATTTAAGTGCGCGTGAGACGACACACTTTTTGTCTCTTTCCGCCTTAGTTTATTTTGAAGGTATACATAGTAAGAGAGGTAGGGCATGGCGAATCTTCGCTCGAATTAAGCCGCCCGTCCGGGGAAGGACGTCTACCCTATAGTATACCGCAGCCAAATGATCTCCGGATCGTGTTTCTGCCGGTGAGTAGGGTTTTCGAAAGGTTAGGACTGGGCTGGTATGGCGGTGGCAACAGACAGGTAACTCACCAGTTACTTGCCCGTTGTCACAAAGACTTGGGCTTCTCTTTCGCTTTCCATCAGACGTAGGTAAGCCATTATGTCGAGCTAATATAAAAAACAAATATTACACTATAGGTAACTTCTAATTTACACATACCAGCGAGTACATACCAGCCTAGCCTCCTGTATTCCCGATACAGTAATTATCAGCCTATCGCAGTCCACTGCTGGACATAGGCCTCTCTAGTTGTTCGCCACTTTGGGTAAACGACTGGAGGCTTTTCCCATAATCGCTACTTGGGACAGGCGGGTTGGCAATCGCAGGGCATAGCTCCTCGCTCCGGTGACGCTGCTGCCCGTCATCGGCCTGTGGTATTTAGCTACGCCTTCAATCGTGATGGTTATACCGCCACCAATCGGTTGCCAGCGCCTTGTTTGTTCTTCGGCAGGATGCACCACGGGCAGGTGAAGATGGCTGGAAGCGAAAAGATGATAGGTCGCTCTCTTACATCCTCAAACACATTAGAAAATCTATTTCTTTCGCGCCGGATATCTACCTTGTGGGATTTAACGGGTTGAAGTTTGAAGGACATGACAATATTATGCCGCATGAAAGAAAGATATGTTTTTGTCTCTTTTCGCCCTTCATACTTTGAGGGTAGAAACCAACTGTTACGAATAAGTAATGTAGGTACGTTGCTTGAAGAAAGAACTCTTAATGATCGAATACTTAGTATTCTTATTTCTTTATCTAATCTTATCTTGATGATGCTTCGAAGCCGGTATGGGCCACGGCGACCACATCAATACCGGTTTAGTAGTTTTCGTGTGAAAGAGTGATTATAAGATAATAAATATCCATGCAAACAAATTTTCAAGTAGTTAGTTAGTAGGAGAGAATAATATTGTAAGGCAGCGATCTATCATCTTTCGCTCCAACCCTACCTCACCTGCCCGTGGTGCATCCTGCTGAATAACAAACTAGGCGCTGGCAACCGACTGGTGGCGGTATTAAAGGCGTAGCTAAATACCACAGGCCGATGACGGGCAGCAGCGTCACAGGAGCGAGAACATACGCCCTGCGAATTCTGCGATACCCAACCCGCTTGCCCCAAGCGGCGATTATGGGTAAAGCCTCCGTGTTATGGGAGAGGCCTATGTCCAGCAGTGGACTGCGATAGACTGATGATGATACTCAGTGTCAGCTTCGAATTAAAGATAAACAAGTAGGTAGTACTTTTTTCGCACATAACTACCCACGTAACTAATGAAGAAGAAAAGAGAGGCACTTGCTATGTCTTCTTCAGTCTTTCATAACAGTTTTTACTGGGTTTTTTCAAGAAATTAATTATAACCCTTGAGATGTCATCGCCATCTAGTCCCAAATAAAGCCGAAGCTTATACCTACTATGAGTGCTAGACAACTGATAAGCTTACATAGATAGATACCTATTTTGTAAGTAAATACATTTATACTTACATAGCAAACATCCAGACCAATACAAAACAGACATGTTCATTCACACAAATGTTTGTAGTGTGCGAGAATCGAACTCATGACCCTTGGCTCAGAAGGCAGAGGTCACTACCAAATGAGCCATCGAGCCAGTCAAATGGCCTAGGTACCCATTTGACTACCTACTTGGATTTTAATCAGAACTATCGTAATTAATTTAGATTAAGTCTTAATAATTACTTAGGGGGATGTAAAGGAGCGGCTCATCATCTTTTGGCTTCAAGCCAACCTCACCTGCCCGTGGTGCATCCTGCCGAATAACAAACGAGGCGCTGGCAACCGACTGGTGGCGGTATAACCATCACAATACGGATGATGACAAGGTATGAAAATGAAGAAAATAATTAGTCCGTCTCTTAAATAATAAAAAAATATAAGACCCGTATTTTTTGTTTTGTCGAAATAACAAGATAATACTTAGATATAGCGCATTAAAGTTACGGAGTGGGGGCTAACTACGTCACGTTAGAGTATATTTTGTACTCTAACGTGACGTCATGTGACATTTAAAATCAATGTATCTTCGTAAGTTTTTGAACAAGAGGCAAAATAAAAAATACGTATCCAATATTTTTCATTAATCTATCTGATGGACATTAAATTATTTTTTAGTCATCATCCCATTGAAGGTGTAGCTAAATACCACAGACTGATGACGGCAGCAGCGTCACCGGAGCGAGGAGCTACGCCCTGCGAACGCCAACCCGCCTGCCTGGCGTAGCGATTAGGGGTATATCCTCCAGATGTTTGCCCTAACTGGCGAACCACTGGAGAGGCCATGTCCAGCAGTGGACTGCAATAGGCTGATGATGATGACTTACCCTTAATCTTATTACACCACCCTTATTTAGAGTTAGGCTCCCTTGAAACCGGGATAAGCGGGGACGAAACGACAAGCGTAAAGTTTTTCTCTGTCGGGAGCTGTTCGGTGGCGACCAGCATGGCGAGGATTGTCGTCTGCGTCCTTAAGGACGTGACCGGGACGACGTTTCCTAGCCCCCCAGGCATCGGCAGGAACATATTATCTTTTTTTTCTAAATGACTACGATGATGGCCAGGCCGGCCTTGTCATCATCACCGGACTGTTGGGGAAGCGGAAGGCTCTCACCCCTTTTTTTTTTTTTTTTTGTTTCACCAGGGAGAAATGCAGTTTACGCATACCCGCTGCCCGGGGGAGCAGACGGGTTATGTGGGACTCGCTCCGCGTCGGCAGAGAATACCCACTAAAAAACCCTGGTTTGCACCGTCAAATGCGCCTTGGGCGACAGCAACGCGGGTCCTGGGCTATAACACCGCGAAGCTGTCAGCGCTGGTCTGCTAGGCAGACTCGGGCTGGCCCCCCCACTTGGGGCGACCTAGAGATCAGGCCCGTGAGGGCCGTCTCTCTCCTCCAAGGACGGGGTTCGTGCAATACGTGGCCGGCAAACCCCGTGCCGGCCTCGCGGAACCCCGTCGGGCGTGCAGCCGCCGCCGCACGGTGGTTTTTTATTGTGGTTTTCTCCACTTGAGCTCGCGCCCCCTGGTCCCGACCGAAGTCGGGATAACAGGCGGTTTTTTATTGTGGTCTCACTCCACTCGGGCCGGCCAATTAAGGCAAGCCCCCTGGTCCCTCCTGCGAGGGGAAACAGGTTGCCCGGCGACCAGTCCATAAAGGACCTATCCAACGACCACGAGAACCGTGGCCGAAGGACCCGCCGAGCCGCGGTGATGCACCGCCATCCTACGCCCGAAGGCACCAACGTCTACTGAAACGATGCGCGGACGCATCGTTCCAGTCGCGCAAATGCGCACTCCAACCTTGTCACGTCCGGGTAAGAAATGGCCTCGGGCCCAAGTCTAGTCCGGTCGTTGATCGCTCCTATGGGCATATAGCCCCTTCCACTGAGATGAGACGAGCTGGCGACTCGTCTTTCTCGTCAGCCACAAAGGCCCAACAGGTGTGCACCAAGTGCACTAGCCATTGGAAGGCGTCCGAACCCAGACGCCAACGCTAGGCTCCGACTTGAGAGGAGGGACAAGCGGGAGGACAAGTCCCAACCTCTCGAGGGAATCAGCCGTCGAGTAGTAATAGCAATAAACTAGTTACTACTCGCCGTTGCCCGGGGTGCGCCAGGACCATCCGCTAACAATGTCCCGAAGGAGATTATTAACGGACAGCCACACGCGGAGGCTTCCCATATTGCACCCCAAGGCTCTCACCCCTAGGTAAACTAAGCAACACAGCTAAGGGCGCCCCCTAGTGGGGCTCGGGCCTCGGCTTAGGGCGTTGCTAGGAGGGTCCCTACGGACGATGTTTTGAGGAGAGCGGCGACCGGTTGCGGGCCGGTTTCGCGGGTGGGAAGGGACATATCCAACTACCCACCAAAATGTGTTACATTTATAATGGTTCTCTTTAAGGTAATGCCGTACCTCGCCTAACAAAACAAAAACCGCTCAAAAGGTTTCTCCATTATCCTACGCTTGCTTCACAACATGTCTTCTGAATCCGACGTCGAAATGCAGTCGGCTTTGCCGAAGAAACCAAAAATGAAACAGCCCAAAAGCCCGTCTATAGAACTTCTAAAGAAGAATCATGAACCAAAGAAGATAACCACCAAAGACATGATCAAGGAAGCTTTAAATGAACAGAAGTCCAGGAAAGGAATATCGCTCTACGCTATCAAGAAATACATAACAGAAAAACATAATGTAAACGTAGACAAAATCAACTATATCATCAAGAAAAACATAAAGGAAGGAGTGGAAGACGGAACCATAGTGCAGACTAAAGGCGCAGGCGCTTCCGGCTCCTTCAGGTTGGCGCCGAAAAAGAAGCCGGAACCGACAGAAAAACCGAAAAAGAAGATACCGAAAAAGACGGAAAAAACTGACAAAACCAAGACGGTAAAAACGAAAAATGATGGTGATACAAAGGAAAAAGTCGAGAAGAAATTGGTGAAGAAAAAAACAGAGAAGAAAAGTGAAAAAGTGGTGAAGAAAGTCGCTGAGAAGAAAGTTGCTGACAAGAAAATTATGAAATTAAAGATGGCGCAAGAAAAACCAACTCCCGCCAAAAAGAGGGCAGCCATGATGAAAAGAAAAAGTGTCGGCTCTATAATAAAACCTCCGAAAATGAAACCTAAGGCAAAGGCGTAAAAAAATGTGTATAAAAATAATGAAAAAAAAAGAATTAAAAATAATAATCGTTGTGATTTGTTTTGTTGATTATTTTAACGTAATTTAATGTAAATGATTGTAAATAGAAGAAATAAATGATTTTAAAACGGATTGTTTTGTTTTTTATTCTGTAATCTTATTTTAAAAATGGTAGTTCTAAAAGGACGTGCCATCGTCCTGTAACTAACTGATAGACGACCCGGAAGATTTCGGGGTCGACTCCCGGTCGTGTCAAGTTATTTTGAATTTGAATGGACATATTATAATTTTGAGAATCTTGTATGTATGTAATATTATTGTCTAAAATATATTATAAGTATACCTTTGTGCATTACTACTACAGCAGTTGTTTGAATACCTATTACCGCACCACATTGTAGATTTCTGGCACGCCCAATGGTTGACTGGTAGAGAATGCCACACGGCATTAAGTCCGCCATTTGTACCTTCTACGTGCATTAAAGATTAAATAAATAAATAAATATTCTTGTCCGTAAGGTTAACCGTATGTATTTAAAATAGGTAGGACCATCCCTCTAAATAGCATCAAAGAGAGGTAGGGCATAGCGAATCTTTGCACCAATTGAGCTGCCCGTCCGGGGAAGGTCCTCCATAATCTTTACGACATTACTTCGCGACAGATAGACAGAAACCAGTATTGAGATGTAAGGGATAAAAATCGTCTATCTCATCATCATCAGCCTAAATCAGTCCACTGCTGGACATAGGCCTCTCCCAATGTTCGCCACTTCGATCGATCCTGGGCTTCTCACATCCAACACTTGCCAGCCGTCCTGCGCAAATCGTCGCTCCACCTGGCCTGAGCGCGCCCTACACTACGTACGAGTACGTTTGCCGAGACGCGGTCTCCACTCCAGAACTCGTTTACCCCAACGGTTATCGGTTCTGCGGCTGATGTGGCCAGCATTCTATTCCAGCTTGGTAAGTAATGCGTCTATAACACTCACACCAAAATATTTTTACATTTACCCTCGGTTTATTGAACAATTTCACTGATAGATATCTCGCACAAAAATAATGTTAGGTAAGTGACCCACAGAAAAATGTAGGGAAAAAAATAAAATTAACTATAGAAGTCGGCTACATCGGTGGTGCAATGGTTAAAGCGTTCTCGTTTGAGCGCTGACACTCTGAAGGTTCTGGGTTCGATTCCCGATCTGGCCAGTTCTTGAAATTTCAACTGATCTCACTTTCCAGTATAGATCCGGCTGCTACATTTTTCTTTTTTTAGGTTTTTGATTTACAAATTTTAATTTATATTTTTTTTTATTCCACCTCTCAAGTGTGAAATGTTCAGGCTTACTTTAAGGAGCCGCAAAATAATTTTCAAGGTATTTCATTTTCGAGTCGTACCTAAATCTGAAATTTTGATTTTCTAGAAAACATAAACAACTTCAAAGGATTTCAGCGTCATGAAAAACAGTGTCTTTTTTGTGCCGAGAACTAACTAGGCATGTGCCACACTGTTTAAACTGTGGCATATCGATAAACTTCAATAAAATCGTGATGGCAATGTTGTCACGTGACTTTGGTCCTTTACTCTGATATTCCGACAGGTCGACAGTTCGCCGACGAGAGAGAGATCTTTAATAATCGAAACAATCTTTCGACGGACGGATCGTGTATTTTTGTATTCGTAACACGGGAGGAACAAATGCGAGGGATTTATGTTTTTTTTTTTTACAGTGTCTCGACATAATACGCCATTCGTACATCTAACGATCGTTCGATTATTAAAGTAGGGCAGGGCCCCAGGCGCAGTAGCAACGGTTTAACGTGCTTTGTGATGTAGGTACGCGATGACCACTGAGCTACTTCTGAGTAAATTTCTTGTCAAAATACACAGTAACAATTTTTAGGCCGACCCCGGATTCGAAATCGGGATCTCTCGGTCTTTAAGCGTCACTTGCTATCATAAGAATATCGCAGCAATCAAATATTAGCTATGTTATGAAAATCTTGCCTTAAATCCGATGGATTTTTTACATTTAATCTTTCCTCAACCCCGTTCGCGATTTTATTTCCATCTTTTGTTAAATCCCTCTTAATTTACCCCCTGTTTTTCCTCTCTCATGACTTTTACAGTATTCCTACCCATTATTGTGTGCACAAACTTCCTCATAAAGTTCCCTTTTGTTTCTTTTCACCGAAAACACCTCTCAAAATAGATTCTGTAGCGGGTTTCCTTCCGACGGCAAACTCTTACAAAAGAAAACTTTCATAAGGAATCGTGTTGTTTGTGTTGTAAATTATGGAAAAATACATTCATTATAATACTTGACGTTGTAAACGACCCGCGTAACCGCCAAATAAATACCATATTCGCTAAATCATCAAGAATTTTAGGCCCAAATACATTTAATCTGTCAGCCATTCTAAGCGAGTGACGTCATCCCGCCCGAAGATTGCCGATAGCAAAACACAATATCGACTTTGCGCCCAACCAATAAAGTACATAACCATTTGAGTTTGAAAAAACAAAAGACGTCTTCCACTTAACCTTTTCCTTTCAAGATGAATAATAATATATCTCCGTCCCGTTCTTTCTTACGGCTCAAAGCCGCGAGTTAGACAGAGATGAGCTGGGGTTTCTTAGTGCGGTTGTCGCTGCTAGGGGGAATTGGGGTCATAAACGTGTTTGAATTTGGAAGCGTTTTCCGTCCAATGCGGTGCTGTGGCGTTCGCACCGCTGCCATTGGTTAGGGCTTGCTTGTACCAAGATTGTCCCGTTTTGTTGTCAATCGATAAACGCGGGAACTGTTTCGTCGACAGGAAAGCGATATTGTCGTGATATTTGTACCGTGCGGCGTTTTTAGGTACAGGCCCCTTGCAGAGGCAATGGTCGTTTGGTTGTATTCGTGAATGCATTTCGTGTTGAAAACATGTCTGACATCGGTGCTCTGGTGACATTTTAATAATTTTTTGACAGTGTGTTGTGTTTTTAGTGGTGATAACTGGCCTCAGATGCTAAGGTGAGTGTGTTTTGTGTTCTGTTGATGGATTCTTGTGTTACTGTTGTGGTTTTGGTACTAAAAATAGCTTGTTAAGCAATTTTATGTGTGAGATTGAGTGGATAACCAATTTGCTGAGCGAGAAATTACGAAATTTCTATCGAAATGTGTTTTGAAATCTAGTTGATGGTAGTGTAGGACTTTTTTTTGATAGAGATGTAGAAAAAAAATGTGATTTCGATTAATATGTGGTAAAAAATGTTATTTATGTGTTATGGTAGATGCATTTAGCATATAACCTTAATGACATACTTATATGTTCAGTATAACATGCATATTCAGTGATATGAAAATATGTAGTACATTTAATGCATCTTAAGGGCGGGTTGTAAGGTTCAATTTCGTATGTGATATTTTAACACTATGGTCACACTAATTGGGTATGTTTTTCCGTCCCTTTCTAGCAAAGGTATATTGGTACTGTTGCCATCTCTTTTTAACTTATAGTACTTATTTATAGAGGACTGTGGTGCGCCCCTGGGGCGTCCTATATTTATAATAGTGATGCGATAAATATCGATAGTTTGTCGATAATGAAGTTATCGATGAGATTTATTATCTTTTTTTGTTATAACGTTATGATTGAACAAACAAACCAATATTTAAGTTTTTCCTACTTCTATCAGTACTAGATGATAATTAGGGGCGTCTCCCAGATCTCAAAAAGTTCAATACCTTGATCTGTTTAGTTTAGGAAATAAACTTATTTGGCTTTGGATGTTTTGGGACCTGCTTTTTATCTGCCTTTGTTCAAGAAAAAACCTTGGTTTTGAGACCACTTGGTTCATTGAAATGTTCTGTCATGTCATAATGTGTGCCCTTCGTATAATATTTCATCGAAATTGGTTCAGCCGTTTAACTTACTTTCGTTTTAATATAATATTCCCTTGGAAGGTTTATTTATTTTAAATGGAAACAACAACGCATAAAGAAATAAGTAGAACTAACAAAATAATTAAAGAAACTTATGGAAGTATGTAATATGTATCATAGATCATAAATGATACATATTTTATTTTATTTATTAAAATAAAGTAAAATGTGTAATAAATAAAATAAAATATGTATCATAGATAGAGAATAAAATATGATTACAGTACATACGGCTACACTTCATATTACCCATACCCTACATCATCAGCCTATTGTATTGTAGTCCACTGCTGGATCTCCAGTTGTTCGCCACTTTGATCAATCTTGGCCCTCTCGCATTCAACACTTGCCAGCCATCCTGCGCAAATTCGTCGCTCTACCTGGCCTGAGGGCGTCCTATACTACGTTTGACGAGACGCCGTCTCCATTCGAATGATATGACTAGCCCACTGTCTTATGATTACAGCTTGCTAATCAACTTACTCAATCTGACCTAACAGCATTTTTAAGCAAAAAAACCTACTTCAATAATTGTCGTGACAATGGGACCAACTTGGCAGTACACGCTTTCGAACAAAAAAAGAATTTTTCAAATCGGTTCACAATTCTCGGATATATTGTGGTAACAAACATACAACAAAATAAAATAAGCGTCGATAACAATAGGATTTCTGTTGTGTCTCATTTCCCGGCGGTCAAAGGATTAATAATTGTATTAGGTCCACTAAACACAGACCATGACTTGTACAACGGCCAGTTGCAAGCTGTCCTCATTCAACCCAATCCTCTGACTTTTATTATGTTGTCAGTTCACCTTCCTGGAGGGCGTCTCACTCGCCAGGCCGCCTCTCCTATCGAACGGCTTCTAGTCTAGAAATTGTCCGCCCCAATGCTCATCTGTTCTTTGCACTATGTGCTCTGCCCACTGCCACTTCAGCCTGACATTCCAAGACATCAAATTTACTAGCTTTGGGATTTTTTACCCTAGCCCCAGCGTATTTCTTTCTAGTGAGTAAATAAAATCATTATATTCATACTTTTTTTATTTTTTTATTGTGGAGTTGTTATTCCACAAATAAGCCTAAAAATATTGTTACAATATACATACTTAAAAAAAGACAAAGACCAGATGTTTTAGGCTAAAAATATCATGCACAACCAAAAATCCATATGCAGTAAAATAAAACAGATTCAAGACCTGACATAATAAAAACAATATATTTAAATACATTTTTCTATATTTTTCATTAGATTCAATTTTAAATATTCCTCGTAACAAAATAATTAATATTTTGATATGTTGTACATACTTATACTTGTATTCTCATAATACTGAGAAATTAGTAGACAGTAGTTTGTCACTTGAACGTTCGAGGAATCATTTTCTTTTAAACTATTTAATTATGTAATAAGTATAAGTCATTATGCTAATACATAGTATAGTTTCGAAGTTTGAAAACAGTATTTTCACTACATTTTCAAATACCGAAGGAAAAGCTAATAATTGTAGTTTATTATTATTACTTTCCTTAGTGCTTATGTAAAAATAATTATGTATTGTAATAATAAGTTTGCCTGCATTTTTTTAAACCTAAGATTTTTGGGTTTATAATTATTTCTATAAATTTTCTAGAAATTTTATTTCTAGCGTTTTAATTGGCTAGTGGCCTGTCAGTGACCTGTCAGTCACTATTTTCTTAACGCGAATGAACTATAGCTATTAATTTACTACCTCTTCGAAACTCATAGCTCTACTTAATTTCAAAATCTGCTATCAATTTCAAAACTTTTTTCTGAAACAGGAAGCTTCATTAATTTGTTAGACTTTCAAAAATTTTAAAAAACTACTAATAATTTTCCATTAATACTCGAAACACAACTTCACTACCAAAACCATCGACAGTAATAATAATACCACACACCACCACATCCCTAGCAACAAAAAAAAGATAAAAATGCCTGCCGCCATTTCTGAGCGATTATTACTCCCGCCCAAATTATATATACCTCCTCTATAGCACTTATTTACTTCCTGCTAAAGTTTATATTCCTTTGCTCTAATCACATCGGGACGTCCAAAGTATATTGACACTTGTGTCAAACGATTGAAGACCCTATTTACTAGGGATTAAGGTTGTCAGTGGCGGCTTATGTAGTTTGGGTGTTGACCCTCTTTCTTCGAAGGATAAATGTATTCTGCCCGAGTCCCGTACCCTGTTTATTGAATAATTCACTGGTTTTAAAAAAAATAGGATGGTTGAGAAGCCAGTTAGATATGTGTGTATAAGTGAGAGGGAAAATAAATGTAGTTTTGTGGAATTTTCTAGACTTTGGATTCCACTCTCAGCCTATCGGAGCCCACTGCTGGACGTAGGCATCTCCAGTTGCCACTTTGGGCTTGGAAGCTTTGCCCAAAATCTTGGGATCTAGGAATAACTTTTTTAAGATCTATACTTTTTTAATAATAATAATAATAAAGTTTTTATTTCCATGTAACAAGTTTTAATTTGAATAAATAAATAAAATAACCCAAGACATGCCACACAGCATCACCTAGCCCCAAACTAAGCCGAAGCTTGTACTATGGGTGCTAGACAACTGATTAACTTAGATACCTTTTTTGTAAATAAATACATATTATAATACATAGTAAACATCCAGACCAATACAAACAGACATGTTCATGCACACAAATGTTTGTACTGTGCGGGAATCGAACCCACGACCCTTGGCTCAGAAGGCGACGACACTACCAAATAAGCCGTCGGGACAGTCGATAGAAACTATTTACTACACAAAAACACAGACATTATGTACAGGAAAACATAGGTATTACAAACAAATCAAAGTACGGTCTTATCGCTTATAGATTTCTCTTTTAGACAACCTTCAGGTAGAGGAAACCAGGGGCCCTAACTACAGAAAACGAAAACGATCGTTCGTTGAACGGATCGCGTACTTTTGCACCATAAATCCTTCTCATTTGTCCCTCCCGTGTTCGAATATACGAACTAAAATTCGTCAAAGTCGATTTTCATTAATTTAAATCATATGAACACGGGAGGGACAAATGGAAGAGATTTATTTTGCAAAATTACGCGACGCGATCCGTTCAACGAACGATCGTTTTCGATTTTGGTGGTAGGAGCCCAGA
Source organism: Conogethes punctiferalis (assembly GCA_031163375.1). Lineage (NCBI taxonomy): Eukaryota > Metazoa > Arthropoda > Insecta > Lepidoptera > Crambidae > Conogethes > Conogethes punctiferalis. The sequence continues at coordinate 3,753,516 of CM062104.1, forward strand.
TTCGGTTCGATCGCAGGGCGCAACTTCTCGCTCCGGTGACGCTGCTGCCCGTCATCAGTCTGTGGTATTTAGCTACGCCTTCAATTGTGATGGTTATACCGCCACCCGTCGGTTGCCAGCGCCTCGTTTGTTATTCGGCAGGATGCACCACGGGCTCGCGGGGCCTCCGGCCAGCGCCCACCGAAGTCGGAGCGCAAAAGGTGGCCGTTGAGGCGGAGGCGCTCATAGTATGGCGTGAGCGCCTCGAGGCTGCCCAGTGGGGGCGCCGCACCACTCAGGCCATTGGCCCCATCTTGGAAGAGTGGATGCGGCGCCCCCACGGGGTGGTGACGTACCGGCTGACCCAGGTCCTCACGGGACATGGATGTTTCGGCCGGTACTTATGGAGGATCAGGCGAGAGCCTGACCCTCTATGCCGTCACTGCGACAGTGGCTCGGAGGACACGGCAGAGCATACGCTTCGGCATTGCCCTGCCTGGGCCAATGAGCGCTCCGTCCTCGCCACTGTCGCACATGACGGCGTCGAAGGAAACCTGGCGAGCGATGCTCCGATGCTCGCATTCTGCGAGACAGTGATCTCGCAGAAGGAGGCGGCGGTAAGAGAGCGTGAGGCCGCGGTAGACGCGCCCGCTCTACGCCGCCCCCGGCCCGGGCGTCGCCGGAGGGCATACAACGCATCGTATGCCCTCTGAGCCTCTCCTTCGTGCCCCGAGTGGTGAGTGCGGGGGCGCGATCCACTCATAGGGGCGTAACGGTGTGGTGGGTGCAGCCACACTGTTGCACGAGGTCCGCCCGGGGGGCACTCTATTGCTGCCCGGATCCGGGGGTAGGGGTATTTGCCCTCCCCGGACCAGGAGTGCCGGCCGCTTATCATCTGCGGCTGGCCAGGACAGGCAGGGATGTGGCCGTATGCTTCGGCGCTACCCATGTCTCTGCAACTTGCTGCCCACTGGCGGCACAGGGGGGTTTAGTGGGTATGCCCTCCCATTTTGGGAGGTGTGAGTCCCACACACCATGCCGCCTCCCCCCGGAGGCGGCATGGTGCCTAATGCATTCCCCTCTAGAAAAAAAAAAAAAAAAGGATGCACCACGGGCAGGTGAGGTTGGCTTAGAGCGAAAAGATGATACCTAAGCCGCTTCCTTACATCCCATTGTATAATACTGTCGAATGATTGTGAACTTTCGACAGTTTACAATCTAAGTACCTTTAATTCAATTTCAATTGATTTGGCCATAGTAACATATAGGTACCTATAGTCTTTTTCAGATAGGATGGGTACGCTGACACTTGGGATTTGAAGTTTATAGTCATGTGGTAAAATGAAAAGCGAAGGTAAAAAAATCGATTTTATGATTTATCGATTTCATTTTATATGGAGAGAGAATCGATTTCGAGATAATTAAAAATTGCATGATTTAATAAAAAAATATTTATTTATCATCCAAAATTATGTAAAACTAATCATTAGATCAATCTGAGTTTGAAGAATCTCTCCATTCTTCATTTTACATAGATAATTATTTGAATTAAGATTAACCTACCCAATTAAATGTAATATCTCAGTCTTGTTATACATGATTTTCGATTTTACACCAATAACTGCTTAACCTTTATCAAGAAATTTTAATATTTAATAAAATTTATACAATAGTTGAAAAATCGTGAAGCGATTTTACGATTAAATCGGTATTATAACGATTTCAATGTTTCAATCCCTATGAAAATACGATTCAATTTACGCATCAAGCATTACTGATAAGAAATATTTAATGTATTAGATTTCTTTAGTTATGTACATTATAATGTTATTTATGGTTTCAAATACAAATTAAAGTAAATCTCTGTTATCATGCGTTATAAACAAAGTGAAAACACTTTTTGTTTTGATGATTATTTATCATTTTGTCATAGAAATTGCGTAAAAAGGATTCGTTGACAAGTGTCACTGATGTGTCAGCGTACCCATCCTATCTGAAAAAGACTATACCTACTTAAATGAATTTTAAAAATAAATAAAAAGAATAAAAACTGTATTGTCGCAATAAAATAAATAACAGTCGGTAATCAACATAAATAAATTAAATATCACAATGAAGGCGTTGTCAAAATCCAGCTATCCGTATTGCATTTATAGTAGGTAATGCCAAAAAATCATGGAGTACCTACTTAATACTTCCATGCAAAAAATCCTTTGAAAACAGAAACTTAGACAAAATAGAAAATCTATCGTGTCCAGGCTAAATTGTATTGGGTTCTACCACAGATTACGATTCTGCTTCAAACGTTAAAGCAAAAGTTTTTATCGCAGAATTAAATTGGATGGTCACGTCATTCATAATAAAAAACTTATCATAATATATTTCGTCGTCCCTCAACAAGTCTTCGGTAGTATAGTGGTCAGTATCCCCGCCTGTCACGCGGGAGACCGGGGTTCGATTCCCCGCCGGAGAGAACTTTTTATATATTTTTTTAACTTTGTTAAAATCGCTTTTTTTATTTTAATGTGTTTGTGGTTTTATTACGAATACTATTTTTATTTGTGGTAAAGAAAACTGCCTCTGAATCGGTGCTCGTGGGTTCGATACCCGCACAGTACAAACATTTGTGTGCGTGAACATGTCTGTTTGTATTGGTCTGGGTGTTTGTTATGTATAATTATTAACTAGCTGCGCCCCGCGGTTCCTCGTTGCGTTCAATTTTTTCCGCCGTAAGAACCATCCATTTAAATTGACATGGACATTAAAAAAAAAAGAATTGGCCAAACTGGTCCAGGCGTTGTTGAGATATGCGCTTATTTAGCGATTCATTTTTAGATCATAGATAATACATACGTACCTAAGTATAGATTTACAATTATCACTTAGTTTTGGAGTCGGTGCCAGCATATTATGTAACGTAGACTGTTATGTTCGATTACGCGCGCGACAGGCAAATCCAAACGACAAAATAAATTTAAGCTAAGACCTGTTAATTCTACTGAATGTAACTTTCAAATGGAGAGAAATTTTTAAAATCGATCCGGTGGTTTCCGACCTTATTACCACCATACCATCATCATCATCAGCCCACATCAGTCCAATGAATATCGCGTGTGAATTCGCCACCAGAGGTGCTAGTGTAGCGTGAGGTATCCGAAATGTCAAATTACATTGATTCTGTGGGTTAAAGGAGTTTATTTCGGAAAAATTAAATAATTTTGTGCAATTTGGGCATAGCTGGCATTAATTTTGGAAAATATGAGACACGGCTCAATGATTGTCTGCGCTTTAAATGCGGAGCCGAGAAAATGAGGTGTAAAGTTTAGCGGTCTGAAAGAATAGCTAGTTCACTGGTTTGTTTATTAACCGTTAACAAACAGTTTTGCCTTTCGGAAACTTATGTCCTCCTTCTTTTAACGAACAAACAGTCATCACATGCATAAAACAAACCTTGACAGCTATGCCCGAAGACCTCACTATACAGTGGCGCCCTCTGGTGATTACAGAAACGGTAGCCACATTCCAGTCTTATTACCATACAAACAAAGAAATTGATAGTAATGTATCTGTCGCAGTCATCTGGTTGAATCTCCTATTCAATTAAATGGCTAGCGCGTTCATTGAATGACGACATTCAGTTGAATGCCCTAAGGACAACTCGTCAAGTTATTGATTGAAACGTTCAACGTCTTGACTGAACGTCATTTTAGCATAGTCCTTGAATGGGTAAAAGCCAACTTTAGTTTATAATTTTTCTTTAAAAGTATCCGGCGGCGGCGTATTAATAGGTAAATCCATGCCACACTATTTTATTACGTATCAATCAGTTTATAGTAAATCTAATCAAAAAATTATCAACACTGTTCATATCTTTTTGATCATCTTTGACGCCATATTTGTTTTGGTGACTACTAACGCCGCGTGGGAAAAGAATGAACTAAATTACAATCACCTGACTGCTTTTACGTCCGCTCTTTTCAAAGGGCTATGTTTCAATCAGTGGTTTCAATACGCTACCTAGTTGGACGTTAAGTGACGCGTGTTTAGTAAACGTTCGGTCTAGTCATTCAATTGAATGTCGTCATTTAATGAACACGCTAGCGATTCAATTGAATAGGAGATTCAACCAGATGACTGCGACATATATACAAACACGTTATTATTGTTTCAGATGCAGCAGCCCATGCCCCAACATGATCAATTGGCGTGAGTACCTACATACATTTTTATATAGCACAACATTTCGTTTACTTATCTACATTATGTACTTAACCGAACCGAATAGGGAATGTGTTTTTTTTTTATTTATAACCCAAGACATGCCACGCTGGGCCACACAGCGCCACCTAGCCCCAAACTAAGCCGAAGCTTGTATTATGGGTACTAGACAACTGATAAACTTACTTAGATACATTTTTTTTTGTAAATAAATACATATTATACATTGAAAACACCCAGACCAACAAACAGACATGTTCATGAACACAAATGTTTGTACTGTGCGGGAATCGAACCCACGATCCTTGGCTCAGAGGGCAGAGGTCACTACCAAATGAGCCACCGAGCCTGTTTAAAAGGATCCAGTGTGACTAAAGTAAATAAATGCGTAAATAAATGCTCTATCTGGAACTGTAGGTTTACTAAGTATAGTCTTGTGTGGTGTCCGCAGGGCTCAACAAATGCAACAACAGATGGTGCTGTGTCCGGTACGGGTGGTCTACGAGACACAGATATTAGTTCAGCCAGGTAAGAGCCAGAGGCGGAATACATCTTAACTAATATTATAAAGCTGAAGAGTTTGTTTGTTTGAACGCGCTAATCTCAGGAACTACTGGTCCGAATTGAAAAATTCTTTTTGTGTTGAATAGACCATTTATCGAGGAAGGCTTTAGGCTATATAACATCACGATGCAACTATTAGGGGCGAAGAAATAATGGAAAATGTAAAAAAAAAACGGGGAAAAAATAACTATTCCACGCGGACGAAGTCGCGAGCACAGCTAGTTTTTTATAAAGTAACTCGACATAATGGCTTCTCTACGCCTGATGGAAAGCGATAGAGAAGCTCAAGTCGCTGTGACAGCGGGCAAGTAACTGGTCAGTTACCTGTCAATGCCATGCCGGCCCAACCCTAACCCCCGGCTGCCGCAGCAGTCACCCCACGAGCTCCGGAAACCCTACTCACCGCCAGAAACACGACCCGGAGGTATTTGACTGCGGTATTCTATAGGGTGGAGGTCATTCCCCGTGCAATCAATTCGAACAAAGATTCGCTATGCAATCTCTTTACCAGTGAATTAAATGAAACGGATGTCAGTTGGGTCAAGAAGCAAGTGTTACATTGTCTTTAGTTAGAGACCACTTGCCTCAGATACTTACCAGGGCAGTTTGTTGTCTCTTTCATAAAATAAAAGCGCCAGCGAGTTCGTAAACTATACTTCCGTGTTAAGCTACTATAAAAAAACCGTGAAACGAAAAAAAAAATTCTCTTTCACACCGCTAATCATCCTAACACTATTCCAGGAGACCAGATACAGCCAAACCAGACGCTCTTCATCAACCCCCAAAACACGCCACCATGGGCCACCGCCAGACCTGTCCCGAACCAGGTCTTCTACGTCCAGCAGATGCCAGGCAACATCATGCCTTCAATCCAACCGCATATAGACCAAAATCAGTTGTACCTCCACCAGTACCCAGGCTACCAGCAAGGAGTACAGGTGATCCCTCAACAGATGGTGCAAAACGTCCAAGAGAACCGGAATACTATACAAATGCCAAACATGATACACCAAAACTTAATAGCCAACTTTCAGACCAATCTCACTTCGAATATGAACCAGAATATGCAAGCGTTACCGGATAGGACAGTACAGCAAGCCAATTACGGCCAAATACATACAAATGTTGGAGCAAACATGCAGATCCAACCTCAAACACAGATGAATGTAGCTAGTAATAACGTTATTAGTAGACCTAACGATGCTATGGCGAATATTCAGAACCAACAGCAGAATCAATACAACGCGCCGAAAGTTGAAATGAAACAGAGTTACGTTGGCCAAATAAATCAGGCGACAAACGTTGGTAATCTCGGAAGGTCCCAACCCCAAGTGTTGACTGTGAATCCGATGCAAAGTTTGCCGCAGACGACCAATGTGCAAACGTTTGCGCCAATAATGACCAATAGACCTATAAAGACTGAGAGCGTTGGGTCCCAAATGACTCCAACATACGTGAATTCAGCGCAGAATACACGAATCAGGAAAGTTGCACCAACCAACACTGTGACGAAAATAACTCCGACTATCGGCATTAGAAATGTTGGTCAAACACAAACGTATCGCACCATACAACCGAGGCCGGTTTTCAGGGCGAATCTGCCAAATTACACGACTATAGAACCAATAATGCCGCAAGGTATTACAATGCAAAATAATTCAAACTTAATCAATATAAACTCGAATTTACCGAATACTAGTACGAATACAGTCAACTTTATCAGACCCGATGATTTGAATAGGAAGAGAAAGAGCGAGTCGCCCGACGAGATCCACAAGAAAATGGCCGCTATACAAGTCAACATAGCACCGCTAAAACAAACAGATATTGCAAAAAGATCTACTGAAATCGGAGTGAATACGAACCCTATACAGAAAAATCCAGTGACGGTTACGCCAAGCATCCTACAACCGAATATTCAACCTGTTTACAACAGTATGCCATTGTTAGACACAAACGTACCGTTTTTGATTCAAAATGTCCAACCAACCAATAACAATCAAATGGCCCTTTCACTACCAAGTCTAGAGCCAATTGAGATAGAAAATGTTAATATTACACCACAGAATGATGGTAATCAAAACACAGTTGTAGACAAAGATAAACTAATAAGGAATACAGTGTTCACGCAAGCTAGAGGCAGGGTATTGACAGACAAAGAGGCTTTAGTTGCTCCATCAGAAACGACGCTACCGGAATCAGTTGCGTTTTTAAAAGAAATAACGATTACGCCTAAAGAGAACAGCAGTGAAAGTCAAAATAATGTAAAAGTTGAAATAAATCAAGAAGCTACAAAAGATTCTAGTTTAATGGAAAGTCAAAATCGGACTCAAAGTGCACAAGAGGTTGCATCACAACCGCTTAGTAATGTCAGTATAAAAGAAGAAAAGAAAATTGAGGCGATTAAAGAAGAAACAAAAGAACCGAGTGATATGAAAGTGTCGCTCAATACGACTAATAATAAAGGAATGTTTCCGATGGAGAGAGCTGTGAAGCAAGAGAAAGACTTTATTCTGACTCATGTGCTAGATGGAATAGTTATACAAGAGTCAAACGTTGCGTTTCCAGTAAGTAGCCATTTTTTCCAACCTCTTTCTAATCTAAGAGTCTCTTTAGCTGCTGAAGGATCTATTAATAATTAGATTGAAGATGATAATCTTTCATTCTGCTAAAGTTTATTAGCATTTAAAGAATGCTTTGGTAATAGAGAATGTTAAACACATATTGGGGTATTTACTCAATTATCGTAATATTAATTACGACAAAAATACGAGTAGGTAAACTATGAAAATTTTAGTGAAAATCTGTGTTTTTAATTTATACTTTTCCATCCATCTCTGAACGGATAAAACACAAAACGTTCGTTTGAAGACAACTTGATCATAAAACCAAGGTTATGAAGCTTCAACTTTTGTTGTTAAAATCTTTAATACAATTTGTTCATCACACACATAAAGTTTTTTTTCATAGTGGTTCGACACAATGGCTTCCCTACGCCTGCGCCTGAAAGCGAAAGAGAAGCCCAAGTCACTGTTACAACGGGCAAAGTAACTGGTCAGTTGCCACCGCCATGTTGGCCCAACCCTAACCCCCAGAAACACGACCCAGTGGAGGTCCTTCCCCGGACGGGCGGCTCAATTCTAGTTACTACTAAGTCTACTAAGTTGTATTAGTCTCGAGGGGAACCCTATGTCCTGAAGTGGACATTAAAAGTTGATGATGATGATATAAATGCAGTAATACTATATGAGGATGAAGAGATTGTATGAAGAGATCATCATCGATCAAAATTTATGGCCATTAATATTTTTTTTATGTCCAGCAGTGGACTGTAATAGGCTGATGATGATGATGAATATTTTTTTCTGCAAAGAGTGCAAGTGCAGTGCCCATGGTAGAGCTATAGATTGTGTTACAAATAAAGTTTTAAACCTTTTTTTACAGATCCGAGAACCATTAATAAAAAGGATAACTCAAACTAAGCAGCAAACCAATGAAGTGAAAGATGAAAATAAAGCAAGAAGCATTGAAGTACCGGCCCCCAAGGAATCTAGTCAGACCACTGAAAATAGAACTGATAAAGGAGTCGCGCAAGGAGGTATGATAGGTCCTTTGTTTCTTTTAATTTTTTAAATGTCAGATTTAAATAGGTTAAATGGCTTCTTAACCGACTTCAAAAAGGAGGAGGTTTTCAATTCGAATGAGTTTTTTTTGTTGTAGGTATGTATGTTATCATGTATTTCCGAGAATTCTGAATGGACTTGGAAAATTATATTTTTGTTCGAAAGGGTGTTGTTCCCATTGTCTGTTTTTTTTTTTTTTACTAAAAATGCTGTACTTTATTTATTTGTTTATGGGGTCGGGCGGGTCCCTTATATCGAATGGATGAATGGGTGGAGAAATGATGAGAATAGACGAATTCCAAAATTGAATCCGTATCGGGTTGCGTATACCTTCAACTTGGCTCACAATGATTTTATTTATTTAATCTTTATTGCACAAGGAAAGTACAAATGGCGGACTTAATGCCGTGTGGCATTCTCTACCAGTCAACCATTGGGCGAGCCAGAAAACTATAATGTGGTGCGGTAATAGATTTTCTTCTCTTTCAGATAGTCCATTCCGTAATTTGAGTGCTGAAACATTGAAATCTTGGACGGTAAGTGTTTAAGTTAAGCTGTTTTAAGATCTTTTGCATTACCAACTTCCTTTGCTTACTTGTTTTCAAGGAAATTACAGGGAATTCGCGTGTACAAACGTATACCCACTTACAATTGAACAACAGACGAGGCTCTGGCCACCGACTGGTAGCGGTATAACCATCACGATTGAAGGCGTAGCTAAATACCACAGACCGATGAAGGGCAACAACCCGCCTTTAGATGTTTGCCCTAAGTGGCGAACAGCTGGAGAGGCCTATGTCCAGCAGTGGACTGCGATAGGCTGATGATGAAGACGCCTTTCGGGGCAGCGCAGACGACAGACTATCCGTGACGCACTTTTTAGTCTGTGATGCAATTATGTGCAGTAACGCACACGACGCGCAAAAATCTGTCGCGGATATTTCACAGACTCAACGCACATCTTTGATCATTCTGTCGGCAGAGCTGTAGGGACCTAGATGGTCTTTTTAAATGTCTCAGGCGCAGACTCTATCGCACAAAAAGTCTGTCGTCTGCGCAGCCCTTTACTGATTTATATATGTACTAGCTGTGCTCGCGACTTCGTCCGCGTGTAATAGTTATTTTTCCCCCCTTTTTTTTCATTTTCCATTATTTCTTCGCTTCTAATAGTTGCAGCGTGATGTTTTAAAGCCTAAAGCCTTCCTCGAAATGAAAAAGAATTTTTCAATTCGGACCAGTAGTTCCTGAGATTAGCGCGTTCAAACAAACAAACTCTTCAGCTTTATAATATTAGTATAGATTGACGATATACATTTCAGGTTCACCAGCTATCCTCTCACCTCACCTCCCTGGGAGGGAACTGGGAGGACACAGCGTCACTCTTCATTGAACACGAAATAGACGGTGAATCTTTATACCTGGTCTCCAAGACACAACTTCAGAACATCGGAGTCAAGGAGGAACTGGCCGATGTGATATGTGAGTTCGTAAAGAGTTAGCATACGGACGCCATTTTTGATTTGTAAAGTATAGTTTAGAAATTATAATTTCTAGCGTTTTCATTGGCTAGTGGCCGGCAGTCGGTGATGAGTCACTATTTTCTTAACGCGAATGAACTATAGTGTTGTACGTTGATTTATCGATAATTGGGATGATGACTAAAAAATAATTTAATGTCCATCAGATAGATTAATGAAAAATATTGGATACGTATTTTTTATTTTGCCGCTTGTTCAAAAACTTACGAAGATACATTGATTTTAAATGTCACATGACGTCACGTTAGAGTACAAAATATACTCTAACGTGACGTAGTTAGCCCCCACTCCGTAACTTTAATGCGCTATATCTAAGTATTTTCTTGTTATTTCGACAAAACAAAAAATACGGGTCTTATATTTTTTTATTATCTAAGAGACGGACTAATTATTTTCTTCATTTTCATACCTTGTCATCATCCGTATTAAAGTCGATAGTATCGATATGAAAAATGAATTGTTTTACTTAAAAAAAAAACACTAATATTATGTCACTGTAAAGTTGTGACTACAGTTAGATTATAATCTATCTAGTGAAATTGTAAACTGTCGAAAGTTTGTAACCTGTAACAATAGGGATGTTTTGGAGGTCAAAACAATTACATTAATTTAGTCCGTATTTTAGATCATAAAAATGTATTGGACACGTGTTTTTCCTTTTTTCATTCAAATAAAAAATAGCAAAGGTACAAGGCATCAAAATTAGGGAGTGGGAGTAATTGACGTCACTCCGTCCCGTAAAAAGGCCACACCGCGTGACGTCACGCGTAATTTCAACGGGCTATAACTTAGTAATTTTTAGTATAATTTACAAATTAAAAAATACGTGTCTTTTATTTTTGAATAAGCTAAAAGACGGACTAATTACATTTTTTGAGGCAACAAGCCTCAGTGTTTTCACACAGTATTTTTCGATAAATTGTCATTGGTCAAAGTGGAACTGTTGATAATTTAACGCGCGACAGATTATAATTTAAGAATTTCACTTCGATCGATTACAGACTACCGAAAAATAATAACTAGCTGTAAGCATTATGTTACAGTCGAGTTCACAATCTCGCGAGATAGATTATAATCTGACGGTATTTACAATTTTACGGTGACATACAGGTAGATGTTGCTACAATGCTATGAAATATTTTCACTGCCACTGTGTCTTTTGAAGCATTTTCTTCATAAGCAGACTAAATCCTTTTGAATTATTTTCAATGGATTCAAGACTGGTGCAATTTTATAACTATTTTATTATGCTTAGGCTACATTAGCGGGGCTATTGCGAATATTCGTGAAGTAACGATCGTTCGAACTCGCAGTATTCCGAAGACGATTTATTATTAAGACAATACTTATTTTTATTGAGTAGCACAGCGTAGTTTCGATCAATCGTCGTTTAAGTGAGGTAGACCCCTATAGAATACCGCAGCCAAATGACCTCCGGGTCGTGTTTCTGCCGGTGAGTAGGGTTTGCGGAGCTTGTAGGGAGTTTGGCCGGCATGGCGGTGGCAACCTGTCAAGGTTACTGACCCGTTGTCACAGCGACTTGGGGGTTTTTTTCGCTTTCCATCAAGCCTTAGGGAAGCTTTCAAATTCAAATGAAAAATAAATAAAAATAAAAAATAATAATAAATTTATTTTCATTTCATTTCAAATGTTTATTGCCTTATGTCGGGCTACTATAAAAAATCTGATACATAATTTTTTATCGCGTCAACGAATCTTCCACTTATGTAGCCTGAGCATTAGACGCGAAACGTTGTGTTATTAAAATTAGTTCAATTTTACGTGTACAAGATTCGGTATTTTACTTGCAAAAGTTCATATTTATTTTGTGGTTGTAACTCTATGTTTTTAAATTAAGTATCTTTTTATTATTTTAGCCCCACTTGTTTTTAATGACACTTTTTGTTTTTATAATGTATTTTTAGATAAGATAAGGTAAAAATGGGTCGCGCACTGATCGATATTGCGACTATTATACTAGTTGTAAACTTTTTGTAGGTATTTTTAAACAAAGTTTTTAACCCCCGACGCAAAAAGAGGGGTGTTGTAAGTTTGACAGAGCCAACACGAGTTGTGCCACGATTCATTGTGCCAATCGTATGGGTTGAAATCCATGTGATTTTACATTTAGAGGTTTTAATACTTTTTTTTTCAACCACCCCTACAAAATAAGAGGGTTGTTATAAATTTGACCGCTAAATGTCTGTCCGTGGCACTGTAAATCTGGTAAATCTTAGCGGGTATACAGATTTTGATGCGTTTTTTTTTATTTACGTCCATGTATTCCAGCCATGGTTCCTAGACATATTATCAAAATCGGTTTAGCCGTTTCGAGATCTTGAGTCGGGGGTTACTTCACAAAGTGAATTTTATAGACTTAATAAATATGTGCTAGGGAATTTTATCATAAGTAAATATTAATTTTAAGTGAAATCTTTTTAATACGGCAACACTTATAAGGGTTTTATGTAAAAATTATGTCAACGTATAAATAATATTTTAAAATCGATTTATGTACCTTTTTTAAATGTACTATAAAGCATTTTGCTTGTAAATATCGCTATAAGTATTTTTAAGAGTATACCTACTAAATGGATGGCTGAACTGTAAATAAATGTTTTAAAAATGTTAGTAAGTTTTTTTTATTTCTGTCCTTTACGAAATCATTATAGGCCCATCGCAGTCCACTGCTGGACATAGGCCTCTACAGTTGTTCGCCACTTAGGGCAAACATCTGGAGGTTTACCCAATAGCCACATGGGGAAAGCGTGTTGGGTATCGCAGGGCGTAGCTCATCTCCGGTGAAATAAAATATAACTATTAGGTTAATATCTTCAGCAACTTTATTACGTAGAGTACAAAACGGGTCACATAGTACACTCAAGGGGTGATTCTCTTGGGGTCCCTCGGGAACATAGACGTTTTGCGGATGTTGTCCAGACCGAGGTACAGCATCACCACTCGCTCCATGCCTATCCCGCCGCCTGGAACAAATTGGAATAGGTATTTGAAAAAAATCACATTGGGTATGTGAAAAAATCAAATAGGGTATGTGAAAAATCACATGGGGTAAGTGAAAAGTCTCATTGGGTATGCGAAGAAATCACATTGGGTAAGTGAAAAGTCTCATTGGGTATGCGAAGAAATCACATTGGGTATATGAAAAAATCGCATTGGGTATGTGAAAAATTACATTGGGTGCGTATATGGAAAAAAATAAATTGGGTATGTGAAAAAAATTACCTGCGTGCGGTGGACAGCCCAGTCTAAACGACTCAATATACGCGGCGATCTTGCTTATATCTGAAATTGATAAAATACATTGATTAAAAAAAATTTAACAAGTAAGTGTCAACTTTTTTCTTGAGATTTTTGCGATTCTCAGCCGGGTTTGCCTTATTTTATTGTTAAACCAGGATTTTGGAACTTTTTAATGGACTTTTCCGGATGGATACGACTTAGGCCTTTGTTCCCGTATCTCATATCCCCGTCACGGGAACAGCGGGACAGGATTAAATTTATTTCCCGTTGCCCCATAACGTACATTTGGCGGGCAATATTTCATACACTTTGTAGGATAAAAGATGTAGACTCACACAATACTACAGAACAAACCGACTTAGGGACTTTCAAAAAACGAGCCTGCAGATCTCAAGCATTGACAACACCTGTGACTCCCCTGGTGTTGCGGTGTCTATGGGCTGAAGTGATCACTTACCATCAGGTGACTTTTCGGTCCGTTGATTCCATTTTTATAAATCTATACATATAATAAAAATGTAACGAGTCGCTGTCTGTACATGGAAGATATATGTGAAAAAATATTATGGGAGGCCTTTATTAATGCAATAGTACCCAAAACAATGATTTTTGGAATTTTTGTCTGTTTGTCTGTATGTTTGTGCACGCTAATCTCAGAAGCCGCGTATCCTATTAAGTAGTGTCCGACCGAAAGTTCGGTTTCGGTTTCGGTTTCGGCCGAGTTTCGGCCAAAAATCAAGTTTCGGCGGCAGTTTCGGTTTCGGCCAAAATTGGCCGAAACTTTTGCCGAAACCGAAACTTATTTCGCAGGTCACTGGCGAAAATGTAGACAAACTGCTTTTCTTGGCGTACAATATAAGACTTTTCAATTATGAATATTAATAATACGCAAAATCCAAAAAAGTAACCCTAAATATTAAGATATTTAGAAGTTTTTTTATTTATAACTGTATTTTATAACTGTTTTCAATTTAAGTGTTTACTGTAGTTTAGTAGTCAGTACTTAATTCTAAATGTAAGTATGACTGTCCTACTAATTGTGATCTAGGTATCTTTGTTAATTTTAAATATGTTATTTTTGATTATCTTTGTTGAGACTGGAAATTAGAGTGTAAAAGTAATTTTAGTAATTATTATTTTTATCCAAGAGGTACCTAAAAGAGACTGATTATTCTTCTAAGGACAAATACAAACCAAAGTATTAAAGAGTAAGATCTCAAAATACCAATACTTAGTATTTAAATGAAACAGTAACTTTAAACTAAAGATTACTGATTTGATTATTGTTAACTGATAAACATTTTATTATGAGAACTTAATTTGAAAAAATAATTAAAATGTTAATAATATTTTTTTATCTAATATTACCTAAATAAATGATTACAACAAACTTAATATACTGTGTTTCCATTTCATGCCCTAATTAATGCAAAATAATAGGTAAAATGCACCAAATTTCAGTATTTTAAGGAATTTTATACTTGACCACGTGAGTTTCGGTTTCGGTTTCGGCCGAAACTGAAGCCACGGCCGAACATTCGGTTTCGGTTTCGGTTTCGGCCGGAAAACTAGTTTCGGTCGGACTCTACTATTAAGATAGGGTTTTCACTAATATATTGCTGTAAGCTTCCCTTAACATTTAGTGTTTGTTTCATGATAATCGGTCCATAAATAAAAAAGTTACGCCGATTTAACTAATCACGTCGAGCCGTTTGCGCGGGTAGGTAGGTATATAAAGCGCGCCGAGATCTGCGCCGCGCCGCTGCCAGCTGCCAGACACTAGGGGTCAGAGCCCATAAATACATAATATTGTATGTATTTGGTGTAGGTGAGGCATTTTTCTTATAATAAAATTATCCTTTTTCTTAATTAAAAAAAAAAACATTAAAGTACATCTAATACATACAATAAATTGCTCTTTTGTTTCCTATAATTACCAGTGCCGTGGGTTGTGAAGGGTTGCGAAATGCTTTTAAAGCTATAAGTTTGAAACTTCATCATCATCATCATCATCAGCCCACATCAGTCCACTGCCGGTGCAGTTTGAAACTTAATTTTTAACAATTAGGTAAAATCACTACCCAAAGAAACTATTCCACGCGGACGAAGTCGCGGGCACAGCTAGTAATAAATAACTCAAGAAATGCCACGCTGGGCCACACATCGCCGTCTAGCCCCAAACTAAGCCGAAGCTTGTACTATGGGTACTAGACAACTGATAAACTTACTTAGATACTTTTTTTTGAAAATAAATACATATTATACATAGACAACACCCAGACCAATACAACCAGACATGTTCATGAATACAAATGTTTGTACTGTGCGGGAATCGAACCCACGACCCTTGGCTCAAAAGGCAGAGGTCACTACCAAATGAGCCATAGAGCCAGTCAAATCTTAACTAATATTATAATGCTGAAGAGTTTGTTTGTTTGTTTGAACGCGCTAATCTCAGGAACTACTGGTCCGAATTGGAAAATTCTTTTTGTGTTGAATAGACCATTTATCGAGGAAGGCTTAAGGCTATGTAACATCACGTTGCAACTATTAGGAGCGAAGAAATAATGGAAAATGTAAAAAAAAAACGGGTGAAAAATAACTATTCCACGCGGACGAAGTCGCGAGCACTGCTAGTCTTTATATAAAAGAGAATGTAAATGTATATATAGTCACCGATGGCGTGGTGGTTGGCGCGCTGCGTCAGGAACTCGGGGTCGTGTATTCGCTGCGCGCCGCTCAGTATCTCCTCACCCCGCATGAACATGTCGTAAGAGTTCGATGATTTCTGAAGCCAACGTGAAAAAAAAATATCATTGCACACCAATGGTTTTCACCGGCTTATAACTATAGTTCTTCTTGTATTATGATTAGAGGCGTCCGCGACTCTTAAAACACCCAGACACGAGCAGACACTTATATACTTTATAAGCATTAGATCAGAAATAACATAATAGGCTTGTTTGCACTCTTAACTTTTGATTCCCTGTATCTTTGCTATTTTTTATTTGAATGAAAAATGAAAGAATACGTGTCTAATATATAAATAACCCAAGACATGCTACGCTGGTCCGCACATGGCCATCTAGCCCCAAACTAAGCCGAAGCTTGTACTATGGGTACTAGACAACTGATAAACTTACTGAGATACATTTTCTTTTTTTGTAAATAAATACATATTATACATAGAAAACACCCAGACTAATACAAACAGACATGTTCATTAACACAAATGATTGTACTCGTACTGTGCGGGAATCGAATCCACGACCCTTGGCTCAGAGGGCAGAGGTCACTACCAAATGAGCCAGCCAGCTAAATAAAAAATAAAAAGTTTAATGAAATGAAAATGAAACGAAAATACCTTAAGTCACATAGACTTAAAATAAGCACTTATGAATCGTCAAGTAAAAATGTAAAAAGTAATGTAAGAATGTGAATAAAAGCAATGTAAAAGAAGCTATCGCCATGTTCGGAAAGTAGATTTCTACCGAGAAGAAACGGCAAGAAACTCGGTAATTACTCATCTTAAATCGCCAATAGGGAATATGCATGACTTTTTTTTATGGATTCATGCAGATCTTTTATCTTGCAGATACATAAATATCGAAGAATTTTTGAACTATCTTTTGTATTAAACGAGTTATAAAGCGTTAAAGTTATTGCTTAGACAGAGAGATCCGACATGGCGGATGACGTCACGTACCGTGTGCGCCATACAAACTCCATAGAAAAAACTGTTTTGCGTGAGAGAGACGGATATATTTACTTTAAATGACTATATCTCGGCCATTTTTCAGTCAATTTTGTTTTCACTGTTAGTATTATATTTTTATCTCATCATCATCATCAGCCCACATCAGTCCACTGCTGGACATAGGCCTCTCCCAATGCTCGCCACTTCGATCGGTCCCGGGCCTCTCGCATCCAAAGGCCCTACTACAGAAAACGAAAACGATCGTTCGTTGAACGGATCGCGTATTTTTGCCCCATAAATCCCTCTCATTTGTCCCTCTCGTGTTCTAATATATCAATTAAATTGTTGAAAATCGATGTTGACGAATTTTAGTTTGTACTAGCTGTGCCAGCGGCGTCGCTCGCGTGGATATCGGGTTTCAAAAATAACGGACTTCCATATAATACCCATCTATACCTTGTGCCTAAGTTTTAAGTTAGACCTCTAGCAATACATTGGTGAAAACCGCATTCAATTCTATGCAGTAGTTTTCGCGTAATGCGCGTTCAAACATACAGGTTTAAATTTCTCGCGTTTTCCCAACACTTCCCGTCACTGCTCCGCTCCTATTGATTGTAGCGTGATGAAAAGTATCCTATAACCTGCCCAGGAGTATGAAGAATAATTGTACCAAGTTTCGTCAAAATCTGTTCAGTAGTTTTTTTTTCTATAACGAACATACAGACAGACAGACAGACAGACAAAAATTTTACTGATTGCATTTTTGGTATCAGTATCGATCACTTATCACCCCCTGATAGTTATTTTGAAAAAATATTTTATGTACAGAATTGACCTCTCTACAGATTTATTATAAGTATAGATATTCGAACACGGGAGGACAAATGAGAGGGATTTAAGAGGCAAAAATATGCGATCCGTTCAACGAACGATTGTTTTCGTTTTCTGTAGTAGGGCCCCAGCACTTGCCAGCCGTCCTGCGCAAATCGTCATTCCACCTGGCCCAAGGGCGGTCCTACACTACGTTTGCCGAGACGCGGTCTCCACTCCGGAACTCGTTTACCCCAACGGTTATCGGTTCTGCGGCTGATGTGGCCAGCCCACTGCCACTTCAGCTTACTGATCCGGTGAGCTATGTCGGTAACTTTGGTTTATATTTTTATTTTACGATAAATTAGTAAATACAAGAAACTATTTTTCATGCATATTCTCTATTGTTACATGTTTTAGTACCTATTACAACATTTTTAAATAACTCACCGGGTTGTTGGGGTCAGGCATGGTGTAGAAGGGTCTCACAGCGAGCGGGTACTTGTCCAAGATGTAAAAGTCCGTGTCGTACTTGGCGCGAACCAGCCTCCCCAAAAGCTTCTCGTCTGGAGTGGACAAGTCGTCCTCCTCGCCTTGGTTCACTCCTGGGGAGGGAGAGGTAAAAAATAAACATCAGAGAGGTAGGGCGTAGCGAATCATCGCTCGAATAGGCTATTAAGGCTTAAAATTGTAATGAATCCGTCTTTTAGCTTATCTAATACTATAAAGCTGAAGAGTTTGTTTGTTTGTTTGAACGCGCTAATCTCAGGAACTACTGGTCCGAATTGAAAAATTCTTTTTGTGGTGAATAGACCATTTATCGAGGAAGGCTTTAGGCTATGTAACATCACGCTGCAACTATTAGGACCGAAGAAATAATGGAAAATGTAAAAAAAAACGGGGAAAAAATAACTATTCCACGCGGACGAAGTCGCGAGCACAGCTAGTTCAAAAATAAAAGACACGTATTTTTCCTTTTTTCATTCAAATAAACAATAGCAAAGATACAAGGCATCAAACGTTAGGAGTGGGAGTCTTTGACGTCACTCGCTCCCGTAAAATGCCTCACCGAGTGACGTCACGCGTAATTTCAACGGGCTATAGCTTTGTAATTTTAGTCTAATTTACAAATCAAAAAATACGTGTCTTTTATTTTTGAATAAGCTAAAAGACGGACAAATTACAATTTTTAGCCATAATAGCCTATTGAGCCGCCCGTCGGGAGAAGTACCTCCATCCTATAGAATACCGCAGCCAAATGACCTCCGGGTCGTGTTTCTTTCATAGATTTGGGGCCATGACCGTAATTCGGTAACGGGCCCCAATTCGCCTTCCTTGAGCAACTGTACAGCTTATAAAAGCTCCAGGTTACGAAAATATGCTAATGTAGGTTGTATTCTCATAGATTTGCGACCATGACCGTGATTCGGTAACGGGCGCCAATTCGCCTTCCTTGAGCAACTGTACAGCTTATAAAAGCTCCAGGTTACGAAAATATGCTAATGTAGGTTGTATTCTCATAGATTTGCGACCATGACCGTGATTCGGTAACGGGCGCCAATTCGCCTTCCTTGAGCAACTGTACAGCTTATAAAAGCTCCAAGTTACGAAAATATGCTAATGTAGGTTGTATTCTCATAGATTTGCGACCATGACCGTAATTCGGTAATGGGCGCCAACTCGCCTTCCTTGAGCAACTGTACAGCTTATAAAAGCTCCAGGTCACATAAATATGCTAATGTAGGTTGTATTCTCATAGATTTGCGACCATGACCGTAATTCGGTAACGAGTGACTCACCGGCTTCCTTCAGCATCTGCACGGCCTGCGAGAACTCCAGCCTGAGTGGGGGGTCGAGGAACTTGAACGGCTCCACGCGGTACTGCTGGCCCACTGCTGCAATCTCAGCAGCGTACCTGGTACATGACCATATAAATAAATATCAGACAACATCACATTATAATATTAAGAGAGGTAGGGCATAGCGAATCTTCGCTCGAATTGAGCCGCCCGTCCGGGGAAGGACCTCCACCCTATAGAATACCGCAGTCAAATGACCTCTGGGTCGTGTTTCTGCCGGTGAGTAGGGTTTCCGGAGCTCGTGGCGGGTTAGGGTTGGGCCGGCATGGCGGTGGCAACTGACAAGTAACTGACCAGTTACTTGCCCGTTGTCACAGCGACTTGGGCTTCTCTTTCGCTTTCCATCAGGTGTAGAGAAGCCATTATGTCGAAACACTATAAAAAAAAAAAAAAAAAATACATTGCTCCGATCCCAAAGTAAGTAGCTTAAGCACTTGTGTTATGGGTATCAGAACAACGAAGGTACCACAAATAAATACTTAAACACAAATGTAACCACCCAGACACGGAACAAACACAAGTGTTCATCACACGAATGTTTGTCCCGGTCGGGAATCGAACCCACGACCTTTGGTTCAGAAGGCAGGGGTCACTACCAATTGAGCCACCGAGCCACTCAAAATATTATTGTTAGGTAGGAAGATAATAAAAAAGCAATATCGTAATATTGGAATGGAATATAATGAAATAGAATGGATAAGGAAGAGATGGGATGGAATGGAGTAGAATGGAATGGAATAGAGTGTAATGGAAAAATGTAATAAAAATTATGGCAAAATAACCATGGTTCTATAAGCCATGGCTTATAACGGAATGAGATGAGACAGATTGGAATGGAACGTAATTTTATGGAATGGACGAGAATATAGTGGAATGACATTATAATTGAATATAAAATATAATGGGTTGGAATAGGAATGGAATGGAATATGTATGGAGTTGTACTGGAATAGAATGGGATGGTATTGAGTGGAATGTGGAATAAGAATGGAATGGGATGGAATAATTGGCCACTTTCCCCGAGTCCCTAAGTAAGTTTATCGGTTGTCTGGTACTCATAGTACAAGCTTCTTCTTAGTTTGGGGCTAGACAACGATGTGTGCCCCGACGTGGCATGTCTTGGGTTTTTTTTTTATAATAGCTCGACATAATGGCTTCCCTACGCCTGATGGAAAGCGAAAAAGAAGCCCAAATCGCTGTGACAACTGGCAAGTAACTGGTTAGCCTGTCAGTTGCCACTGCCATGCCGGCCCAACCCTACTCCCCACGAGCTCCGGAGACCCTACTCACCGGCAGAAACACGACTCGGAGGTCATTTGGCTGCGGTATTCTATAGGGTGGAGGTCCTTCCCCGGACGGCGGCTCAATTCGAGCAAAGATTCGCTATGCCCTACCTCTCTTGGGTTTTTTTTATTTACTCACTCGTCCCTGAGTCCCCTGAACATGTCGGTGAAGGTCTGCGCGATGGTGTCCACGACCTCGTGGTAGTGGTGCTTGAAGGCCATCTCCAGGTCCAGCCCCACGAACTCCGTGAGGTGGCGGTGCGTGTTGGAGTCCTCGGCGCGGAACACTGCGCCCACCGTGAACACCTGCCGATAAACGTATATATTGGGCCTTTTATATTGGACGTCACAACACCACGTCCGGTCTGACTGCTATTCGCTTTGTGCGAAGTGGGTGGTGGGGAACGGCAAATCGATCAAAACGCACGATGTGGCAGAAATGTGAATTACTTCTGGGATGTCATGTGTCAAATTGCTTTATTTTCATAGATTCCTTTGTATTTTTATGTCAAAACGTAAAAATTTGCGATATGGATCACAGTACATGCTGTGTCGTAAATTGTAAAAACAATGGGAAAAACAGTTCGTTCAAGTTTTATGCGTTTCCAACATCAAAATGGACATTACAGCAAAGATAAAAATGGATAGCTGCTAATAATACTATATAACTTGATTATGTAGGTACTCACATTTAATGATGTTTTGTAGGAAGTTCGTGTCACAGACGTTTGTCTTATGATCAGAGCTCTTATTAAGAAGCTTTCCCCGTTCGTTCTAAGCTCTTCCACTTCTCTCACATGCTGTGCTAATACCAATTTCTTCCCTTTTTGCACAGTTTGAGGTTGGAAATATATTTCATGTTTAATTGAAGCAAATCCCGTACGTATTATAATGTTCATATTTTTGGCAAGGAAGAAAATCACTAGGTATAATATACACACTCACTTTTTACAATAATCTTTTAATTAATTAAGGGTCTACCTTGTCGAAGTCAGCGGCTATAGCCATCTGCTTGTACAGCTGCGGGCTCTGCGCGAGGTACGCGCTGCCCTTGAAGTACGACACCGTGAACACGTTGGCGCCGCCCTCCGACGCCGCCGATATGATCTTCGGCGTGTGGATCTCCACGAAGCCTGCCAAAGACAGAGGCGAAATGATCTACCTACACTACATAGTATAAACAATCGACTTTCGCTTGCCTAAGACCGTGTTCTATGCCGAGTTACAGACTGGCAATAAGCCCAAGCCGCTGTGACAACTGGACCTGTCAATTGCCACCGCTATGCCGGCACCACCCTAACCCCCCGAAAATAAAACCGGCCAAGTGCGAGTCGGACTCGCGCACGTAGGGTTCCGTACCACTGATTGAATGAAAAAATTAGGTAATTTGATTTTTGACGTTTAAAAAAAAACTACTGTCTAGATTTCATTCAAACCAAATTTCGTTAGTAGTTTTTATAGTAATACACATCATATATTTTTTTCAGTTTTATCATGCCCATATTTTAGAAGTTACGGGGGGGGGGGACACACATTTTACCACTTTGGAAGAGTCTCTCGCGCAAACTATTCAGTTTAGAAAAAAATGTTGTAAGAAACTTCAACATCATTTTCAAATACCTATCCATAGATACCCCACACGTATGGGTTTGATGAAAAAAAAATTTTTGAGTTTCAGTTTCATGTATGGGGAACCCCAAAAATTTTGAATTTTTTTCTGATTTTACTTTAAAATCTTATAGCGGTTAACAGAATACATCTACGTACCAAATTTTAATAACGTAGCTCTTATAGTTTCGGAATAAACTGGCTGTGACATACGGACGGACAGACAGACAGACAGACAGACAGACAGACAGACATGACGAATCTATAAGGGTCCCGTTTTTGCCATTTTGGCTACGGAACCCTAAAAAGACACGTATTTTTGCATTTGTAAATTAGACCAAAAATGACAAAGATAAAATTACCCGTTAAAGCCCGTTAAAATTACACGTGACGTCACACTGTGTTTTTACGCCACTGAGTGACGTCAAAGACCCCCACTCCTACATTTTGATGCCTTGTATCTTTGTTATTTTTTGTTTAAATGACAAAAGGAAAAATACGTGTCCAATATATTTTTATAATCTAAAATAAGGACTAAATATAATGTAATTATTTTGACCCCCAAAACATCTCTATTGGCCTCTGCCTTCTAACCCAAGGGTCGTCGGTTCGATCCCCGCACAGTACAAACATTTGTGTTCATGAACATGTCTCATGTCATGTTTGTATTGGTCTGTGTGTTTACTATGTATGTTATGTTACGTTAAGTATCTAAGTAAGTTTATCAGTTGTCTAGTACCCATAGTACAAGCTTCGGCTTAGTTTGGGGCTAGATGACGCTGTGTGGCCCAGCGTGGCATGTCTTGGGTTATTTATTTATTGAAACTGAATAGTTTGCGCGAGAGAAGCTTCCAAAATGGAAAAATGAGTGTCAGTTACCACCGCCATGCCTGCCCAACCCTAACCCTACACGAGCTCCGGAAACCCTACTCACCGGCAGAAACACGACCCGGAGGTCATTCGGCTGCGGTATTCTATAGGGTGGAGTACCGTACCGTACGTACGGCTCAATTTAGGGCGTACTGAACAATTTTATATTTTTGACTTATGCTTTTTTCGACCGGGGGTGCGTTTTTAGGGTTCCGTAGGCCGTAGCCGAATAATTAAAATGTAAGTATTATTTTACAGTTCACAATATTTCGACAGTTTACAATCTCGCGAAATAGATCATAATCTAACGGTATTTACAATTTTACGGTGAAATATGTACGGAATGTGCAGACAAGGCCGGCACAGTTTGTCAAACTGACCTCTCTTGGTGAGTATGTCGCGGAACAGTCTGCAGACGCCGGCCTCGATCCTGAAGATGGCCTGGTTGGCAGGAGTGCGCAGGTCGAGCACGCGGTTGTCCAGCCGAGTGTCCTGGTTGACGCGGATGCGCAGCGCCTCGGGGTCCTGGGGGAAGGGGGAAAGGGAATCTTACAGTCTACATAATATATGCTACGGTCTACTGTGGTCTACTCTACTCCAGTCTACTTAGGCCTACTATGGCAAAATTATCTAACATTTTAACGTTTTATTTTATTTTTTCCCCGTTTTTTTTTACATTTTCCATTATTTCTTCGCTCCTAATAGTTGCAGCGTAATGTTATATAGCCTAAAGCCTTCCTCGATAAATGGTCTATTCAACACAAAAAGAATTTTTCAATTCGGACCAGTAGTTCCTGAGATTAGCGCGTTCAAACAAACAAACAACCTTCAACCAAACTCTTCTAAAAATTTGCTCCGTTCTACTCCGGTATGCTATAGTATAGATAAATATCACCTAGCATGCTAAATCTGCTTTGGTCTACTTGGTCTACTTAGGCCTACTATGGCTAAATATCTTATAATAATATATCTTCTGCTCCTGTCTACTACCGTCTTCTCAGTCTACTATGGTCTACTCATGCCTACTTTAATTTACTATGGCTAAATATCGTCTGGCATGTAAAATCTGCTTTGGTCTACTCGGTCTACTGTGGTCTACTACCGTCTTTTCAATCTACTCTTGTCAACTTCCACCTACTAAGGCTAAATATCGTCTAGCATGTAAAATCTGCTACGGTCTACTATGGTATACTCGGTCTACTATGGTCTTCTTAAGCCTACTTAGGCCTACTGTGGCTAAATAAGAATATTCATACTCTAGCATGCAAAATCCACTCCGGTCTACTGCGGTCTACTCAGTATTCTGTGGTCTACTCTTGTCTATTTCTATTTACTATGGCTAAATATCTTCTAGCATGCAAAATCCGCTCCGGTCTAGTATGGTCTTCTGCGGTCTACTCACGTCGCTGTCAGGGCGCGCTGCGTCCTCTATCTGCAGGGGCAGCTGCGGCCTCGCTGCAGACACCACCCACAGCTGCTCGGCCGCCAACTCTGCTGCGCTAATGGTACACGCCTCCACAGGGGATGACGTCTTCACTACTGTCGCTTCTACGTCTATTATGGATTCCTTTGGGATGCTGGGGATAAGGTAAAAGGTCTTGTCTTACGTATATTTTTTTATAGTCATCATCATCATCATCGGCCTTTCACAGTCCACTGCTGGACATAAGCCTCTTCAGTTGTTCGCCACAGGGCAAACATCTGGATGTTACCGCCACGCTGAGCAGGCGGGTTGGCGATCGCAGGGCGTAGCTTCTCGCTTCGGTGACCGGTCCCCGTCATCGGTCTGTGGTATTTAGCTACGCCGTCAATTGTGATGGTTATACCGCCACCAGTCGGTTGCCAGCGCCTCGTTTGTTATTCGGCAGCATGCACCACGGGCAGGTGAGGTTGGCTTGCAGCGAAATGATGATAATATTAGTCCGTATTTTGGATCATGAAAATGTATTGGACACGTATTTTTCCTTTTTTCATTCAAATATAAAATAGCAAAGATACAAGGCATCAAAAGTTAGGAGTGGGAGTCTTTGACGTCACTCGCTCCCGTAAAAATGCCTCACCGAGTGACGTCACGCGTAATTTCAACGGGCTATAACTTTGTAATTTTTAATCAATTTACAAATAAAAAAATACGTGTCTAGCCTATTGTGAACCGATTTGTAATATCTTTTTTTGTTCGAAAGGATGTAAGTCCCATTTGGTTCCAATGTCAGCACATTAAAGTCAGTCTTTTGTTGCTAAAATACGCCGTATTATTTCAAACAAATGTTCAATGCAACACGAAACTACCTACATAAAAAAAAAACTACCACTCACTTGCCGACAAACTTGACCATCTGCTTGCTGACCTTCCGCTCCTCATTGACGCTGACCAGAAGCTGCACGGTGCTCGAAGTCTGCCGAAGCACCGCGAAGCACTGCTTGCCTTTCGCTCGCGAAGTTTGTAGGCGCGCTGTGTAAAAGTATTGTGTATAAGTTGGGATGTAAGGGAGCGACCTATCACCTTTTCGCTCCAAGCCATCCTCACCTGCCCGTGGTGCATCCTGCCGAACAACAAGCGAGGCTCTGGCAAACCGACTGGTAGCGGTATAACCATCACGATTGAAGGCGTAGCTCAATACCACAGGCCGATGACGGGCAGCAGCGTCACCGGAGCAAGAAGCTACGCCCTGCGATCGCCAACCCGCCTGCCCAGCGTGGCGAACAACTGGAGAGGCTTATGTCCAGCAGTGGACTGCAATAGGCTGATGATGATGATGTAAAAATATATATTTTTTATACCACAAAGATGACATGACTCGGATTTTTTTTTATAGTAGCTCGACATAATGGCTTTCCTACGCCTGATGGAAAGCGAAAGAGAAGCCCAAGTCGCTGTGACAACTGGCAAGTAACTGGTCAATTATCTGTCAGTTGCCACTGCCATGCCGGCCCAGCCCTAACCCCCCACGAGCTCTGGAAACCCTGCTCACCGGCAGAAACACGACCCAGAGGTCATTTGGCTGCGGTATTCTATAGGGTGGAGGTCCTTCCCCGGACGGGCGGCTCGATTCGAGCGAAATTAGCTATGCCTTACTTCTCATTCTATTGATTTGTTTTTATTGACTAGATGTAAGCGTTTTCTATTGCTTTCGGCAGGATGCAAGTCCAAATAGAAATAGTAAAACAGCCTATTCGCTCACCTCTGACCCACACCTTGGTCCCGTGCAGCGCAGGAGTGAGGTCCTTCACGTCTGTGTACACTCGGTCGCGGTGCTCTCCCGATGACTGCAGCAGTTTGTACGTGCCGTAGCGACCTGCGGAGAAGTCCTCTTCGCTGCCTTGCTGCGGTTGGTCTGTGGTGGCCTGCGGTGAGCAAGCAAATACATAAATAACCCAAGACATGCCACGCTGGGCCACACAGCGCCGTCGAGCCCCAAACTAAGCCAAAGCTTGTACTATGGGTACTAGACAACTGATATACTTACTTAGATACATTTTTTTTTTAAATAAATACATATTATACATAGAAAACACCCAGACCAATACAAACAGACATGAACACAAATGTTTGTGCTGTGCGGGAATCCAACCCACAATCCTTAGCTCAGAGGGCAGAGGTCCCTACCAAATGAGCCATGGAGCCAGTCCACATCATTATAAAAGAGGTAGGGCATAGCAAATCTTCGCTTGAATGGAGCAGCCCGTCCCCGGACCTCCTCCCTATAGAATACCGCAGCCAAATGACCTCCGGGTCGTGTTTCTGCCGGTGAGTAGGGTTACTGTTGCTCGTGGGGGTTTAGGGTTGGGCCGTCATGGCGGTGGCAACTGACACTACTGACAGGTAACTGATCAGTTACTTGCCCGTTGTCACAGCGAGTTGGGCTTCTCTTTCGGTTTTCATCAGGTGTAGGGAAGCCATTATGTCGAGCCACTATAAAAAATAAAGAAGAAAAGATGCTGTTACCTTGTGTTCCGCCTTCTTCTGCTGTTTCTCAGCGGCCTTGGCAGCTTTCTTGGCGGCCTTCTTGCTGACAGCGGCGTCGCCCTCCACGGCGGGCTGAGGCTCCTCGGAGACAACCATGGTGGCTTAAGCTGCAACATTGTAGATGAGAGGCTTGAAATCTTAACTAATATTATAAAGCTGAAGAGTTTGTTTGTTTGAACGCGCTAATCTCAGAAACTACTGGTCCGAATTGAAAAATTCTTTTTGTGTTGAATAGACCATTTATCGAGGAAGGCTTTAGGCTATATAACATCACGCTGCAACTATGAGGAGCGAAGAAATAATGGAAAATGTAAAAAAAACGGGGAAAAAATAACTATTCCACGCGGACGAAGAAAATATCAAAGTTCAACTTTGTTTGATGTTTTTGACAAAAAATATGTTATTATGGCATGTTGATAACAAAACAAGAAAGGGAGTTATCTAGTCCTGCATAAAATGTCAATACAATTGCACCCAATACCTTTATAAACAAAATAATCTTAAACTTAAATCTATAAATTGAGGTCAAAAGTTCATCTTTATAAGATATGCAACTATGAGAGTGTATGCAATAAATAGCAACAGGAATGTACCAGATGTTGTACTTACACTTAGTTTAGTTTTAAATCAATTGAAGCAAAACTGTAACCAGATACTATACACTTGCACACAAAAATAACCTAATTGGAAATCGAATGTTTAGCAAACTTTTCTCTTAGATTTTATGATGTAAACTATACGTAAGACACTATGCGACGAACCGACGAGGTCGCATCTTACTAATGATTCACACAAACAATAGCTGAATAATTTTATTACCTGCTTTTTACACTTTAATGTTCAAAGTTTCATCATCCGACTTTAAACCACTAAAAATAACTTTTTCAAACAAAATACCGCTAAAAACTCACCGGTTTATATAGCAATTTTCGTTTCACAATTACAAACGATGCCGTAAAGTACGAATCTTAGTGATAAACTGATAAAAATATGTGCAAAACACTCTTGTTGAATTAGGTTATGTCCGGTCACCTTAGCTGGACTGTCAAGTGATAAAGAAACGTCAAAGTCAATTGACATTTAAAAACTAGTGTTGCTAGTAGTAATAAATAAAACAGCGTCATCTATCGGTGAGTAACACTACTATAACGTGCTTTTTACATTCTTAGTACGTAGTACTGATATAGTATAATAGAGGGCGCACTTTAAGCCTGGTCGTCTAAAGCACGGGCTCTAATTATTTTAATACGTACTACCGACAAAGTATGATAGAGGGCGCTCTTTATTTGTCCACACTTAAAAGCGCGGGTTATCCGAAATTTTGGCTATGAACTTTTTACTGTCGTGTGTGTTCTAAGTTAAGAGTTCTAATCTTATGAGATAAGTTATCATAATCTGGTAGTCATAGTAGATGGTATTATGACGTGACGTAGGTATGTGACTGCTATGTAAACCTGTTTTTCCGACAAATGAAACCTTTTTCTAGCACGCCGAAGAAGAAATTTGTCAAAGTAAACCAAGGCAAGTGTCACAAATTAGTATTCT
The DNA here is from genome assembly GCA_031163375.1 of Conogethes punctiferalis. Classification (NCBI taxonomy): domain Eukaryota; kingdom Metazoa; phylum Arthropoda; class Insecta; order Lepidoptera; family Crambidae; genus Conogethes; species Conogethes punctiferalis. Next base: position 3,782,338 of record CM062104.1, read on the forward strand.
CAAACATAAAAATCACTCAAACAATACTTAGAAATTGGTGTTATGTATAAATTACTCGTTCAAAATGTCAATAAAAGATATTGGCCCTGATTTACACGTAGCCGGGGCCAGATATACCAAAAATATAACGATTTTGAGGACAGAATGCCAGTTTTTACTGCGAACATACCAAGTATTCTCAAAGTCGGAGATAGAATTGAAATCGGCGGTAAAATTAAGGAGAATGCTAGAAAGTAAGGCTTACCTAATTATCTATAAAACAATTTACTAGTGTAGGTACCTCTTTCGAACTTTAAAATACGGAATTAATTACCTACCCTTTTTTTAAAGTAGTAACGCAGTATGTCCAAGTTGCTATTGACAAGTAACCAAATCATTTGTCAGTTGCCAAAGCCATGTCAACCTGTAATACCTCAATACAGCTGTAATGAGCAGGTAAGGAGGCAGGATGAGTAAGTATGTAAACTAGACATACTCATAGTAAACATACTCGTCCTGTCCACTTTCCTGCTCACTCACTACAGTTGAATGTAGGTTAATGAAAGATAACTCTGACGTGCCTGCAACCACTGATTCCGAAGTCACGTCCCTTGTTATTTACGGTGTAATACTTGTATGTAGTACGGTGGGTGCCAGTTCATAATTTTATCTACCTACTCATAAACTTCAATTTCAATGTCGTTCTGGTTTCGTTCAATAGTCCCCATCCGCACTCGCGTTGTGCATTTGATTGTTATACGGACTTTTGTCTTGCTGTACACTGTTGATGCCGAACGGTCGATAATGTGGGATGTAAGGGAGCGGCCTATCATCTTTTCACTTCAAGCCACCCCCACCTGCCCGTGGTGCATCCTGCCGAATAACAAACGAGGCTCTGGCAACCGACTGGCGGTATAACCATCACGATTGAAGGCGTAGCTAAATACCACAGACCGATGACGGGCAGCAGCGTCACCGGAGCGAGAAGCTACGCCCTGCGATCGCCAACCCGCCTGCCCAGCTTGGCGATTATGGGTATATCGTCCAGATGTTTGCCATAAGTGGTGAACAACTGGAGAGGCCTACGACTGCAATAGGCTGATGATGAAGCCTATTGGGTGAGGACTATGTCTAGCAGTTGATTGCAATAGGCTGCTGGTGATGATGATGATAATCAGGGGCTTAGCTACTGCCGTATCTGCCGTATCAATTATACGGGGCCCCCAGGTCATGGAGGCCCGTAAAGTGCGTAAAAAAAATTTTGTGACAATTTTTTTCTCTTCCCAAGGGCCCCCAACCAATTTTTTATATGGGGCCCCGCCAAGGCACGCTACGCTTCTGATGATAATGAAGCCTATTAGGCGAGGACTATGTATAGCGGTGGACTGCAATAGGCTGATGATGAGCCTATTGGTCGGCCTATGTCCAGCGGTGGGCGTTTGAGGCTGATGATGGACCTCCTCCCCAGGATGTCGGTGAACCTGTGCGCGCAGGAGGGCGAGGAGCCCCGTGACGTGGTCCTCCATTTCGACGTGCGTTTCCACCGAGACAACATCATCTCTCTCTCGCGCAAGAACGGCGTGTGGATCGGCAGCGGAAACTACGACACCAATTACAACATGTTTGTGCCCGGTCAGTAAGTGCTCGACCGAGCACAAGATCGATCAAGACCGAGTCGGATGGGTGACCACCCATCCGACGTGCGCTTTCTCCGCGACAACATCATCTCTCACTCTCTGACCCGCAAGGAGATCGTCGATCAAGCAAATTTCAATGATGAACGCAAAACGTATTTAGTTATTATGCAAATTGATCGTTCAGTTAACGGTTAGATTCAAACTTAGGAACAGGGGCCCTACTACAGAAAACGAAAACGATCGTTCGTTGAACGGATCGCGTATTTTTGCCCCATAAATACCTCTCATTTGTCCCTCCCGTGTTCTAACATGTTAATTAAATTGTTGAAAATCGATTTTGACGAATTTTAGTTTGTATGTATAGGTATTCGAACACGGGAGGGACAATTGAGAGGGATTTATGGGGCAAAAATACGCGATCCGTTCAACGAACGATCGTTTTCGTTTTCTGTAGTAGGGCCTCTTTTTTTTTATAGTAGCTCGACATAATGGCTTCCCTACGCCTGATGGAAAGCGAAAGAGAAGCCCAAGTCGCTGTGACAACGGGCAAGTAACTGGTCAGTTACTTGTCAGTTGCCACCGCCATGCCGGCCCAACCCTAACCCCCCACGAGCTCCGGAAACCCTACTCACCGAGCCTCTGAACAACTTAGGTGATTGTGATCGCGTGAGAGGAGATATTGTCGTCTTGTTTCATACAATGTGACGGCGCTGCTCGGTAGAGCTCGCGTTGTCGGATTCATCACCCGACTAGTAGGCCGTCATTTATTTATTTAATCTTTATTGCACAAAAGGAGGACTTAATGCCGCGTAGGCATTCTCTACCAGTCAACCATTGGGCTAAGCAGAAACAGTTAAAAGGGGGTGTGTGGTATAAACATACGTATGATATTAAGATGACTCAAAACAATAAGATGACATAAAAAATTAATAAAGAACAAGAATATTATATATCAGTACATAATGTAAGTAATTACATATTTAGGTATGCATAATAATATACTAATAAATATTTTAAATACAGTCATGTGCACATACAAATCATAGTTCGCCAAATAATCGGCGCTCGCACACAGATGAAGTGCCGGTGTTAATATTTGCACTCACAGATTTAAATAAAATAATTAAGGAGTGGGGACCGTCATTTTAGTTTAGACAATCTTTACTTAGGTACATACTTATTTATTATGCATAATTATCTAACAAACACATAGACCAATTTCAAATTCTTCTTCTTCGCTCGAATTGAGCAGCGGAAGGACCCTATAGAATACCGCAGTCAAATGACCTCTGGGTCGTGTTTCTGCCGGTGAGTAGGGTTTCCGGAGCTCGTGGGGGGTTAGGGTTGGCCCGGCATGGTGGTAGCAACAGGTAACTGACCAGTTACTTGCCCGTTGTCACAGCTACTTGAGTTTCTTTCGCTTACCATCAGGCATGGGGAAGCCATTATATCGAGCTATAAAAAAAAGCATATTTATGAATACAAATGGTCATGCGTTCGCATACACAGGATACCTACTTTCAAATATGCAAAAATTTCCTAATCGAATAATAATAACAATTAAATAACCCAAGACATGCCACACTGGGCCACACAGCGCCACCTAGCCCCAAACTAAGCCGTAGCTTGTACTATGGGTACTAGACAACTGATAAACATACTTAGATACATTTTTTTTTTGTAAATAAATGCATATTATACATAGAAAACACCCAGAATGTTCATGAACACAAATGTTTGCACTGTGCGGGAATCGAACCCATGACCGTTGGCTCAGAGGGCAGAGCTCACTACCAAATGAGCCACCGAGCCTGAATAAAAGAATCATCATCATCATCATCATCCTAGCCTTTTTCCCGATTGTCTCAGGGTCGGCTTCCCAAACTGAGAGATTTGGCGAGGGCTATGCTTTTACACAGAGCGACTGCCATCAGACCTCCGCAACACTTAGGGTAAGCTATACCCATTCCCAGTTTAGGCGTCAGAGTTATCATCATCTCTGATATGATGTGACGACTGCTATCCGAGTTGGTAAAGTTAGCACCCGGGACCAACAGCTTAACGTGCCTTCCGAAGCACGGAGGAAATCGGTGTCAAATTTTGGTCACCCAGCCTGAATAAAAGAAAACTTTGTCTTTCTCGCCAGGCACGATCTTTCGCATCATATTCGAGGTGAAGGACACGGACGTCATCACGATCTACTGCCAGGGCAAGTTCCACTCCAACTTCCTGCCCAAGATCCCGCTCACGATGGCGCGCTACATCGTGGCTTGGGCAGACGTCGAGAGGATCACTCACTGCTACTTCCATTTGGGGAGTAAGGTGAGGATCTAGCCGGAAGAGTAGGTCAGCGTCTTGGTGACGGGCGTAGGCTTAAGTAGCCTGTTTTTTGATAGAAAAAATCTGTTTATGGGGCAGCGCAGACGACAGACTATCCGTGACGCATTTTTTTGCAATTATATGCGGTAACGCACACGACGCGCAAAAATCTGTCGCGGGTATTTCACAGACTCAACACACACGACGCACATCTTCGATCATTCTGTCGGCAGACCTAGACGCTCTTTTTGAGGTGCAGCGCAGACGGCACACTTTGTGTGCGATAGAGTCTGCGTCTGAGACATTCGAAGATGTGCGTCGTGTGCGTTGAGTCTGTGAAATAACCGCGACAGATTTTTGCGCGTCGTGTGCGTTACTGCATATAATTGCAAAAAAGTGCGTCACGGATAGTCTGTCGTCTGCCCGGCCCCGAAATGTCTCAGACGCAGACTCTATCGCACAAAAAGTGTGCCGTCTGCGCTGCCCCTATAAGATACCAAAACACTAGGACATAGGATTATACCTATACTACGCCCCACCAAGAATGGTAGGGCATAGCGAATCTTGACCATATGACCTCCGGATCGTATTTCTTTCTTTTTATTTTTATGCAATAGGCGGCAGACGAGCAAATGTGATGCCTGATGTAAGCAGTCGACACCACCCATGGAAACCTGCAACTCAAATCGAGTCCAGAGGCCCTACTACAGAAAACGAAACCGATCAAAGGGAAGGACAAATGAGAGGGATTTATGGGGCAAAAATACGCGATCCGTTCAACGAACGATCGTTTTCGTTTTCTGTAGTAGGGCCTCAGGCCGCGGCCTTTTGAATAGTACGCTCGTTTCTTGAAGGCTCCCAAGTCATTAAAATGTATCTAAGCATTATGTTACAGTTCACAATCTTTAGACAGTTTACAATCTCGCGAGATAGATCATAATCTAACGGTATTTACAATTTTACGGTGACATTACTATAAAAAAAAAGTGACAGCAACGCCGTCTAACACTCGGCTCCTTAGTTTAATGTAGGTACTTTGAGACGTTGCCACCAATTTTACCATTATTTTTACCCGACTGCCAAAGGAAGAGGTTTTTCGAGTGTATGTCTGTTTTTGCCCTCTTAGGCTGTGGGCGGGGACGAGGCTGGCCCCCCGGCTGCGTTCGCTCCTCCCTCCCCTCGTCCCGCCACGGTGGCCGGAGACAATAAGCGATGGTAAGTAAGTAAGCGCTTAATACATTAACAGGCTTCGCAGTCATCGTCTGGGTTTGTTCCCAACGTGTCACACGGTAACCAGAGGCCCAACTACAGAAAACGAAAACGATCGTTCGTTGAACGGATCGCGTATTTTTGCCCCATAAATCTCTCTCATTTGTCCCTCCCTGTTCTAATATATCAATTAAATTGTTGACAATCGACTTTGACGAATTTTTGTTTGTATATTCGAACACGGGAGGGACAAATGAGAGGGATTTATGGGGCAAAAATACACGCGATCCGTTCAACGAACGATCGTTTTCGTTTTCTGTAGTAGGGCCCCAGTATCACTGTGACTCGTTGGGAGATCTTTGTAAAATGATTCCCAACCAGTCAACAACAGTGGTTGAAATGCATCATAAGGGTTGCCATCTTCTAAGGGGCTGCGCAGACGACAGACTTTTTATGCGTTAAAGTCTGCGTCTGAGACATTTCAAAAGAGCATCTAGGTCCCTACAGCTCTAGATGTGCGTTGAGTCTATGAAATATCCGCGACAGATTTTAGCGCGTCGTGTGCGTTACTGCATATAATTGCATCACAGACTAAAAAGTGCGTCACGGATAGTCTGTCGTCTGCGCTGAAAACCAGCGTCGCAGCGCTTAGCGGCACCGCGACATATGCTGAGCGGAGACCTTTTAGGTACTTACTGTTTGTTACTTATTGTGCTCCTGTGTATTTTTGGGTACCTAATAAACATTTTTTCTTTCTTTCTTTCTAAATCTGACAACCAGAACAAGAGTGCTCAGTGCGCGGTGCGACCCCGTTCGGTTGCAAAACGATTATATTATTCAATTCTGTATGTAATACCTACCACAGTTTGGTGTTGAAGCGGTAATGCGTTATTCATTTCAGTCCAAGAGTCCACAAGAAGTCTGCACCGGGCTCCCCCCAGCTCCACTCCTCAAACGAGAGTTCCGATGACGAAGGTAAACGGCCGAAAGCCGAAGGCCGAGCGGACAGGTAAACACGGGGCGCAACGGGTAGTTATAGCTAATAGAATAGGGATGTTTTCAGGATTTAAACAAGTAGTTACATTATATTTAGTCCGTATTTTAGATTATCGAAATATATTGGACACGTATTTTTCCTTTTTTCATTTAAAAAAAAAAGATACAATGCATCAAAACGGGTTAACTCTTTGACGTCACTCGTAAAACGGGCTATATCTTTGTCATTTTTGGTCGATAACACCGGGTAGTGATTTTATACTTATACGAAGTTTTACCTCTCAGCATAAACACGGCAAAAACCAAAATGATGCTCGACATAATGGCTTCCCTACGCCTGATGGAAAGCGAAAGAGAAGCCCAAGTCGCTGTGACAACTGGCCGGTAACTGATCCTGTCAGTTGTCACTGCCATGCTGGCCCAACCCTTCCGGAGCGAACCTGGACCGGCAGAAACACGACCCGGAGGTCATTTGGCTGCGGTATTCTATAGGGTGGAGGTCCTTCCCCGGACGAGCAGCTCAATTCGTGCGAAGATTCGCTATGCCCTACCTCTCTTAATCTACTAGTCATCAGCCTCACCGTCAATATTCCCCGCAGGTTCTTTTACGAGACCCTCATGTGCCACCAGCCGGATCACGCCAAGTTCTCGCCGGAGATGAAGTACCGCAGGGACCCAAGCCAGGCGCGTAACAAGATAGACTACAGCAGGAAGTACAGAGAACAGTCTGATACCGAGAAGAACGATAGTGAAGAATACACAGAGGATATGGGGTCTAAGAATACAGATTCTTCTGTAGCGGCATCTGAGGATGTATTACAAGAGTTGGGGATGAAAAAGAGGGGGAGACGGGGTAAATTCGCGCCTTTTGCTCAGGTGGTAAATTTTATGGGGAAAACGGCGAAGAGAAATTAGCTTTGTGTAGTGGGGGCCGAATTTTTTTTTAATGGTGATTTTTGTATTTTTTTTTGTTTTGTGATCGTTTTTTTTGGATTATATGTTTATTTTGGATTTATGGGAGTAATTGTTTTATTTTTAACTAGCGACCCACCAGCTCTTCGATTCAGGTATTTGAAAGCCTTAAAAAATCAGTGTTTCTCTACTCTACTATAGTTATTATACATTCCTGTTGAATTTCTATTAAAATAAACCCCACCAGAATCTAAGCATACATAAAAGGATAGACAGACACCAAAAGTGACTTTGTTGTTTAATCAAACTATAGTTGAGGCAAGACAAAAGGCCACATTTGTCGTCTATCAGTTATAAATTCATAGCACTGCTTAAACACTTCGACTATAGTGAATTCGAACACTTCGAATATAGAAAGACAGGCTCGGTGGCTCATTTGGTAGTGACCTCTGCCCTCTGAGCCAAGGGTCGTAGGTTCGATTCCCGCACAGTACAAACATTTGTGTTCATGAACATGTCTGTTTGTATTGGTCTGGGTGTTTTCTATGTATGATATGTATTTATTTACAAAAAAAAAAGTATCTAAGTAAGTTTATCAGTTGTCTAGTACCCATAGTACAAGCTTCGGCTTAGTTTGGGGCTAGGTGGCGCTGTGTGGCCCAGCGTGGCATGTCTTTAAAAAAAAATTAATCGCTACGTACTTCATATAGGTACCTATATGAATCGAAATAGAAAATACTGTTAAAGGAAAATGTCAGAAAAACATAAATAAAACACAACAATTAATTAATACTACCTACATGATTATGTAGCCAGAGTAAATTTATTCGAGTTTTAAAGAAAAAAAAACAAAATTAGAGTCTATGAACAGTTCAGCAATTTAGACAAATAAAATCAATTTTTTTTTGATAATATTATTTCGTTTATTTCTTATTTGGAACCTGAAAATGTCCTGTAATATACCATTATAGCCTGTACAATGTATAATATACATACAAGTTGATTTTAATTGAAAAATAGGAAAATATTGTACTGAAATCCATCAAGCGTGGGTCATAATGACCCATAGTTCATATTTATTTATACATAACAATCGCCTTTTTCCCTACCAATAAGTTCAGGAACTCGCAGAAAAATTAAAGTGCCCAAACGACACTCGAAGAAATAAAAGGAACAATACAACTTAATAATAAACATTCACAAACTAATGGAAACTGTCGATCCGACGCGGTTTCCCGTTGGGTAGACAGACCCACTGGGTCAAAATGACCCTACGAGTAAAATACATTCTTTTTTTTACGTCGGTTTTGTTTTTTTTTTATTTGTGTATTTTTTTAAAGCCGCAAAAAAAATGTATTCCACTCGTCGGGTCATTTTGACCCGGGGTAAAATACATACTGTATCAACCACAAGTTTAAGTACATACAACTTTACTTAACTATACTTAACATTAAGTTAAACGCTAAATGTTTATCACTGGATTATTTTTTAAGTTCGTTTTTTCCTAGACCGATTAAATCACTGTTTTTTTTTTAAATGTTGGCACCAAAAGAGCAATGTTAGCTAGAAGTATGTATCTTTAAAAAGATGTTGTTCGATATGATGTCGATTCTATTTGCCTCTCGCTTTTATGATATAAGATCGAACGAGAGGTGTAGTAGTAATCATATTTGATTTTTTTAAACATTAGACAATAGGATGGCAAAAGGCAAAATGCCTAGGGACCCAGACCTGCGAGGGTCCTAGCAAGGAGGCCGTAAGCTTAGTACTTGGCAATTTTTTTATATAAGAAAACCAATCAGGATGACCTCACTCCACCTATAAGTCGAAGTCCAAAACTTAGGTCCTAGGTCATTTTTACTGGTAAGGGGCCTCAAGGAATTCGCCATGGGCCCCATATGGTATAATTTCTCCTCTGCTAGCAGATGACTTTGAAAATTGTATACATAATATTATACAAAAAGTTATAATCACGATACATTCACTTGTAGCGTTACACTGCCCTTCATTTCACTGTCACTTCAAATCCGCTTTTGACACTGTCACTCACATGTCAGACTGACAACGTCACTAATTTCAATACTTCAAGATTGGGGGGTCATTTTGACCCATGGGTTAATAACGGGTCCCAGAGACCCTATGAAACCGATTTGGGGTTATTCTCCCGTTTTTTTTCGAGCTCAAGTCGAGCTGGCAATTTGACATATAATCAAGATGTGAAGTCATTTGAACCCAAGCGTTGGGGACCTATCAAAATACTCTTGAAGTCATTTCTTTTTTGTTTGGGGTCAATGTCCTGGTTTTTGACACTGTCAATTTACATGTTAAACTGTCATCATCCACTGTGTTCTTTAAATGACCCTACATAGCGTCTTGTGACCTCGGGGTAACATTGTGGGTATCCGTGACCTCGGGGTCTAGCCATAGAACATTTTGAGTCAAAAGACCTCACATGATCGAGTCTTATCTTAGGGTCATTTCTCCGGTAGTTGTGGGGTCACTTAGGGTCATTTCTGTAGTGGGGTAGACTTGGGGGTCACTGGGGTCAGTGAACCCGGGGTCTACTTGAAAAGTGGTTTTAAAGGCACCACATGGTCATGTCTTATCTTGGGGTCTTTTCACTGATAATTGTAGGGTCACTTAGGGTCATTTCTGTAGTGGGGTACACTTGTTGGTCACAGTGACCCCAGAGTGTTTTAAAAGGCCCCGTATGGTCATGTCTTATCTTGGGGTAATTCCGGGTCTGGTGTCTTAGGGTCAATTCTGCGGTAGTTGTGGGGTCACTGGGGTCAGTGACCCCGGGGTCTACCCGAAGAGCGTCTTGAGGTCGTGCTCGTAGAGGGCGATGACCAGCATTATTCCGACGCCGCTGGCCAAACCCATGAGTTGTAGGATGCATTGGCATAGCGTGCCCTCCTTGCTGTGAGACGTGCTGAGTTCAGGCATCTGTAAGGGAGAGAGGTAAGCAACTAAGTATTATCATCATCAGCCTATTGCAGTCCACTGCTGGACATAGGCTTCTGCAGTTGTTCGCCACTTAGGGCAAACATATGGAGGATAACCCATAATCGCCATGTTGGGCAGGCGGGTTGGCGATCGCAGTAACTTATACAAGGGTGTCATGTAACTTATATACAGGGTGTCATATGCCTTATACAGGGTGTTCTGTAACCTATACAGGCTGTAATGTAACTTATACAGGGTGTCCTGTAACCTATACAGGCTGTAATGTAACTTATACAGGGTGTCCTGTAACCTATACAGGCTGTAATGTAACTTATACAGGGTGTCATGTAACTTATATACAGGGTGTCATGTACCTTATACAGGCTGTGATGTAACTTATACAGGGTGTCCTGTAACCTATACAGGCTGTAATGTAACTTATACAGGGTGTCATGTAACTTATATACAGGGTGTCATATGCCTTATACAGGGTGTTCTGTAACCTATACAGGCTGTGATGTAACATATACAGGGTGTCATGTACTTTATACAGGGTGTCATGGTCATTTAACGACCACCGATCATTTAGCAACCAATCCTTATTTCAAAACAACTGCGTGCCGCCTTACGAAAATATTGTGGAAAATTTAACATTGAACGGCCACTGACCATGTCCACCAGCGCGTGTACAGGCGGCGACCGCGAGCAGGAACTTATACCGAGTGTTATGTAACTTACACAGGGCGTCCTGTAACCTATACAGGCTGTAATGTAACTTATACAGGGTGTCATGTACCTTATACAGGCTGTCATGGTCATTTAACGACCACCGATCCTTATTTCAAAACAACTGCGTGCCGCCTTACGAAAACATTGTTGAAAATTGAACATTGAACGGCCACTGACCATGTCCACCAGCGCGATGTACAGGAACATGCCCGCGGCGACCGCGAACAGCCAGCGAGTGGCGGACGGCGCGTGTCCGGCCAGCACGCCGCACACCATCCCGGCGAGACACAGCGCCGACGAGAGTACGTTGTAGCACACCGCCCGCTTGACGGACATGCCCGCCTTGAGCAGGACTGCGAAGTCGCCTGGAAGAGAGAAGAAAAGAAATGTTTTATTCCTACCTGCAGCTGCGAGTCCGTCCCTAGAGTGGCAGGTGACACTAACTACATATATAAAACTAGCTGACCCGTGCCCGGTTTTTTATATAACCTTTGACACTCAGCAATAATGTGGCTTTCTATTGGTGAAAGAATTTTTAAAATCGGTTAAGTAGATCCCGAGATTACCCCTTACAATTTAACTAATATACAAACACACAAACTTTACTTCTTTATAATATTAGTATAGATTGTCTCCAAACTAAGCCGAAGCTATGGTAAGTACTATGGGTAAATAATTGATAAACTTACTTAGGTACATCGTATTTTTGTAAATAAATAGATACATATTTTACATGGAAAACAACCAGACCAATAAATCAATAAACAAACTCATGTGTCGCGCTGGGCCACACATCGTCAATGTAGCCCCAAATTAAGCCGAAGCTTGTACCTAAATAATTTTGTTGTGATTTCGCAAATAAGTCCGATTTTAATGGTTCTTTTTGGAAGCTATTGAAGAATATGAATTAAACATCGTCATCTACCCTATTATTTAAGAAGAAATAATGAAGAAACTCTTACCCAATTCGTGTGGTAGTTCGTGACACAAGACTGCGATGGCCGTCGAGAAACCGCCGGCGATATTAGATGCGAACGCCGCCCCTGAATGAGTAATAGAAAAATCGTATTAGCACAGTACTTTGTGATAAATCAGAACAGTTCTATGTAAAAAAAGAGAAATCTTCTATATTCTCGTTATGTGTGATCTGTGATCAGTCGTCACTTATATGGATGTGTATGTGTATACGGCGGGTCATATAACTTATGACGTGCAAAAGAATTTCCGTGTGAATCTATTTGCAAAAATAAATTATTTTATTTATTTATTTTATTTATGCAAAGTGTGTGTCATGTATACCCGTTGTTATGTAACTTATACAAGGTTGTCATGAAACTGTATTATTATTAATTATTAAACAAATAAACTTTATTATTATTAACTTATACAGGGTGTCATCATATCCCTTATACAGGTTGTCATTTAACTCACACAAGGTGTCACGTAACTTATACAGGATGTCCGTGTAAGTTATACAGGATGTCCGTGTAAGTTATACAGGGTGTCCGTGTAAGTTATACAGGTTGTCCGTGTAAGTTATACAGGGTGTCCGTGTAAGTTATACAGGGTGTCCGTGTAAGTTATACAGGGTGTCCGTGTAACTTATACAGGATGCCATGTAACTTATATAGGGTGTCCATGTAACTTATATAGGGTGTCCATGTAACTTATCCAGGGTGTCATGTAACTTATACTGGGTGTCATGTAATTTATACAGGGTCTCATCATGTCGCTTATATAGGATGTCCATGTAAATCATACGGGGTGTGCGTCGGTTACCTATGGCCATCCCGTCGGTGAAGTTGTGCAGGCCGTCGCCCATGATGACCATCCAGGCCACGGAGGACAGCGAGGAGGGCGGCAGAGTCATATCACTTATACAGGGTGTCATTTAACTCACACAAGGTGTCACGTAACTTATACAGGATGTCCGTGTAACTTATACAGGGTGTCCGTGTAAGTTACACAGGGTGTCCGTGTAACTTATACAGGACGCCATGTAACTTATATAGGCTGTCCATGTAACTTATACAGGGTGTCATGTAATTTATACAGGGTCTCATCATGTCGCTTATACATGATGTCCATGTAAATTATACAGGGTGTGCGTCGGTTACCTATGGCCATCCCGTCGGTGAAGTTGTGCAGGCCGTCGCCCATGATGACCATCCAGGCCACGGAGGACAGCGAGGAGGGCGGCGCGTGCACGTGGCCGTGCGCGTGCGAGTGCCCGTGGTGCGCGCGCGAGTGCTCCCTGGGGACAACAACAACATAATATATATGTCGTGGCCAAATCGACGAATTGATCATTTCATGATGTGGCCAACTAATGGTAACCAAATCATTAAACTATAAACGTTTAGTGATTTGGTCACCCACTTTTGACCATATCGTAAAAAAAGGGTCACAAGTCTAACCTAACCTAACCAATTGTGTCAGATCTGTGATAAAGAGGGTATTTTTGGTTGCCCCTTTTCCCCCGCTTTCACCCAAATTTTTGATTTGCGAAGAGATTAAATAATATGCTAATATGGCAACACTCTACCGGTAGTCAATGAAATAATTCCACAATATGATCGATTGAGACTGACCGTTTAATGAAATAGCAGTCTAGCTGGCCCTATCGTCGAACGATTTCTTATAATTGATCTGGCCTGGGCACATTATGATATGGCCAATAGACAGTGAACATTTCATGAAATGGGCAAATTCTACGATGTGGCCACGACATATATATGTAGGGGATGTAAGGGAGCGGCCTATCATCTTTTCACACCAAGCCAACCTCACCTGCCCGTGGTGCATCCTGCCGAATGACAAACGAGGCTCTGGCAACCGACTGGTGGCGGTATAACCATCGCTATTGAAGGCGTAGCTAAATACTACAGACCGGTGACGGGCAGCAGCGTCACCGGAGCGAGAAGCTATGCCCTTTTTTATAAAAGGAGCGTTCAGGATGATCTCACTCCACCTGATGGTAAGCGGTCGTGAGGTCCAAATGTTAGGTCGACAGGCACAATAGGGCATGCGCCTGTCGCCCTTACTAGCTGTGCTCGCGACTTCCTCCGCGTGGAATAGTTATTTTTTTCCCCGTTTTTTTTTTACATTTTCCATTATTTCTTCGCTCCTAATAGTTGCAGCGTGATGTTATATAGCCTAAAGCCTTCCTCGATAAATGGTCTATTCAACACAAAAAGATTTTTTCAATTCGGACCAGTAGTTCTTGAGATTAGCGCGTTCAAACAAACAAACAAACTCTTCAGCTTTATAATATTAGTATAGTAAGTATAGTACAGATTCTAATGCCTAGCAGAGGTCGTATGCAGGTTGATTTAATACATACCTCAGTATGACCGTGTAACTGTCCCCGTCCTTCAAATCCTTAGCACCGTCCTCCTTGTGTTTGATGTTGTTCATCTCGACCACGGCCGGAGTGGACTCGGCTTTCAGAAGCCAGTCTTTAGCTGTCCAATAGAAAACAAGAATACATAAGTAGGTTTATAAAACCCCCCCACTCCCCCCCACAATCATTAAGTATAATAATAGAGAAATCGCAGTAAGGAACCTTAGAATTGGCACGACTTTGTCTAGATTTCATTACTTTTTAGATATAAAGCAGCTCCATCGAGACTTGGCTAGTTTTTTACTGAATGTTTTTGGTGGGATGACAATAGTGGTGTTTCCAGGGTCAAAATAATTACAATATATTTAGTCCGCATTTTAGATTATAAAAATATATAGGACACGTATTTTTCCTCTTTTCATTTAAACAAAAAATAACAAAGATACAAGGCATTAAAATTTAGGAGAGGGCGTCTTTGACGTCACTCAGTGGCGAAAAATCTCTCACTCTTTGACGTCACGCGTAATTTTAACGGGCTGTATCTTTGTAATTTTTGGTCTGATATATAAATTAAAAAATACGTGTCTTTTATTTTTGAACGATCTAAAAGATGGACTAATTACATTTTTTACGGTTGTCATTGGGGGAGGCTACGTCCAGCTGTGGACGTCTGAGGGCTAAAGATAATGAAACAAAAGATAATGATAAAAAGATCTGCGATCCTGCGCGATCTGCGATCTGCCCTGCGATCGCCAACCCGCCTGCCCAGCATGGCGATTATGGGTATATCCTCCAGAAGTTTGCCGTAAGTGGCGAACAACTGGAGAGGCCTCTGTCCAGCAGTAGACTGCGATAAGCTGATGATGATGAAAAAGATCTCACCTGTAGGTTCACTGTCCTTATTCTCCGCGTTCAGAGCGTTCGAAGACACCACACTGACAGAATTGTTATGTTTGGCCTTCGGACTGGGCGGTATCTGCCCATCCCTCATATGATGGTCATCGTGGGTATCAGTATCTATCTCGTCATAGCAGTACGGATACTCAGAGTACTTGTGCTTGCAAGTCTTCGTAGTGGGATCACCCTTCTCATCTCTCTTGAAGATCTTCATAAATGAATTGGACGAGGAATTGGCAATAGGCGCCTTCGCCCCCCCAGAACACGCGCCAGCGGCGTCGTCCTTCAAAACCCTCACCCTGGGAGGAAGCTTATCTTCCTCCAGCTTCTGTCTCCGCTTCCTCCACTCGACCACCACAGTCAGCCCCTTCTCCGTGAAATAGAAGAAGACAACCCCCATCATGGCAGCTAAACCCTTCCACATGCCATCGTCGTGACTCGCCCTCTCGCCTACTTCCGTCCCATGACTATGCTCGTCTTCTATGGGACTCATGGCATGCGGCATCAGATGTAGCAACGCGTCTCCACATAGCGTTCCCACAGCCAAAGCTACCAGGAACTGAAGCAAATGGTTGTAATACGTCTTATGCATGATGGGGATCACAGCTACACCTAGAAGACCACAAGCACTTATCACGCCGATACTCAAACAGGAGTATAACCATACGTGGAGCATGTTCTTCGAAGCGTCAGGCGCCGGCTTCGATATGTCTATTCGTCTACTCGCCAAGTATTCTTTGACACAGCCGTGCTGTTCTATTGAAGTGTTGGCTAATTTCTGGTAGAGGAGTATGGGGCATATGGTCTGTAGCGTCTCTTGGGACAGTAAGACCTCTGATTGGTGGTCTTTTAAGTCGTGGCCGTGACCGTCGTGGGGTTTTAATCTGGTGTTGACCGTTGTGATTAATTCTGCGCTGCTGACGCACTGTGAATGAAAAGAGTTAGGTTCATAAATATGCTATTATGGCTAAAAAAAATAGCCTATTGCTGAATGCTTTGATGCAGTTGGAACGAATCTAGGTTTCAGAACTTACACCTTACAAGATTCTTTCCTTAATAGAACTACGCTTGCAGTCTTAAAAAACCATGAGCTTATCTTGCACTAAATCAGTGACAGAAAAATCTAGTAACATTTCTTTTACCCGACCCGGGATTCCAATATACAAAATTCTAAGCAACGAACAAAGAAAGCAAAAACAAAAGTATAGCATGAAAACGTCTCTGATAATGTTACAGGGAAAAAGACTAACCCCCCTGTGTCGCCAGTGGGCAGCAAGTTGCAGGGACACGGGTAGCGCCAAAGCATACGGCCACATCCCTGCCTGCCCTGGCCAGCCGCAGATGATAAGCGGCCGGCACTCCTGGTCCGGGGAGGCCAAATACCCCTGCCCCCGGTTTGCTACCACTACTAGACCAACAAGGCAAGCTTCTGAGTACCGAATCCTAATGATTAAGCCGACTTACATTGACAATATCCGGCTTAACGCCAGTCTGGCCTATGTAGTCTATGTTCTCAGTCTTCTCGACGCCTCCCTCCACTAGCTTGTGCAGGTCCAGCTTCTCCAGCATCTGGTTGAAGCCGGTCAAGTTCATGGTCATGCTGCCGGCGTCGCCGTACAGCCTGAAGATCTGGAAGGGAAAAGTTTTTTTTTATAGTAACTCGACATAATGGCTGCCCTACGCCTGATGGAAAGCGAAAGAGAAGACCAAGTCGCTGTGACAACTGGCAAGTAACTGGTCAGTTACCTGTCAGTTGCCACTGCCATGCCGGCTCAACCCTCACCCCCCACGAGCTACAGAGACCCTACTCACCAGCAGAAACACGGCCCGGAGGTCATTTGGCTGCGGTATTCTATAGGTAGGAGGACCTTCCCCGGACGGGCAGCTCAATTCGAGCGAAGATCCCCACACAGTACAAACATTTGTGTGCATGAACATGTCTGTTTGTATTGGTCTGGGTGTTTTCTATGTATAATATGTATTTATTTACAAAAAAAAAAATATGTAAGTAAGTTTATCAGTTGTCTAGTACCCATAGTACAAGCTTCGGCTTTGTTTGGGGCTAGATGGCGCTGAGTGGCCCAGGGTGGCATGTCTTGGGTTATTTATTATTATTGCACTGTAGAAATCTCCCAAACTCCTTACCTGTTCAACGTAGGCACTGGGGTTGACATTCTTGAGCTCTCTCTTAGACCTATCTCTGTGTCTGATCTTCTGTAGTTTTTGGTGATATCTTCTGTTCGATTCTTCTCTTCTTTTATCTTCTATTAAGACTATGTGGTCCACCTGTGGGTGATCAAGAAGTTTTAAATTAGATATAAGTATTACATTATCATCATCAGTATGAATAAGTCCACTGCTGGACATAGGCCTCGTCCAATGAATCATTTGGGTGATTAGCCATATTCATCACGCCTGACGATGTAAGGGATGTAAGGGAGCGGCCTATCATCATTTCGCTCCAAGCCTGCCCGTGGTGCATCCTGCCGAATAGCAAACGAGGCGCTGGCAACCGTCTGGTGGCGGTATAACCATCACAATTGAAGGCGTACCTAAATACCACAGACCGATGACGGGCAGCAGGGTCACCGGAGCGAGAAGAGTCGCGTTTGCTGGCTGGTGATGACGATGAACAGTTGTAAGAGTCACATGGCCTCTGTACCGTCTCCTATGCCTATTGCAGCAGCCCCAGTATCCCCGTGTAGCGGTCAGGCTGCGCTCACCTCGCGCGCGGGCGCGTGCGCGCGCAGTCCCTGCTGCGCGACGCGCGAGCCGCACGTGTGCGCCGCGCACAGCAGGCACAGCACGCACGCGGCCACCAGCTGATGCGACATGCTGCTGTGTGTGACGTCAGGAGCTGCCAGTCATAGCTGGCCTGAGAACGCTACAAGGAGTTTGAGCACAGCTAAGACAGCCTATTGACGAGGCTCGGACCTCAGCTTCCTAGCAAGGGTCCTCCCTACAGACGCTGTTTGATTCGTGAGCTAGTCGTAGCTGATCTGTCTCATCACAAGCAGTTATGCAACATATCTAAGGTCCCTGAGGCTCGCACCTAGCCAGATCTCAGATCTGGTACCTTATGGACGCTGTTTTGAAGGAAGAGATTTCGCGAATGGATGTCTAACAGCAGCAGACGCTAGGTGGCGGCAGCTTCGGCTTCATGTTATCAGGGTTTTAAGTTCAGAGTTTCAAGGGTTCTTGTGACGTCTCCATTAGCTACAAGAACAGCTTCTCGTGGTAGCCTGACGCTGTCACTTAAGGTATAGAGCCTCTGTGCCGCTTCCACTGCCTACAACAACGGTCCCCTCACCTCGGGCGCAGGCGCGTGCGCACGCAGGCCCTGCTGCGCGACGCGCGAGCCGCACGTGTGCGCCGCGCACAGCAGGCACAGCACGCACGCGGCCACCAGCTGATGCGACATGCTGCTGTGTGACGTCAGGAGCTACCAGTCATAGCTGGTATGTCGGTCTGCGGACAAAACAAAAAAAAATATAACTTTATTGCCTTTAACATAAATTAAGCGTTGTAAATGTCAAGAAGCGTTGAAAATAGCAAGAATCGTAAGTTGATCAATTTCCTAGGTACCTAGTTGATTAACTTCCGGATAATAATAAACGGCAGTTGAAATGTATTATTTAACGTATGTATTTTAGTATTATTTAACGTATGTTTTATATGTAGGTATATATATATATATATATATATTGCGTGCAGGTCTAGTAAAGCAAAGAAATCGATTGATCATTCCTCCACCATTCAACTATCCCCCAATCAATCCCCCACTTAAACTACACAAGGTCAAAAAACTGCAGATCAGTTGTTTGGTGTGCAATTCCTGTTGCACTCACTTAATCACTGCCTCCGCCATTGATTGAAAATTTGTATTAAAAAGTCCACTTCAGAATCAATCGGCAATTACAAAAAAATCAATTAAACTACATAAAAAGTACACAACAAGTTAAAACTTGTTGCCGACAAAAAACAGTTTTGCTCCGCTATGCACCGAGACTGGCCACTTAAGTAGGAAAAAAATGGTTGAGTGTGAGTCGGACTTAAGTGCAAAGGGATCCGTACAGACAAACTTGTGATGGAATAAAAATCTTAACTAATATTATAAAGCTGAAGAGTTTGTTTGTTTGAATAGACCATATATCGAGGAAGGCTTTAGGCTATATAACATCACGCTGCAACTATTAGGAGCGAAGAAATAATGGAAAATGTAAAAAAAAAAAAAATAACTATTCCACGCGGACGAAGTCGCGAGCACAGCTATAGTTCATTCGCGTTAAGAAATTATAATTCTAGCGTTTTAATTGGCTAGGCGGCCGGCAGTCGGTGATGAGTCACTATTTTCTTAACGCGAATGAACTATAGTTCATTCGCGTTAAGAAAATAGTTAACGATATTAGGACTTTTGAAAGTGGCACTGTTGTGCTACTGATGTGCAGTGTTGTGCTATTATGTGTAGTGAAGTAATACGATACAAAATATAAATAAAAAACAATCATGTTTTGAGAGCTACCTAATTGCACATCAATAGAGATTTTGCATAAAAAACAATTATGCATATAGGTATTTTAGTAGTTTATTGTGACAAAGACAAGGCAAAAATGTATTATTTAGAGTGAAAACAAAATCAAAATTGGCTAAAAACTTAGAAAAAAAGCAAACAGATTTTCCAACAAAATATTACGTCTTATTTCTCATCAGATCTCTCTGTCTAATCAATAACTTCAACGCTTTACTTACAACGTATATAATAAAAGAAAAGATATATTTAAATCTCGATATGTATCAAAAAACGGGCAGCAATGTTGGCTAGGGTACAAATCAAAACTACTGCGGTCACCAACCCACCTGCCAAGCGTGGTGACTAAGGTAAATCCCACCAGATGACAATTTTCAGGGCGGAGGCCTATGTCCAGCAGTGGACGTTTGCAAGCTGATAATGATAAAAAAAAGTCATGCGTATTCCCTATTGACTTGGTCTTAAGGTTCCTACACAAATGCCAAGTCATAAGGGTCATGCCAAGCGGCGCCAAGCATCATTCCGGTTGTGACAGTCACATAGAAATGCCGGGCACGAACTCACGCTGACAAGTCGCGTAACCCGCCGGCACACCTTGGCGGTTCCTTTGTGCGGCAAAGCCGGCGGCATTACAATGCCGCCGGGTGCACGGCGCCGCATCGGTGTGGCCGGCGACTAGCCCGGCGGTCGTGCCGCCGGCACTGTGTGTAGGAACCTTTACAATACGGTGCGGAACCCTAAAACAGCGGCCGGCACTAGTCAGAGCCGATTATATTTTTTTCGCTTTATACACAAAGACCTTGTACTAGATAATCGATCGATCAGACCCAAATTGTACCTACTAGCGAAGTTGGAAGCTTCCATTTGAGACTTTGGAACATGGTCATATTATGATTTGAGACCATAGTGTTAATCATTGGGGGTGGCCTATCTATACTTATAATAAATCTGTAGAGAGGTCAATTCTGTACATTGAATATATTTTCAAAATAACTATCTAGAGTTCTAAACTTAAAACTTAGGCACTAGGTATAGGTATAGATAGGTATTTTATGGAAGTCCATTATTTTTGAAACCCGAAATCTACGCGTGCGAAGCCGCTGGCACAGCTAGTATAAAATAACTCTGGTTATATAAGGCCTGAGACTGAGACACTTCGTGGGTAAACCATACTAGAAACTGATATCAAATTTAAAGAAATTCCTTAGACAACCGCGGAGAGAGATGCGTTGATATATATTATTTATCTGTCACAGAGATAAGTAGATGCATTAATAACTATTATTTATCCCTCGCCACACAGACGATATTTACGTAGATAAGGAAATTTTGTTTTTTTCCTAGAATATTGCAGCGCTATTATGCTGTTTGTTATATTCTATTTTTCCTAGAATATGAATATTCTTCACATACTTAATATCGCTATAATAATTTCATTTTTATATTTATCCTCAACACACACATATTCAAATTATTAGGTACATTTGTAAGAAAAATTAAATAAAGACTATATCTATCTTCCTCTATTCTTCTTTTAACTATCATCTAACCAAAGGTCTGGAAGAGATCGCTTAAAGAGATAAAACAGATGGCAATTATATTGTCTAGTTTTTAAGTCAGCTGTATAGTGTGCGATAAAGATTATGTATATATCTAAAAACATTCATTAAAAACTTAAGAACTTCGCTCTTGTCGGTGTAACTATTTCTATAGTTTTCATTTACATTTCTTCCGATTTATATAACATCTTATTGATTTTTTTTTTCATTATTTATTAATAAGGTACACCAATAGACATTAAGTACACAATGTGTATATTGTGTATAACAAAATATACATTTTCGTACAACCTGGACGTTTATGTATGTCTACTTAGAGGTGTACTCAACAAAGCCTTAAAATATATATTTTATATGCAATAATAATTTAATTTTACTACAATACCTTGAAATTTTTTTTTTGCAAATAAAAACGACGGATCGAAATAAAAACGGATTTTTTTTAAATCGTGTATCTAAATGTAATCTAATACGGCCGCATTCGTCCAATCAAAACGCACGCAACGAAACGGTTCAAATCTCGGCGCCAAGTGGCAAAGACCGTCACGGTCTGTAGGCTGCACTGAGGCGATCGGTTCGAGACGATGGCACGTTTGTCGAGAAATCAGCTGACCGGTGCATTTTAATGTGCCATAGGATTGTCTATGCTTTCGCTACATTATAACTAATCATGCAAGAAGTCCTGAGTTCAAATTAATCAGGTCAAGAAACTACTTGGTCAAGAATAAAAATGTATTTATTTGACACAACAATTTTTTCTGCCTCGTGCCACTGGTCTTTGGAATCAGCTTCCGGCTGCAATTTTTCCGTGTGATAATTATGATAGGTCTCTCCCTTGCCGTCCCGTTTACCTCCTCTTCCTCTTAGCGTTGTCCCGGTTTGTGCCTCTAGGCCCAGGGTCCGCGTTGACCATGATCCTAGATTTAGCGAGTCTGGTTATTACATTGAAGCGACTGCCATCTGACCTTCGTAACCCTCAGAAAGGGGAACCAGACAAATTTGGATCATGGTTACACATTCAGAATTAAACTGGATGTGGAGGTTTCCTCACGATGTTTTCCCTCACCGCTGTCGCGTTTACCATAGAAAAGAAATTCAAGACACATGAGCTGATAGAAAGTCCGCAGACAGTGACCTTCACATAACCCGGAGACATCCGTACCACTGCGTAGATGCTAAAATAGGTAACCGCAACACTGGGTTAGTTGGGGTGGAACTTCGCGAATGTAAGCCGAATAGCCGAGCTATGTTACAAGGTCAAGTCTGTTATATCGAGTTGTTTTTTTTTTTTTTTTTTTTTTATAAAAAGAGCATTCAGGATGATCTCACTCCACCTGATGGTAAGCGGCCGTGAGGTCCAAATGTAAGGTCGACAGGCACAATAGGGCATACCCACCGCGCCTGTCGCCCTTACCCTGAAGGCCCACTGAGATGCCGTTTCACGCCCCGCCTAAAGAACCCAGGATTGTAAGAGGAAGGAAATACATGAGCTGGAAGGGCATTCCATGACTTAATAGCACGGGGCAGGAACGAGGAACTGAAACTGTTATGTTTGTCGACTGGCTCGATGGCTCATTTGGTAGTGACCTCTGCCTTCTGAGCCAAGGTTCGGTTCGATCCCCACACAGTACAAACATTTGTGTTCATTGAACATGTCTGTTTGTATTGGTCTGGGTGTTTTCTATGTATAATACTAGCTTTTGCCCGCGACTTCGTCCGCGTGTTTAAATTTATACATACAAAAGTTTTTTCCCGCTAACTCCCGTTCCCGTGGGAATTTCTCAAAATACAGCCATAACTAAACTTTATATTTACTAAGGTACCTGCATGCCAAATTTCAAGCGTCTAACTTAAGCGGTTTAGATTTTTCATACAAAAGGATTTTCCCGCTAATTCCCGTTCCCGTGGGAATTTCGGGAATTCCTTTCTTAGTGCACCCCTACGGTACCTAAGCTACGTCCCTTCCAAATTTCAAGTGCCTACGTTTAGCCGTTTGGGCTGTGCGTTGATATGTCAGTCAGTCAGTCAGTCAGTCAGTCAGTCAGTCAGTTTCTCCTTTTATATATATAGATAAGATATATATATATAGATGTATTTATATATTTATTTACAAAAAAAAATGTATCTAAGTAAGTTTATCAGTTGTCTAGTACCCATAGTACAAGCTTCGGCTTAGTTTGGGGCTAGGTGGCGCTGTGTGGCCCAGCGTGGCATGTCTTGTCAATCCAATCATAACCTGGACCAAAATTTGATCGGCAACCAATATGCATTATATTTACTGACATATTTAATTACATATAAAATAAGTTTCATCCAATAAACGTCTCGGTGAAGGTCGTTGTATGGCGGGATCCTCTATCAATATCGCTTAACATCAGATGAAATAGTCAGGTGATACCGTCCAGGAAACGACGTCCGTATTGGAAGGAGGAGAGGTTATGAGCCAAGGGTCGTGGGTTCGATTCCCGCAAAGTACAAACATTTGTGTTCATTGCACATGTCTGTTTGTATTGGTCTGGGTGTTTTCTATGTATAATATGTATTTATTTACAAAAAAAATGTATCTAAGTAAGTTTATCAGTTGTCTAGTACCCATAGTACAAGCTTCGGTTAAGTTTGGGGCTAGGTGGCGCTGTGTGGGTGGCCTAGCGTGGCATGTCTTGGGTTATTTATTTATCATTCCACCGTTACCGACTAGGAAAACCGTACCTAGATCCTTCCCTTCACAGGTAAGGTTTTCCTTCCAAAAGCCACCGCGACTAAAATTAATTAACCACACTATATACGTATAGGTAGCTCATACAATGAAAGTTGAAGGATGTCGCTTAGTATGCCGCCGGCAAACGCGATTGGTGGCGTGACCAATCGGTTCCACGCCTGTGCGTCAGCGCAGATGGTCCTGTGTTCAGTTGTGACATGATATGTGATGGATGGAGAACAAACAAGCCGACAGATTAGAACGTTCAGACTAATTTTGACCTAGACCTTGGTAGTCTATATCTACTATGTATTATACTATATTCTACATTCAATACTGCAACACCCTATCCGGGTCATGTGATTTACTTTTAGGGCCTTAGCTGTAAGATCCTTATAATGTATGTTACATGTGCAATAATTAAATAAATAAATAAATAAAAAGTATCAACCAACTACATACGGCAGTCTTTCCGACCAGGGTAGGTACTCTTGAAACAAATGGGATTGGGATCGAAATCTTCTGCAGGATCTAGTACAGATAATATACAGAGAATGAATGAACTATGACTTGGGGTGGTCATAATGTAACAAAATGTAAACTACCAAATACAGGAAAATTTAAATATACGTTCATTTATGATTAAATATTACTTAATTTGTTAGGATTGAAATCGAGATTGGTTTCAAGAGTAGGCCTACAGCTACGACTTAGGAACCTTCAAGAAACCTTCTCTTCTCCGACTGGCCAACCCTGCCAGGCACGTAGCTGTATGCTGTAGCATCATTTTTCATTAGGCGTATCCCTTCCAATTGCTGCCCACTGGCGTCAAAGGGGGTTTAATGGGTATACCTCTCTTTATTGGGAGGTGTGTGTGATTCCCTCATAACATAGTTTGGGGTGCGCTAGCCTTGGTGGGGATATTATGACAGGCTCGGTGGCTCATTTGGTAGTGACCTCTGCCTTCTGAGCCAAGGGTTGTGGGTTCGATTCCCGCACAGTACAAACATTTGTGTTCATGAACATGTCTGTTTGTATTGGTCTGGGTGTTTTCTATGTATAATATGTATTTATTTACAAAAAAAAAAATGTATCTAAGTAAGTTTACCAGTTGTCTAGTACCCATAGTACAAGCTTCGGCTTAGTTTGGGGCTAGATGGCGCTGTGTTATTTTTTTATTCGTTTTACGATGAAGGAAAACCCCGTGAGGAAAAATTCTAAGGTTGTATGATGTGGATCACAAACGTTACTATGACCACACACTATGTGTTAACTGTCTGTGTATCAATTTGTAGGCTATTTTTTTCTCTTTCTTTCTTTCCTTATATTCCCTTAGTCGTCTTCTACGGCACCCGTGGAATGAGATAAGGTTTTGGGACTTGTTATGCCATATGTGTACACAAAATCCGCAAAAACCGTGCGAAGCTAACAGA
Organism: Conogethes punctiferalis; assembly: GCA_031163375.1. Lineage (NCBI taxonomy): Eukaryota > Metazoa > Arthropoda > Insecta > Lepidoptera > Crambidae > Conogethes > Conogethes punctiferalis. The sequence continues at coordinate 3,807,523 of CM062104.1, forward strand.
CAAACAGACTTATTTTCGTCATACATTTACAATATCAGTCAAAACTATTTGCCCAAGAAGATAATTTGCATAAACACGTTTTGATACGGGCACCGTCTCTCGCAAAGGTGAAAAAATATTTGTACATCAAAACGATTCTTATCAAAACTGCATCCGAGTTCAATGACCCGTGCAAAAAGTCGACACGTGTGGACATATTCAGACTGTCGACAAACACCGGAAGTGCTAAATCGACAAAAAATATGGTCAAGCGTGAGTCGCTTTTTCGTCAACTTCATGATTTATTAGGTTTAAATGCCATATAATAAGCCTGTTGCCATAAAAAATTAATTAATCCGTCATTTAGATTGTTCAAAAATAAAAGACACGTAATTTTTCATTTATGAATTAGACCAAAAATGACAAAGATATAGCCCGTTAAAATTACGCGTCACGTCAAAGAGTGCGAGTGTTTTCGCCACTGAGTGACGTCAAAGACCCCCATTTCTACATTTTGATGCCTTGTATCTTTGTTATTTTTTGTTTAAATGAAAAAAGGAAAAAAACGTCACTTCAGCTTGCTGATCTTGTGAGCTATGTGGATGACTTTGGTTCTCTGTTAGATTAGGGGCGGTGTGGTGGGTGCAACCACACCGTTGCACGAGGTCCGCCTGGGGAGCACCCTATTGCTCCCCGGAAGCCGGGGGTAGGGGTATTTGCCCTCCCCGGACCAGGAGTGCTGGCCGCTTGTCATCTGCGGCTGGCCAGGGCATGCAGGGATGTCCCTGCAACTTGCTGCCCACTGGCGAAACAGGGGGGTTTAGTGGGTACACCCTCCCATTTCGGGATGTGTGAGTCCCACACACCATGTCACCTCCCCCCGGAGGTGGCATGACGGTACCTAATGCATTACCATAAAAAAAAAATGGTTCTCTGTTAGATCACCTAATTTGGGATCCGAAATTTCTTCAGGGATCTCTAAAAACCCTATACAAATCACTGATTTATCAATGAAAAATACCGGCACAATTGTGACATACACAAACATCGTTATCGCGTATAGTACGTTTGAAAGTTTGGCGACAGGTTGTATTACAAAATAGACCTTGATACATCGGGTTAAGTATTAAATAAAGGATATACTTTAGAAGTGGACTGTACATTTACTATCATGGATCAAAGTCGTGCTGTGATCTACCGCTGCCTTTGAACCGGTTAACACGATTCAGGGTTGAAACTGCTTTTTTTATAGTGGCTCAACCCGAAAAGTTCAAGAAAACGAAACCTACTGCGATCACCAACCCGTCTGCCAAGCGTGGTGACTAAGGTATTTTTTTTAAAGTAGCTCGACTTAACCATTTCCCGAATTGAGCCACTCGTGCGGGGAAGGACCTCCACCTCCACCCGCTTCCCTACGCCTGATGGAAAGCGAAAGAGAAGCCCAAGTCCCTGTGACAACTGGCCAGTTACCTGTCAGTTGCCACTGCCATGCCGGCCCAACCCTAACCCCCCACGAGCTCCGAAAACCCTTCTAACCGGCAGAAACACGACCCAGACATCATTTGGCTGCGGTATTCTATAGGGTGGAGGTCCTTCCCCAGACGGACGGCTCAATTCTAGCGATGATTCGCTATGCCCTACCTCTCTTAAACTTATTAGACTTTATTAGTAGCTACTATAAACAATTTCTAAGTACCGACCCTAGCACAAAACGTATACAAACAAACTGATAAATCGACAAATATTTAGGCACGCCCAAATCACAACAATCCTAATAAAAATATTGATAAAAATACTATTAAACCACTTCCCGTCGTTATATCTATTATATTACATGTAACTCCCTGATAAAGTTGCCCAATCAAAATATAAATCTGACCCATTATAGCTATCTCTATGATATACAAGTATTTAGTTACGAAATCAAGTTATCATCAAGAAACAAGCCGGCGGTAGGGTATAACCGTACTCTCGTAGATGTAAGGGAGCGGCCTATCGTCTTTTCGCTCCAAGCCACCCTCACCTGCCCGTGGTGCTTCCAGCCGAATAACAAACGAGACGCTGGCAACCGAGTGGTGGCGGTATAACTGTCGCAGTCATCTGGTTGAATCTCCTATTCAATTGAATGACTAGTGCGTTCATTGAATGACGACATTTAATTGAATGACTACACCGAATGTTGACTAAGCACGCGTCACTTAACGTCCAACTAGGTAGCGGATTCAAACAAAGCTCTTTGAACAGAGCGGACGTAAAAGCAGTCAAGTGATTGTAATTTAGTTCATTTTTGTCCCGCGCGGCGTTAGTAGTCACCAAAACAAATACGGCGTCGAACATGATCACCTGAGTGTTGATATATTTTGATTAGATTTACTTTAAACTGACTTATGCGTAATAAAATAGTGTGACAGCATGGATTTACCTACTATTAATACGCCGCCTCTCCGTATATTTTTAAAGAAAAATTAAAAACTATTTCCATATTTCTTCTCTTCTTATTCTCTTCTTCTTTTTATCATCACACTGCATGGTTTCGGACGCTGGCACTGCATAATTCGTTCCTATATAATGGTATATATGTATGGTAGTATATATGTACGTATTATTTATGCATATATTATATCTATATTTATATATATATGTGTATGTATGGTGTATTATTATATACTCATGTATTTATTATATTTGTATTTTATTTAGTACTCATGTATTTAATATTTATGTTTTACTATCACCAATCTCTGTCAGTCTATAGCTCACCTCACCCTGTCTGTTTAATTTATCCTCTACCCTAAGGTTGCCTGGAAGAGATCGCTTGGAGCGATAAGGCCGCCTAATTGTACAACTAATGTCCATTTTACTAGTTTTAAGTTGATTGTATGGTGTGCAATAAAGTATATCTATTCTATTCTAAAAACTAAACATTAAACAGTCGGCTTTTACCCATTCAACGACTATGCTAAAATGACGTTCAGTCAAGACTTTGAACGTTTCATTCAATAACTTGACGAGTTGTCCTTTATTTATTTATTTATTTATTTATTTATTTAGAACAACCAACAAGTTTACACTGAAACATGACATTTTTTGCTTAAATTAAATTCTAACTAAGTGTCAACTTAATTACAGGCTGTTACGGCATTCAATGTGAAGCTTTTATACTAAAAAATATATTTATTTTATATTAGTAGAAATTATTTTAATATGTGCGCTTAAGAAACTTCAGAGCAGAAAATCTAAATTTACCAATACTGTCCGAAAATATATCAATTTCAGTGGATTTGGAAATCACATTGTATTGTCGCTGCAACCTATTTAGAATTGAGTGGTGACCTAGATTACTTTTTGAACACTGTGTTGAGAAGGGAACAAATTTATTGCTTTAGGCATTCAATTAAATGTCGTCATTCAATGAACGCGCTAGTCATTCAATTGAATAGCAGATTCAACCAGATGACTGCGACATTCATAGCAGACACCCAGATCAATACAAATAGACACAATGTTTGATGTGCGGGGATAAGTACTACCTACATAAAAAAATATATTATTATTAGGGATCGTACAAAAACCTGTCTACTGCTAAAGAATCTTAGTTCAAACATCTCAAAGCAAATTGACAGACAAGAACGAATACCGCAAAAAATATGCTCCACTTCAAAGTCAACGGGCAGTTCAAGGCTCGCCAAATTGATGTGTAGAGCCGTAATTCATGCGGTTTGTCGTTGGCGCGGCGATGGGCAGACGAATCTTGGGGCGGCGGATAGCGAAGTTACGATTGACGCAAACGAAACTTCGAGGAGGTTGATATCGAAGTTTGGAATAATAATGAAGATTTTAAGACTATTTTCGAGCAATATCGAACAAGTACATTACCGAACTTTCGAATTGTCACGATGATTCTAGGTAGGGTTGCTATCCGTCTGGGTTTCCCTGGATTTGTCCTAGTTTGTAGGGCACTTTTAAAAGTTAATATACCTATACAGATAAAATCCGGAGTAAATCCGGACACTTTTGACATCGAACTTCAAATTTTTATAGATAAGCGATAAAGCCACAATCAAGAAGGCACGGCAAAATAATAATAAATGAATGAAAATATGTCCGGAATTTTTGCCGTGTTATTCGGTGCCAGCAATTTAGGTGATGACAACCCTAATTCTAGGTCTAGTGTGTTACTAAATTAATGTGCATAGACAGACGGGCATCGGCAGACGAAATTTGAGATAGTTGATAAAGATTTCTTTAACAACTCAGATGTTTATCGATAAAAGGGATTCTTTGGAGACCAAACTTCCCGTAAGCAGGCTTCAAGTCATCGGGTTCAAAGCAAGTTGTTCACGCGACAAGTCATTCGACGCCCGATGTTTAAGGGAGAGCCTTCCGCTTCCCCAACAGTCCGGTGATGATGACAAGGCCGGCCTGGCCATCATCGTAGTCATTAAGAAATGAAAAATAAAACCAGATGCACGCCCGAAGACGATTACTTTATCACTTCACACCCAATCTAAATATATAAAAGGAGAAACTGACTGACTGACTGACATATCAACGCACAGCCTAAACGGCTAAACGTAGGCAATTGAAATTTGGAAGCGACGTAGTTTTGGTACCGTAGAGGTGCACTAAGAAAGGACTTCCCGAAATTCCCACGGGAACTGGAGTTAGCGGGAAAAAATAGTATTGAACCCGTCAGACGCCGGGGCGCGGCGGGGCGGGTGTGTGCCTTTGAGAAAATGAAAATTAAATTAACATTGTAATTGTCACTTTCAGATTAAATAACCACACAGATCATTTCTTTTTTAAATGAAACATCACGATTTCCACTTACCTAACAGTTTATCCACTTTGTCAAATGAACAAAGATAAATAAAACAATGTATTTTTATCACTTATGTATCATTAAGAGTAAAGTAAAAGTCGATCTGTTCAATATTTCTAAGTCAAGTTTACTTTTATACATCTTCTAATCAAACCTTATAATTGCCAGAACGTCATATTTGTCATTGAACTATGTGTAGGGTTGAAAAAAAATATATTGATGACAGGAGAAGTACATTTTCTTTGACAACTGTCATCATCATCAATCGAACACTGCTTCACCCAATGACAAATGTCATTTGTGGGGATTTACCAGTCCAGGATGTAAGGGAGAGTTCTGTATTCTTATATTCATGTTTTTTTTTCTAGTTTCATTAACCATTATTTTGTTTGAAATGATAATTCTAATCCGTTCGAGTGACCTAAATAAACTTGTGGTTTAGCTTATTCAAAAATAAAAGACACGTATTTTTTTATTTGTAAATTAGACTAAAAATTACAAAGTTATAGCCCGTTGAAATTACGCGTGACGTCACTCGGCGAGGCATTTTTACGGAAGCGAGTGACGTCAAAGAACTAACCCTAACTTTTGATGCCTTATCTTTTCTATTGTTAATTTGAATGAAAAAAGGAAAAATACGTGTCTTTTATTTTTGAATAAGCTAAAAGACGGACTAATTACAATTTTTAGCCATAATAGCCTATTTGGCACCTGCGGTACAAGCTACGAGCTAAGTGCAGAGGCCGGTAGAAATAAGTTTGTCTTGTAACAATTTTATGGAAATAAAGATTGTTCATTTATTTATTTTTAAAAAAAATAATAATATACATAATTATATCTTTTATTAACCCTATTTCTATTATAATTATGAAGGTATACCTATATAAATACAAAATAACGTAAAATATAATACGATAATAACTAATTTTGAATGGCGTATCGGTTTCTAATGATCTTAATTCATTTCGTAACATAATCAGACGTGATTAATCCGTTCTCATAATTTATGATTACAATAAGCTACTTATGATTACATCACTAGAGTGTAAGCATAGTATACATAATTATATATTTTATACGTAAAAATACTTTTTAGGGTTCCGTAGCCAAATGGCAAAAACGGGACCCTTATAGATGCGTCATGTCTGTCTGTCCGTACGTCCGTATGTCACAGCCAGTTTATTCCGAAACTAAAAGAGCTACATTATTGAAATTTGGTGCGTAGATGTATTCTGTAAACCGCATTAAGATAAAACTAAAACTAATATATGATGTGTGTTACTATGCAAACTACTAACGAAAATTGGTTTGAATGAGATCTAGTTAGTAGTTTTGTTTTTGAACGCCATAAATCAAATTACATCATTTTTTCATTCAATCAACTCCAATTCCAATGTAATAAACAATAAAGAAAAGCCTTTATTTAGCTGTATAGTGGTACGGAACCCTACGTGCGAGAGTCCGACTCGCACTTGGCCGGTTTTTGTCTTCATTTTAATAATGCAAAATTCTTTCTTGCTATTTTCTACAAATAGTTTATCTGGAAGATATCGTTGATAGCGATAATACCGCCTATATTGTGCAACATATGTATTCTTTCCAAGTTCTAAGTACATTTTTATGGTTGTACACTACTTTATTGTGAAATAAAGATTAAATAAATAAAAAAATACGCATTCTGAATGTATTTTCTAACGCCCGTGTCAAGGAAACATACAATCAAATTGAAGTTGCGTGACACTGTGAATCTTTGTCAAACACGAACGCTTCATTCTAATATTGCGCAGTTCACACGACGCCCTATCTTTGATAAAATTTTATTTGCACCATTGCACAGAATGTACCGACCGGTATTCACCCTTCACTAACATAACCGGAAATGTAAAGCCCCTACACTCTACTACAAGATAAAGCGATGACTCACGAAGCTAGAACGTTCCGTAGGTACAACGATTTGCACGAACCGAGCATCGAACCCGCGATCCAAGGCCGCTGGCCGTGACGCGGCGGTTGTGCAAGCTACACCGCTACACGTGCCAATGAAAAAACCTTGGCGGTGGCGGTGTCTAGGTTCGACTCCCGGGTTAATTAATTTTTAAAACTAGTTCTTGGTTATTTGTATTTGGTTCCGTATATTAATAATCGCCCTATTTTAGGGTACGTTTGAGCCCCTCAGTCGAGTTAGTATCGGTATAACCAAAGACATGCCACGCTGGGCCACACAGCGCCATCTAGCCCCAAACTAAGCCGAAGCTTGTACTATGGGTAGACTACTGACTGATAAACTTACTTAGATACTTTTATTTTTGTCAATAAATACATATTTGATATTATACAAAGAAAACACCCAGACCAATACAAACAGACATGTTCATGAATACAAATGTTGTTACTGTGCGGTAATCGAACCCACGACCCTAGGTTCAGAAGGCCGAGGTCACTACCAAATGAGCCATTGATATAAAATAAACGACAGAAACTTGCTTGACCTGACCGAGAATCGAACCCAGAACAGGAAGACGGGATCCGCGCTACAAAGTGCGTAGCTTGACTAAAAAAAAATCAGTCGAATTGTTAACTTCCTTCAATTTTTGAAGTCGGTTAAAAAAACAAACAAAATCAAACTTACGATACGTAGGTACGGCAAATTAATTATGCGATATTTTCAACTAATCAATACACTATTCTAACAAAAACGTTCTCTACTGTATTAAAAAAAACTTCAATTTTTACTTTTTTTTTCAGAGACTTAATTAATTTAAACACCTTTTTAAAAAACAAAAGAACACGTTAAAACCAGCCTGTATAGCACTTTATAAGAAACAAAAAACCCGTTTCCAAGTAACACAACGCGTTATCGCAACGATAACGTTAATCCCGGTGCAACGATAACGGACGTCTTCGTTACACGATCGTTACGTACAGTCTGCGCGGGAAAATAATGTGCGGTCGCTTATAAGGCGGCGGGTACAGTTGGATCGGAGATATGCGGCGCTAGTCGAAGCTATATACTTTGATCTTTCTGAACTATCGTTGTAACGAGTATCGTCAACGGTTAGAAATTAAGGTAGCTTAGCTCGCATTGTTGACACAGTTTTAAGGTTCCGTAGCCAAAGGTTTAATGCTGAAAAGGGCCTCACCTTTTATATTAGACGTCACAACTCCGCGTTTGCTCTCACTGTTTTATAATTTTTGTTATTTGAAATGTACGTGTCTAGTTATTTTGCTATGATTATGATGTCCCAATATAATAAAGCTTTCTTATTCTTAAATAACAAAAACACGGAACCCTGATGGAATCGTTACATCCTGACTTTTTTCCGAAATTGTAAGAGCTATACAGTTGAAACTTAAAAAAAGACACAATAAATTTTAGTTCCGCATACATCAAACTGAAATTCAAAAACTTTTTAACAAACCCAATACGTGTAAAGTATACAATATGATAAGTCTTGAGGTGTCCAATTTTTTTTTCTAAACTGAAACTTTGCGTTAACGACACTTTCAAAGTGGTATAATGCCCACAATAATTGAAACATTTCGCTTTCTAGTAGCGTAACTCATCCTCACCAATGGACAATGGTCATTACATTCGCAAAGTCGGCAAAATATCCACTGCACAACAAATTTCAACTTTAACACATTACATTACACCACATTTTCGACTGCACACAGACAGCTATTTATATCCAAACGAGTTTAAACTTTAAACATACTTAGTTTAAGTTTAAAATAGCCATTGGTACCGTCCGATGCGAGCCTGTATGGCGTCATAGTATATTTATAACGACGCGGACGAGCCGTGTAACGAAGCGTTGGATGCGGAAAATGTTTCACGGAAAATGGTCACGGAAAATATCGTTACTTGTACAATTTATTTCATAGGGATCGGCTAATTAAGAGAGGTAGGGCATATGTAATAGCGAATCTTGGCTCAAATTGAGAAATAAATTTGAAAACATACGAGTAGGTAATCATTGCAAGCTCAGCATCTATGGACTCTTTATTAATACGATCATCACGTCACGTTATCCATAGGCTATTATAGCTAAAAATTGTAATTAGTCCGTCTTTTAGCTTATTTATAGCAAAAATAAAAGACACGTATTTTTCCTTTTTTCATTCAAATAAACAATAGCAAAGATACAAGGCATCAAAAGTTAGGAATGGGAGTCTTTGACGTCACTCGCTCCCGTAAAAATGCCTCACCGAGTGATGGCACGCGTAATTTCAACGGGCTATAAATTTGTAATTTTTAGTGTAATTTACAAATAAAAAAATACCTACGTATCTTTTATTTTTGAATAAGTTAAAAGACGGACTAATTACAATTTTTAGCCATAATAGTTTATTGAACGTGCCCACGCTCGGCCACACAGCGCCATTTAGGCCCAAAGTAAGCCGAAGCTTGTACTATGGGGTCTAGACAACTGTGTTTGGGCACTGGACAATTTTTGTTATACGAATATTTATTGAGATTTTTAAAGCCTTAAAGAACGCTGGCGAAGCCGCGGGCACAGCTGGTCGGTAATAAAAAGAAAAAACAATGAGCAAAAATATTTAAGCGACCATTTTCCGTAACGCATACTCAACCTATAGCGGCGTTAAACGAAAACCGAATGACACTGTCACGAGAATAACCTCCATGACGCGACAGTCACGTTGCAACCGACTACGGGAGCGTATTGCGACCTTAAACTTGTACCAGTAAGGTCGAGTTTGCGTTGATCGGTTGAGCAATGCGCGTGCGCATGTGATAATGAATTCGCCGTTTCGCGATGTGGCCGATTGTATTGTGACGTGGAATGAGATTCAGTAACGTATTTGTGTATTAATGAAGGTTGTACGATTTGTTTTTGAGAAATGACTTGTTATTTGAACATCTCCATTACGATGGGTAAAGTCTCCAGATGTTAGACTAATATGGCCAATAACTGGTGGCCTATGTCCAGCAGTGGACGGCAATAGGCTGATGATAATAATAATAACCCAAGACATGCCACGCTGGGCCACACAGAGCCACCTAGCCCCAAACTAAGCCGAAGCTTGTACTATGGGTACTAGGGCAACTGATAAACTTACTGACGATACTTTTTTTTTTGTCAATAAATACATTTATTTATACATAGTAAACACCCAGACCAATACAAACAGACATGTTCATGCACACAAATGTTTGTACTGTGCGGGGATCGAACCCACAACGCTTGGCTCAGAGGGCAGAGGGCACTACCAAATGAGCCACCGAGCCTGTCAACAATGATGATGATGAATTAAATAAAGAAAAAAAAAACACGGAAGAATCTTCTATTCAGCGGTTAGCAACACATTCTAATATACATTTTCATTTACACAAATTCACACCTACGCGCTACGCAAAAAAAATACGGTTGTCTGCAAAGATACCGCGTTCAGTCGGTAAGTGGGTCAGTGAGACGAGATTACTGTGCTCGTGGGCTTAATGCGTGTTATCGAGGCTACGAGTTCGACTCCCGCGTGACGCGAGCATGACGCAAGGGTGACGCTGGGATGACGTACAATACAAATGACGCGGCGGAAGAAATAAAATTGTCAGTCAATTGTTTTTTTTAGTCTTATTCAGAATTTCGAAAAATACCATATCGACTAGACGCATATTCGAACGTACGATGATTCGACAGAACACTACTTCGACAAATCACATATGCGACAGATCTCAAGTCTGACAAAATACTACTCCACCGACAACACTATTTCGACAGAACATAATAACTGCGACATCACACGTATTCGACAGAACACTGTTCAGACAAAATTCTTATTATATATTTTGTCAAAATACGAAATAATTAAATTGTTCTAAATAAATAAATATTCCGTTAACTAAAAGACAACAGACAGACAAGTAAATATATACATATTTAAAAAAAAAACACTTATCAGCGTTTGCGATCGCATACCGTTTGCCAAAAGGCTGCGCATGCGTTTCTTAGAAATCGAGACGAACAAGAATGCTGTTTCACGAGAAAGAAGTATGATTTAACCGACTTCAAAAAAAGGAGCAGGTACTTATTCGATTGAATTATTTGTGTATGTTTGTTACCACCTTTTTTCCAAGAATTGTGAACCGATTAGAAAAAAGATTTTTTTTTGTTCGAAAGGGTCTACTTGCGAGTTCGTCCCATTGTCACCACAATGAAGTCGATATTTTTGCTAAAAAAAAAACTGTTAATTACTTAAATGTGTTACTAAAAAAACCCGTGGTTTGGAAACTGATAACATTTTTCTGATTCGATTAGCATGCACTTAACTCCAGTTTGATTATATCTATATAGTTGGTTTGGTGGGTGATTATACCCTGTCTTTCGAAAAGGGGATCGTGGGTTCAATCTCCACGATCACTAACATGAAAACTAGCCAAATATGAGTCGACATTGTATATCAGACAAAATCACATCATCATCAAATCAACCTATCGCAGTTTGCTGAACGTCAGTCGAAATTCCCCACAAAACTATGCCTAGCATTGAGTAGACAAATGCAAGGACGAATCTAACACAATGTGTATCGAAAAACATCAAATCATCATCATCAGCGTATCGCAGTCACAATACATTAAATCAATCCTCATAAAAGCAACTTATAGAATTTATGTTTAAGAAAATCGCAATCAACAAAACGAAAAAAGCACTTACATACTGTTTGCTGTTGCCGCTGACCGAAACACGAAAAAAAAACAAATCACAAATAAGTTACGTAGGTATCCAACCACCTCTTTGGTAACCGAAAAAAAAAGAAAAAGAAGCGCAAAACAGTGTTGTTTTTAAATTTAGAACGCGCGCGATGCACGGAGCGAACGCCGGCGCAACGATAAGCTATCGCTCGTTACACGGAACATAACGTGCGTTAGCCATAGACTGTGTCGGTTGGAGAGGGGTGATTGCGTGAGTCAGAGTTTGATGCCTACATAGCTAAGTCTTTTTGGAGGCAATGAGAGAAATTAGTGTTGAAAGTGTGAGGGAAGGCTTTAATGCCTGAGTGGCTAATATTTTCAGGAAAGGACAGAAATTAGGGTTAAAGGTGTGAGGTCAAAATTTTATGCCTACATCGATAAGGGTTTTAAAGGCAACGATAGAAATTATCGTGTTAGGGTTGAAAGTGTGAGGGAAGGCATTAATGCCTGCATAGCTAAGATTTTTAGAGGCAATGACAGAAGTTAGGGGGTAAAGGCACGCCTTGCCTTCACTCACGAGTGAGGGCATGCTTTAATGCCTAAATCTATAAGGCTTAAATAGAAGCATCGGTAGAAATTAATCCAATACCGACTGTGAGCCATAACCTATGACAATGGCAGAGGGGCGTGGACTGACACAGATTTTAATGGGTAGTGGCCAAAATCAGTACTAAAGCAGGCCTCATATACAACGTCAGTTTGGACAGACCAAGTTCCTGGAAGATAGGCTGTCGTCGTTGAAAATATGTCAGGAGAATATTGCGAGTATGTTGTACACTACCTTGCCAACTTGACCAATTTTTATATGCTTTTTTGCAGAAACCGCAAATACGGATTTATTGTTTGTTTCATGAGATACACCTACAATGCAAACAACATAACTATAAAATTAGTTTATTTACTAGCGTGTCAAGTTACTAAGTAATCAATATCGATCGTCGTTCATTAGTTAACGTCAGCATAATTCAAATGACACGTGTTTGTCACAGACTAAAATGTAACAGAGGCGCCTTCTGTCGCATTACGTTCAAATGTTACAAATAACCTTATTTTTTTTATCTATTTCAAGTGATGTGATAACGGCGTTAGTGGCACGTAACGATAACGATAACGGCCGTTATTCACAGATAAAACAAGGGGATATGGTTTATCTTATCTTTGATATATTTCTAGAGAAAGGAGAAGTGTTCATTGTTGATACTTTAATACTGACATATTTCTTCAATAATACCTATTTTTTCAGACGACGTATTGTACTTTTTTTATAGTAGCACAGCGTAGTTTCGCTTAATCGTCGTTAATGAGAGGTATGGCATAGCAAATCTTCGCTCGAATGAAGTCGCCCGTCCGAGAAGGACCTCCACCCTATAGAATACCGCAGCCAAATGACCTTCGGGTCGTGTTTCTGCCGGTGAGTAGAGTTTCCAGAGTGAGGGGTTAGGGTTGGGCCGGCATGGCGGTGGCAACTTTTTTTTATAGTGGCTCGACAAACTGACCAGTTACTTGCCCGTTGTCACAGCGACTTGAGCTTCTCTTTTGCTTTCCATCAGGCGTAGGGAAGCCATTATGTCGACCTACTATAAAAAAACCACAATGTTGTTCTATGCAACAATAGTCACGTAATCGTGTTTGCATTGTTGTAGCGTGGTCGCGAAGGTGTGCATTCGCTTCACTTGCATTATTACATAGTAGGCAATGAGGTGTCATGTTATTAAACGCTTAGGAAAATATTTAATTACATTTAAATGTGGGGTAATGTGGTTTACAGTTGCTGGTTGGCATAAGCTAATAATAGATTTAGTTTTAATCATAACGGGTTTGCGCTTGACCATAACTCAAATTAATTCAAGAGAAATTGAAACCTACGATGGTATAGGGTCCTGAGTAGAGAAATCTATGAAGAATTAATTAAATATTTGACGTTAAATGGCGCTAATGAACTGCCTTATTTATACCATATCAGATCTAACAAAAATGCAAACAATTGGAGAGACCTACATTCAGCAGTGTACAGCAATAGGCTGAATGATTGATTGATGATGATGAATAAAAATGAATAATAAGTGAGGTGTACTACTAAGTTGATCATGCTCATGTACTAGCCTATTATGTAGTCTCCTTAAAGAGGTCGACTAAAACCACCAAATTAATGCCTATAACAACTAAAAAGAAAAGAAAATCAACAGAATTATTAAATTCTGGTGGTTCGATTGGTAGTGTGACCCTGTTTTCTGATTAAATATTTATGTTTAATCCAGTCATAAATCATACACACATACATACAATAAATAGGTAACATAATTAATATCTTATTCTAACTAAGTCACATACGTCCAGAGCTATCGTGAGTGAGTTTGATTTATCCGCGAGTGGGTGTTATGAATAGCAGCCCGTCCAGAAATAACTGACACACGTTCGCGTTCACATTTGATTTCGCAATGAAAACATGATAATATTTTCCTGTATACGATGTGAATGTGACCAATAAAATGAGGGAATCCTTTTAAGAGTAAATCTATATATATAAAAGGAGAAACTGACTGACTGACTGACTGACTGACATATCAACGCACAGCCCAAACGGCTAAACGTAGGCACTTGAAATTTGGAAGGGACGTAGCTTAGGTACCGTAGGGGTGCACTAAGAAAGGAATTCCCGAAATTCCCACGGGAACGGGAATTAGCGGGAAAATCCTTTTGTATGAAAAATCTAAACCGCTTAAGTTAGACGCTTGAAATTTGGCATGCAGGTACCTTAGTAAATATAAAGTTTAGTTATGGCTGTATTTTGAGAAATTCCCACGGGAACGGGAGTTAGCGGGAAAAAACTTTTGTATGTATAAATTTAAACACGCGGACGAAGTCGCGGGCAAAAGCTAGTTACTTATAATATGCTATTAAGGCTATACAAGCTATGCAGACTGGCTCGATAGATCATTTGGTGGTGACCTCTGCTCTCTGAGTCAAGGGTCAAGTATCTAAGTAAGTTTATCAGTTGTCTAGTACCCATAGTACAAGCTTCGGCTTAGTTTAGAGCTAGATGGCGATGTGTGGCCCAGCGTGGCATGTCTTGGGTTATTAAGAAATAAGTGTGGTGCTGACCTTTGACTTCGTACAAATGATTTTGTGCGGATAGTATAAGTAAAAGACATAAATTAATATTTTCTTTTCAGGTAGGATTTTTTATGGAAATGCAATACGTATAATTAATCATAACTTTAAAGCATTCCCTCGGTGTAGAAAACACAGTGTAGTGATGGACGTCAATAAAAAAAGTACATTTTTAAACCAATTATAAGGTAATTGATTGTCTAACAGTACCTACTATCAAATGTTTAACGTCAATATGTATTTCTCCAAAGGACTTGGACAAGTTGTATACAGTATTATCAATTGTTTAATGTGATTTTTAATATGTATGTACACACTACCCTTAATAAATGTACAAAAAGTCCATTGTCTCAAGTAACTAAACTAGGTAATAAACACGTAACTAACTTGAACTTTACAGAGTCGCCCTTCTGTCCGTCCAAGGTAACCTCGTCTTTGCCGCGTCGAACAATAAAGGCAAATACTGGACTATGACGGCTCATAACACGTTGTAACGTTTACGACGCGTAGGGCTGTTACGACATATAAACTAATGTGTCGTTACACCTTTCTGCGAGCGCTTAGAAGCATGCTAGGGTAAGATGCAAAACCTGCTGCATCGTTATGAAACGATAAGAGACCTTTGTGCTTTGCAAGAAGATGTAGTGACTACGATTGAGAATTAGATGGTTTGGTAATGTAGAGAGGATGGATGAAAGTTTTTTTTTTTTTTAATTGGGGCTCTGTGTGTGATTTTTGTTAAGAAAGTATGAGAAAGTTGATAGTTAATAGTGAATAGTTTTGATGTTATTTCCTACTAAAGGATACAGGAAAAGGATGGATGAAAGTAGATTAACCGAGAAAATATATAGCGAGAGGGTGAATCTTTGGCTACAACTTCTGTAATTCAGAAAATAAAAATTGGTTGGGACAAGACATTTTTAAGGGGGTCACCCCCCCAGAGGTAGCCAGTGACCCCGATCACTGATTTCAATTTGGCACACGATGCATCAAACACCCTGTATATTGTTTACCAATCAAAATAATATACTAACTACAGAAGGGTGTTACTGACATAATGTGGTATAACTTAGACTATATGAAGAGACGATGCTGATTTGTATTCTTATATCGCAGATATAAAACGATCACTTCCTTCTTCTAATCATGTTATCTTATAATAAACTAGCTGTGCTCGCGACTTCGTCCGCGTGGAATAGTTATTTTTTCCCCGTTTTTTTTACATTTTCTATTATTTCTTCGCTCCTAATAGTTGCAGCGTGATGTTATATAGCCTAAAGCCTTCCTCGATAAATGGTCTATTCAACACAAAAAGAATTTTGCAATTCGAACCAGTAGTTGCTGAGATTAGCGCGTTCAAACAAACAAACTCTTCAGCTTTATAATATTAGTTAAGATAATATCTACCTGCTTTATGGCATTATTTTCGTAACCATCATACTATAGTGCGACGAGCCTATTCTATTCCGACCTTAGAATAATAACATCTAAGATTCCGACATGTTTGTTATTCTTATCAATAACGGCCGCTAATAATCCAGCGGTTTAATCTAGTTTCCGTATGCCAAGGTCGATGAGACGTTACATTTAACTATCGACTTACTACATAATATTATACATACTATGCTTTTGTAGCATCAGACAAAACACAATTTTGTTTCATATAAATACTTATTAAATGAAAGCGGGACATAGTAAAAAAACATTTATAATCAGAAGCTTTAAAGTTAATGTTTCTTATAATAACCGACTTCAAAAGAAGGAGGAGGATTAATTATTTTTTGTTGTATGTAGGTATGTTATTAGCACATATCTCCGAGAATTTTGTCAACCGATGTGGAAAATTCTTTTTTTTATTTAAAAGGGTGTACCTACTACCTAGTTGGTCCCATTTTCACCATATTGAAGTCATTTTTTTTTGTTAAATTTGACGATTTTGCTATTATGGAAAAGAATAGCAAATCATAATAGTAAGTAATGCTGTTTTAAAGCTAGATAATAGATAATAATAAGTTTATTTCCTTGAAAGACATAATTACATAATATGATTTTAGCAATGGGCCCCAAACTAGGAGACCCTGTATCTTGGGGACCCAAGCACGGAAGGAATTTGTCACTTAAGTAGGTACTATACGAACAACATAAAGCATGCAAAGTTATAATGAAAAGTGAAGTATATCGGTATGTAAACATGAATACACTAAGACTAGAATATTTAAAGTTTGTTTTAAAGCTCTATTTGTCTTTTGAGTAATAAAAAAAATCAGGATTAAAAATGCTGCACACACAATCAAGGTATCACTAAAATGGGATGTCTGACTTAAATATCGGGACGTCCCGCCAAAATCAGGACTCCGACAACGCTAATATGAAATATATGTTTAATTTATTTTTAATGCTCCACACAGCTGATTCCCTAAATCCCACCTTTTCATTGCTACAAAACAAACAAACTAAGCACTTTTTCATACGACTATCCAATTACATATTACAAGCAATTGCTATTAATTAGCAACATGATAGCAAGACTCATTAAGCATACCTACGACACGTAATCGGAGCAGCGATACGACGCTGTTCATATTAATATATCTAGTGACGAATAATATTATTGAGGTTGGATGACACCGCGGGAGGCAAATGAGTTAGAAATTTAATGCCAATGCATCTATAGATAGATAGTATAGAACACGAATTTGCTTTCGTCTGTCCGTCCCTATGTATGCGTAGATCTTTAAAACTACGCAACGGATTCATGGGGAAGGTTTATAGTATAATATGTATAATACATATAGATTTATATATACAAAACGTAGCTATTTTAAGGACCTGAATTTTCACTTAATTATAGTTATGTACACAAGACCACACATCAAGTCACCCAAATCTGTCAATTCATAATGCATTCTTCTATTGATAGACAGATTCTATTGCACAAAACACACAGAAAACACAGAAAAAACACATTACAAACATAACAAAGTACAATTTAGGCGGTCTTATCGCTAATAGCGATCCCTTCCCGACAACCCTCAGGCAGAGGAAATTATTTTTACTGCAGAAACAATGGACATTTTATTGAAATTATTTGGAATTTTTTTACAGTTAAGTGTATGTTGATATGTGACCTTCTGTACTTGTATTATCAATTTATAACTTAACACTCACCAATAAAAAAAATCCGTTTGCGCAAACGCACGACACTGACACAACAAGCAGAGACAGCGACCTCACAACTGACAGCAGACGTCAACCGCCCGCCATTATATAACCGCGAAAAAGCGCGGGAAAAACTCGCGCCCGCCCAACGCGGAAACAGGAAGGATGCCTTTTCACTTTTTCACACAGTTCCAATTTCAAACGGAGAAACGGTCCGTTAGACAAATTGTTGGCGCCCTTTTGTTGACAATGTTCTTTTTTTTTCAAACGAATTAGACGGATGGACAATAAAAACCGTTTCAGGCGTGGCCTGAACTTTTTTGCCCAAAGAAAATTGTTGACTTTTTTTTCGGTGACGTGACGTGGGCGCTTTACGTCTTGATTGTCTGTGGTCAGTGGAGTGTGCTCGTTGATTTGCATCCTAGGTTTCTTTGGCAGGTTTTATTTGTTGAAAGGCATTAGTTGCTTTTCTGGACGCGTTATATTAACATAGTGAATAAGTTAAGGATCCCCAAACGAAACAATTGGACACTCGAAAACGTAACCGAAAATTAGCTTATTGTATATGTACAATAGGGTAAATGATACTGTTAATCGGGAAAGTCCATTTCGAAAGTGTAAAATTCGTTCAAAAATATTATATGAGGCTTTAAGCTGAATTATCTTAACTATCTTAACTAATTTATAAAGCTG
The DNA here is from genome assembly GCA_031163375.1 of Conogethes punctiferalis. Classification (NCBI taxonomy): domain Eukaryota; kingdom Metazoa; phylum Arthropoda; class Insecta; order Lepidoptera; family Crambidae; genus Conogethes; species Conogethes punctiferalis. The sequence continues at coordinate 3,825,999 of CM062104.1, forward strand.
AAGAGTTTGTTTGTTTGAACGCGCTAATCTCAGGAACTACTGGTCCGAATTGAAAAATTCTTTTATATATAATAACATCACGTTGCAACTATAAGGAGCGAAGAAATAATGGAAAATGTAAAAAAAAAGGGAAATAAATAACTATTCCACGCGGACGAAGTCGCGAGCACAGCTAGTTTACAATATTTGTGGTTATGAAGCCAATTACATAAAAGCAATATTTAATATTTATGTGTTGATGTTGTAAGAAGATAATAAATCTTATTTTATTTAACTTAGCTATCAAACAAACTTCTTACGCGTGCCGTACTAAAAAAAGACGTACCTTATATGTCTATTGTCTATATGACGTCACTTGCCTGTAAACATTTTGTATGGAAACCTTTTTGGCCTCATCCAAAATTCGGAATTTTTCAGTTTGTGACTCAGAAATTAATTTTTACTACGATTTTTTTTTGCCCACGTTTCATTAGTTGGGTAATCTATTGATAGATAGCCGAAATAATAAAAAAACTAAAGTAGCCAATTGTGTCTATTAGTTTGAGTATTCAGTCTGCGCGTGAGTTGCAAGCGAGCCCTTGACACAGTATTTATGACGACAGTAGCGCAATATGTAACAAGACCTGTTAAAAACAAATTATTGCGGCGTTTACGATCCCTCTAGTATAAATTGGTTTGAGAGAGTTGATAGTATTGGTATCGATTTTCTATTTATTTCATTAATGATAATGATTAATGATTAATAATGACAGGCTCGGTGGCTCATTTGGTAGTGACCTCTGCCCTCTGAGCCAAGGGTCGTGGGTTCGATTCCCGCACAGTACAAACATTTGTGTTCATGAACATGTCTGTTTGTATTGGTCTGGGTGTTTTCTATGTATAATACGTATTTATTTGCAAAAAAAATGTATCTAAGTAAGTTTATCAGTTGTGTACCCATAGTACAAGCTTTGGCTTAGTTTGGAGCTAGGAGGCGCTGTGTGGCCCAGCGTGGCATGTCTTGGGTTATTTATTTATTTGATTGATTTGTAGCGCTGTAGACATGGTGCACGTCACAAACCTACTTTTTCTGTTCCTTTGTGCAAAACCAATTATAGAAGATATAGTTTTCTTCAGAGATGCAAGGGAGCGACCTATCGTCTTTTCCTGTCCTGCCGAATAACAAACGGGGCTCTGGCAACCGGCTGGTGGTGGTAACCTTCACGATTGAAGGAGTAGCTAAGTATCATAGTCCGATGACAAGCAGCAGCGTGCGGTGGCATCGGAGCGAGGAGCTTACGCCCTGCGATCGCAAATCCGCCTGCCCAGCGTGGCGATTATGGGTCCAGATCTTTTATCAAAGTGGCTAACAATAGGAGAGGCCTATGTCTCGCAGTGGGCTGCAAAAGGCTGATGATGATTAAATAAATAAATAATATCAGACAACATCACATACATTGCTCCCATCCCAAAGTAAGTAGCGTAAGGACTTGTGTTATGGGTATCAGAACAAAGAAGGTACCATAAACAAATACTTAAACTTTAGCTTTCGCCGCACGCTTTTCGCGCGTGCGTTCTCAAGCTAGTATATACTAACACAAATGTTCATCACACGAATGTTTGTCCCTAGTGGGAATCGAACCCACGACTCTTGGTTCATAAGGCAGGGGTCCCTACCAATTGAGCCACCGAGCCAGTCGATGATTATGTCAAGGAAATTATTAGGTCCTTGAGTGTTATACGTGAATAGCCCCGCAGAGACGCCTTACTGTTAGTTACTACACTGTGGCATCGTGGTGCAATAGCTACAAGTCATTATGCGGATCATACGCCGCACGGCCAATGGGCCAACCGCGGTCAAATGACCTATTATGTCCTTTCGAGCCGAAGGCCATGTCTTGTGCTAAGGGACTGAACAGTGCCGGGAATTGACGATTTAATGTTGGTAATCTGACGATAATCGGGATGTTTCCAGGGTCAAAATAATTACATTGTATTTAGTCCGTGTTTTAGAACATAAAAGTATATTGGACACGTATATTTTATTTTTTGATATAAATAAAAAAAAATAACAAAGATACAAGGCATCAAAATTTTAGGAGTGGGGGTCTTTGTCGTCACTCAGTCGTCCGAGGGTGAGCCCGCTCCCATCCGACGAAGACGGGGGTCCGAGCAATGCCGACGGCGGTGTCCACTAAGCCCCCCTGTGCCCAGGCCCCTCTTTCCCACTGGGCACTATGGGCACGTGCCCAGGGCCCCGTGATCGAATGGGGCCCCCAAGTTCCTGCCAGATTACCAAATGATAACTGATATTTAGGCCCCAAGATCTTTATGTGCCCAGGGCCTCAAATAGTTTGAAGACGGTCCTGCCTGTGCCGGCAGTAGGCAGCAGCTTGCAGGGATACGGGTAACGCAAGCATTCGGCCGCATCCCCTGCCCTGCCCAGCCACAGATGACAAACAACCACAGACAAAACTAGGTCATGCGGTAAGTCTAGCTCAAAAATAGGTGTAAATTCGGTGGCGGATATAGCAACTGCTTAGTTATCGATCGTGGTAGCTCGCCACTGAATAAATTATCGTAATACGGACGGATGGACAATCAATTTTATATAGTAGGTACTCGTATATAAAAATAGAAATGAAAGTTTGTAATCAATGACTAGTATTCATTATGAAACGATTGTTTGAACGATACTCTTTATTAATCATCAAATGTAAGTGAATAGGGTTGATTTCTTTCATCATCATCAGCCTATTGCAGTCCACTGGTGGACATAGGCCTCTCCAGTTGTTCGCCACTTGGGGCAAACGTCTGGAGGATATACCCATAATCGGCACGCTGAGTAGGCGAGTTGGGTATCTTCGCTCCGGTGACGCTGCTGCCCGTCATCGGCCTGTGGTATTTAGCTACGCCTTCAATCGTGATAGTTATACCGCCACCAGTCGGTTGCCAGCGCCTCGTTTGTTATTCGGCAGGATGCACCACGCATGCACCAAATCGGTTCACAATAGGGATGTTTCCAGGATCAAAAGAATTACATTATATTTAGTACGTATTTAAGATTATAAAAATATATTGGAAACGTATTTGTCCCTTTTTCATTTAAACAAAAAATAACAAAGATACAAGGCATCAAAATGTAGGAGTGGGGGTCTTCGACGTCACTCAGTGGCGAAAAAACTCCCATTCTCTGACGTCACGCGTAATTTTAACGGCTCGGTCATCTTTGGTCTAATTTCCAAATGAAAAAATACGTGTCTTTTATTTTTGAACAATCTAAAAGTTGGACTAATTACATTTTTTACAGCAACAGGCCTATTGTCGGAGATATATGGTAAATTGGTAATAATAATAATAAATAATAACCCAAGACATGCCACGCTGGGCCACACAGCGCCATCTAGCCCCAAACTAAGCCGAAGCTTGTACTATGGGTAATAAACAACTGATAAACTTACTTAGATACATTTTTTTTTTGGAAATAAATACATTATTATACATAGAAAACACCCAGACCAACACAAACAGACATGTTCATGCACACAAATGTTTGTAATGTGTGGGGATTGAACCCACGACCCTTGGCTCAGAAGGCAGAGGTCACTACCAATTGAGCCACCGGCATAGCCAGCCTGTCATCTACACTAATATTATAAAGAGGAAAACTTTGTTTGTTTGGTTGTAATGAATAGGCTCAAAACTACTGGACCGTTTTTAAAAATTCTTTCACCATTCGAAAGCTACATTATCCACGAGTAACATAGGCACAATTTTATTTTGGAAAAAAAAACTTTACGCGGACGAAGTCGCGGGCGGAAAGCTATAATAAACATACAACAACAAAAAATTCAGTCGCATTGAAAACCTCCTCTTTCTTTGAAGTCGGTAAAAAAAATTAGCTGATAGTTTGCAAATCTGCATAAAAATCCGTCCGTTTGGGTAACAGACGTATGTTCTTAAATAACAGATAAAGTTGTATGCTTATCATTTTAATATTGCCGACATTGCACAAACCACCACACACCTACCTTCCCCCATCCATCAAAATAACCCAAGCAATTCTCAACCGAGTACCCAACACATAAAGTCTAATATCTAGAACATTTTCGACAGATCGCGTAACCTCATGTGTGGCCGTGTGTACATATGTACACACAGAGAGATGACCGCACGGGTTCAAGGCTCACAATTGAAGAGAGATAGCTCAATAAAATCGATGCTACTATCAACATTTATTACACAACAGTTCTTGTATGGATTCTTGGCTGAATAAATCTTATGTCGTTTTTCTGTCAATATATTCGTCCCTGTGATTCGTCCGTAGAGATGGCGTGGCAAAATATCAGACAACATCACATACATTGCTCCGAACTCAAAGTTAAGTAGGTTTTTTAAGCACTTATGTTATGGGTATCAGAACAGCGAAAAGGCATTTCATGATTTCCAAGTCAAAGTCAAAGACAAAATAATCTTTATTTGTATAGGTTTTTATGAAAAACACTTACAAATCGTCGAAGCTACCACCGGTTCGGAAAGCAGCGTTCTACCGAGAAGATACCGGCAAGAAACTCGTGTAGTTGCTCTTTTCAAAATGGTGTTTACAATATTATTATCACATTTATACTTTTAACTACGACCACGTCATACAGTCTGGGGCCTTAAAAAATTAATTATAAATTAGATAAAAAAAAAAGATGCTTTCAACCAGAAGACACCGATTTTTTTTTGGTGCGCCTTCCTATGCCTGATGGAAAGCGAAAGAGATGACCAAGTCGCTGTGACAACGGGCAAGTAACTAGTCAGTTACCTGTCAGTTGCCACCGCCATGCCGGCCCAACCCTAACCCCCACGAGGTCCGGAAACCCTACTCACCGGCAGAAACACGACCCGGAGGCCATTTGGCTGCGGTATTCTATAGGGTGGAGGTCCTTCCCCGGAGGGGCGGCTCAATTCAAGCGAATATGCCTACCTCTCAAATTCTCCGTTTTTCCATTAAGAAAGATTCGAAATTCTGACTTGGTAAAAAATTGATCTGGCAACCCTGAATGCAACCGGCTCGCTGACAAAACTAGCATTACTATTTAAACTATGCTCTTCTCTAGCTAAACTATACTCTCTCTCCGTAGCAACCACGAAGAATCCCACTTACGTACGAATCTCAATGACGAAACACGTGACGATTTTAAAACGCCCATCTATTTATATAATGAAGCGATTTAACGACGCGCGCGCATACATCGCCGGCCCACTGACCCACAGGCGCGCGTCACGACACACCCACACCGTAATGTATTGCGTGCGATGAGATAATGAGAGTATTCTGGGTAGATGTTCCTTCCAAAAGCAAAACCAAGGCATGCCGCGCTGGGCCACACATCGCCATCTAGCCCCGAACTAAGCCGAAGCTTGTACTATGGGTACTAGGCAACTGATAAACTAACTTAAATACTTTTTACTGTAAATAAATACACATTATACATAGAAAACACCCAGACCAATACAAACAGACATGTTCATGAAAGCCAAACCAAAAGTATCGCGGGCGGGGACCAACTTGTCCCTACCTAAATAAAGGTAACTGCTGCTAACTTAAGATATCACCGACTGGTGGCGGTACAACCATCACCATTGAAGGCGTTGCTAAATACCACAGACCGATAACGGGCAGCAGCGTCTCCGGAGGGAGGAGCTACGCCCAAGATACACAACCCCAAGCCCAGCGTATCATGTAAAGCCAGTCAGGTGTTTTTTTTTTATATTAGCACGTCAAAAAGACTGCGTCCAGCCTAATGTTAAGCAAACGACGAAGTCCAAAAAGTGTAAGCGATCCTCATCACACCTGGTTAGTGCACTGTGGATCGATCACACTATGACGGCCTGCATAAGTGCCGCTTCACGCCCCGTTTAGAGGACCCAAGACTATTTAAGAAGAAGGGAACATGTGTGCCCCTGGGTGGCGACCGACTGGAGAGGCCTATGTCCAGCAGTGGACTGCGATGATGTCCAGATCATCATCATCATCATCATCAGCCTATTACAGTCCACTGCTGGACATAGGCCTCTCCAGTTGTTCGCCACTTAGAGCAAACATCTGGAGGATATACCCATAATCGCCACGCTGGGCAGGCGGGTTGGTGATGTCCAGATGATGATGACTTATTTTGATATAAGTTTCTGTTTGCTATATAGCATAGAGGCCTATGCTTTATGAGGAGGCCCTCCAACTCTTTCCATACTTTTCTATCAGTGGCCAATCTAGTCCATGCTGCTCCTGCAACTTTCCTGATATATATTTTGATGATTAATGACTCGTAAAAACGATTTTAGCACGAACCGTCAACGACCTGCCCCTTAGAATTAGCAATGCTATAAATAACCCGAGACTAATAATACTCCGGTGACAAGACGACACGTGGACTCACGCCACGCTGGTTCGATTCCCGCCGGCTGTAAAGAGGTAGGGCACAGCGAATCTTCGCTCGAGTTGAGCCGGCACGCGCCAGTCCGGGGAAGGACCTCCACCCTATAGAATACCGCAGCCAAATGACCTCCGGGTCGTGTAATCGTGTTTCTGCCGGTGAGTAGGGTTTCCGGAGCTCGTGCGGGGGTTGCGCCGGCATGGCAGTGGCAACTGACCAGGTACTTGCCCGTTGTCACAGCGACTCGGGCTTCTCTTTCGCTTTCCATCAGGCGTAGGGAAGACAATATGTCGAGCTAATTTAAAAAAAAAACAAAGACAAGAATGCATTTTATTACATTGTTATTGCTATGTATTAACGTAGTAAGTAGATAAGACGATGTAAAAAAAACCAGTGACAAATAATTTTAGTACAAGTAAACAAACTGTCTGTGAGGTTTCTGGATTTAGAATCTTACTAATCTTACTAATCTTACTAATATTATAAACGCGAAAGTTTGTTTGGATAGATGGATGGATGTTTGTTCCACTTTCAGGCAAAAACTACTGAACGGATTTTAATGAAACTTTACAGGAATATAGTTTGTACATCAGATTAACACATAGGCTATGTTTTATACGAATATTCACGCGGGCAGAGCCGCAGGCAGCAGCTAGTAGGATTATAAAATACGAAATAATACGAGAATACGAATAAGAACTTCAGTACCAAAAATATCAATCGCTGAATCGGCATCGGTTCGGGGTTGGCCGATGTAGGGCAGATCACGAGGTCCGCCCGGGGAGCACTCTATTGCTCCCCGGATCCGGGGGCAGGGGTATTCGCTATCCCCGGACCAGGAGTGCCGGCCGCTTATCATCTGCGGCTGGCCAGGGCAGGCAGGGATGTGGCCGTATGCTTCGGCGCTACCCGTGTCCCTGCAACTTGCTGCCCACTGGCGACACAGGGGGGTTTAGTGAGTACGCCCTCCCTTTTTGGGAGGTGTGAGTCCCACACACCATGCCGCCTCCCCCCGGAGACGGCATGAAGGTGCCTAATGCATTCCCCTCTTAAAAAAAAAAAAAGATGGGGTTTGAACGAGGGGGCGCAAACTGACTGCGACTGTGGCGCGACCTCTCAAACAATGTCGCATATGATCACCTGTGCATTGTGCCCACTATCTGCATTTTGGAGGATCTCTGCCGAGCGACTGACAGAGGTATCGCAGTTGCTGAGTTTTGGTCGGGATCTGTATAAGTGAACTAAAACTAATTGGGGTTTATCACTGACTCGAAAAAAAGAAGAAGATGTACCAAAAATACGAATAAGAATATTCCATCCCATCCCATAGATGAAGACTATTATGAGGAAACGGGCAGCAGCGTTTATGCGGGTAAACGCGGCCTGCAATTTCCCGAAACAAGAAATCTTCAAGACTCTTGACACCAACATGTAAAAATGGGGTCATCATCAACTCACCGCAGTCCACTGCTGGACATAGGCCACTCCAGTTTTATCGCTATGGGCAAACACCTGGAGGATTTACCCATAATCGCCACACTGGGAAGGAGGGTTGGCGATCGCAGGGTGCAGCTTCTCGCTCCGGTAACGCTGCTGCCTGTCATCGGCCTGTCGTATTTACCTATGCTTTTAATTGTGATGGTCATACCGCCACCAGTCGGTTGCCAGAGCCTCGTCTATTATTCAGCAGAACGAACCACTGGCAAGTAAGGGTGGCTTGGAGCGAAAAGATGATGGGTTCCTCTTTTACATCCCAAAATGGTGTGGTTATTTGTATTCTTTTCTGTCAGTGCACGGAAAAAACATGACATCGGCATGTTGTTTACTATAACTCTGGAGTCAACTGTCAGTTAAGTATAGGAAATTGTGACGTCACAATTTATAATAAACTGATTGGTAGTTATTTATAACGCAAGCTATAATTCAATTTTTATTAGGAAATATTTTTTTCCTTATTGAACTTGAACGCAATTCACCTGATGTTTAGAGAGTTAAGACGGAGTGGACCCATAAAGAAGCTTAAAATATTATGGTGCAAGCCAGATTCTGCTAAACTGTCCGTTTAGTACATGAATGTTTGCCTCGGATCATCATCATCATCAGCCCACATCACTCCACTGCTGGACATAGGCCTCTCCCAAGCCTCGGATGATGAGATTAAACACAAATGTACATCACATGAATGATTGTCCTATAAGGTAAACAGATCATAATTTTATTTAATCTACTATCATCTTGTTTCAATCTACAGTCAAATATGAGATTGTTTACAAAACTTAAGATTCTCTCATAATACATCTGTTGACATAACCGCCAGAGATTATATGCACCGTCTGTTTATTTATGCGTCTCCGAATGCGAAACGAGACAAAAAACCTTCTTTATGCTTGTTTTTATCATAGAAAATGTGTAAAAAAAGCGATTTCCTCGCACCGAGCGACCAGCGAACCGCCGACCGCTGCAGTCTCGACCCGCTCTCCAAACGGTGCGTTACAAACTCACAAGCGAGACGACACACACTTTCATCTCATACTTAATTATCACAATATTAAGCCGAAATTTACGGCCTGTTTAAACACCTCGTATTTAGCGGGAAAAGCACGCCAGTATGCCGCAAACGCCGCCCCAAGACACCACGAGTTGTATCTAAATAGACGGACACACTGGAAACTTATTCCGGCAACCAAATAAAGACAACAAAATATGACATGACCACCATTCGACCACTGACCTCCTTCTCGCGTCCCCGGCGGCGGCGGCGCTCCAGCGAGGTCCCATTCAACAGCGAACACAACAAAATGCACTAGCAGCAACAATTTCAGTTTATTTCACATAAATCTCATTTAGTTTTTTTACGATTTTGCTACAGTGACAGTCGCGGACACAGCGCCGAGCGCAACGCTTTCGCACGTTTGCCGGTGTTGCTAGCTGTCAAAAATTGTGAATGTTAATGGGTCCGAATGCAGTTGCAAGTTTTTTTAACACTTTTATTTGTTACGTTTTGTTCAATTACAGACCGCAAACCGCAAAGGGTGTTTGGCCCATGGAAGTATTAAGTAATTACATCCATGGTTTGGCCACGTAGTCTGAACTCCGGAAATCGAAACTAACCTAAACCTGCCTTCATACAAATTGTCACTTTGGAGAATGATTTTTGTCATTTTTGTCTCACGTAAACCCATGGAAGTACTTGTACGTAGTACTTAATACTTCCATGCGTAAACCCCATTATGTTAATGTCATCCAAGCGTCAAGACTTTGAATCCTTGTTGGTCTGTAAAAAATTAACACACTGTCAATAATTTTGCTTAGTCGGTATTAGATTTGTGGTCAAAATTGCTTCAGTTGTTGGTCAAAATGGGACTGGATGTCGTCGCACCCAGAGTTTCTCAGTTTAGTCGCTATTAAAAACGTCATGTAACACAGTTATAATAAGTAAAAACTATCTACAATAACGGATTCATTGACCCTTGACGGTATGGCTTCCTATTCTTTACATAATTAATACATTTTGGTCCGTCCACAGCTCAACGTAGGCCTCCTTTAATTCGCGTTACATCTCTCTATCCCAGACCTCCATCGTTCAGCAGTGGATGGACCAAGGCTGTGGATCGATTGCTTGATTACATTTTGTATCGATTTAGGGACCTACAGTGTTACGAATGTAATTTTTCTGAAAATTTTATTTAGTTTGCAACAACTACAGACATTAAAAGTAATAAAACAAAATTATTATCCTTTCGGTGGTTTGTTTTAAATTTATTGTGCCTGTTATAATCATCCTCTCAACTATATTTATTTACCAGGAGATTCGGACCGGAACCAAAAAGTGATCTGTCAGCTGGCCGAATGTCAGTGTCAGAATTGACAACCGACAAAATCGATAAGAATTTTGTCGCATTTTGTGTTTAGATTTTTATTTAATTCTAGTTTTAAATGAACAGTTGATTGCTTTCTATTCATCTAATTATAAATAAATTCTAGCTTTACGATGATCAAAGCGATACTCGTATTCAACAACCATGGGAAACCTCGGTTGTCGAAATTCTATCAGTACTTTGTGAGTGAAAGTTATTATTTGATATAATTTATTTAATTAGTGCGTTTTTATCATACTGCCTTGATAAATAGTCGCATCGCAAACGATGTTTAGAAAACATTCATATATTATTTATCTCCTGCGTTATTGACTAATCATCCTTCAAATCAATCATTAAAGTGCATTTTTATAATAGTTAAGTTAATATCTTTGTGCTAGGTTTCTTGAATTAGTGTTTTAATGTCCCTAGACTTGATTGTAATATTCGCAGGAACTGCATAATGTTTATGCCCTGAAGAATACCTAGCCAATGAATTTATTCTGCAAAGTCATCATGACCAAAATATGTTTTGTTTAATCAAATATAAATGTGTTTTAAGCTTGATCTTGATAGAAATCATGCACATATTGCTTAAATGAATCTAAGCCAGTCTCTGAGGAGTTTAGCCTAGAGACTTTAAATTGTTTTGATGAATCAAAATGGTTGCCTAACTCAATTGATGTGTTACAGAATGAAGACATGCAGCAACAAATCATAAAGGAAACATTCCAGCTCGTGTCCAAAAGAGATGACAATGTCTGCAATTTCCTTGAAGGGGGCAGGTAATGTTTAAAAAAGAGTACACTTTTTTTATAGTAGCTTTATATAATGGCTTCCCTACACCTGATGGAAAGCGAAAGAGAAGCCCAAGTCGCAGTGACAGTGGGCAAGTAACTGGTCAGTTACCAGTGGCGTAATTAAACCATTCCAGGCCCGTGGCGAATTCATCGGATTTTCACCAAATGTGTAATAATAAATGTTGGTAGTTTGGATTTTCCTCTGGCCGGGGGCCCCTCACGGCTGGGGGCCCGCGGCATTTTGCCGACATGCCACCCTGTAGTTACGCCACTGTCAGTTACCTATCAGTTGCCTTCGCTCGAATAGGCTATTCCACCCTATGAATAAAAAAAAATAAAATTATGTTTATATGATAAATCATGAAAAAGTAAACCAAGAATATTAATATCAATTCATTAAAGTGAAAAATAAATTTAATATTTCCATTTTAAAATTCATGTTTTTTAATCTGTCTCCAATTTGGTGAAAACGCTGTTCGTCATGTTGGCTAAAGTTTTGACGTAATCTGTCTTGTAAACAAATAATCTCAGTACTGTGTCTACTACATTTACTACAATAATTCGAAAATTCTTAGTTATTATTAACACGTTTCTCGATATTCCGGCGCTATAATATAATTTCATCATGGAAGATGGTTTTATCAAAGCAGAAAGCACTAATCTTCCACGAAGACATAACCTATGAAATATTAGTTTTGCAATATTGTGAATATAATTTTGCAAGTTTTGAAGGTCTATTAAATTGCATACTTACATCAAAATGATCTTCACAAAAATAGTATTTACTCTTTGTGGACAATAACTTCGGATCTCTTCATGCTATCTTTAGCCACGTATTTCTCATTTTTAAATCTGTTGGCACTTGTATCCATAACTTTTCCGGCGTTCTAACACTTGTATTCTTACATTCAGACACAAGACACCAATGATATGGACTATAGTTCATTTTGTATTTGGGAAAATAACTTTAATCTCTTAGTGAAGCGTGATGTTTACTATAAGTGTGACGTAAAAGTCACGGCGGACTAGAGTTGTGCTGTTTTCGAGCAAGTAATTTAATTGAAAAATTAAAAGTCGTTTTTCTTTATTATTTGATATTAATAAAATATATCTCTATTTTTCCGTGGTTTTTTTTTCACTAAAAGATGCATTTGAACTACTTTTTGAATGAGACCGGAATAGCCTATTGAGCTGCCCGTCCAGGTAAGGACCTACACCCTATAGAATACCGCAGCCAAATGATTTCCGGGTTGTGGTTCTGTTGGTGAGTAGGTATATAATGTCGTGCTACTATAAAAACACCTGCTGTCCAGTGGAGAGACCTGCTTACTCACCAAACTAATGTCCGTGAGTGGAAGTGTGGTCGGGGTTGCAGAGCACCGGGCACAGCGTGCTTGATTTGATTTCGATTTGCCATCGAAACACAAAGAAGAAGACTATAAAAAAAGAACTTTTCCATCTGTTCCAGTCTGATTGGAGGCTCCGACTACAAGCTGATCTACAGACACTATGCGACTCTGTACTTTGTGTTCTGCGTGGACTCGTCAGAGAGTGAGCTAGGCATCTTAGATTTAATTCAGGTCAGTATCTTATTTAATTTTCTGAACTTTTTAATTGGCTCAATTGGTAGTGATCCCTGTCTTTTGAAACAACAACAAAACACACAAGTGTTTGTACTGTGCGGGAATCGAACCCACGACTCTTGGCTCAGAGGGCAGAGGTCGCTACCAAATGAACTATCGAGCCAGTCAAAGCCAGCCAGTTATTCCATACTAAGCCGACGGTTCTTCCAGGTGTTCGTAGAGACCCTGGACAAGTGCTTCGAGAACGTCTGCGAGCTGGACCTGATCTTCCACGCGGACGCCGCGCACCAGGTGCTCGACGAGCTGGTGATGGGCGGGATGGTGCTGCAGACCAACATGGCCGACATACTGTGCCGGCTGCACGAGCAGAACAAGATGCAGAAGGCTGAGGTATACAGATACACACACACACACACACACATCACACACACACACACACACACATTACACACCCAAGAGAGAGATACATAGATACACACACCCCTCCCAAGAGAGAGAGATACATAGATAAACACACCCCCCTTAAGAAAGAGACATACACACACACACCCAAGAGAGAGAGAGAGAGATACATAGATACACACGCACACGCATACACACTCAGATGCGTACACACGCACACACACGTACACACATTAGTGCTGGTGATAGAGGCTGGACCTGATCTTCCACGCGGACGCCGCGCACCAGGTGCTCGACGAGCTGGTGATGGGCGGGATGGTGCTGCAGACCAACATGGCCGACATACTGTGCCGGCTGCACGAGCAGAACAAGATGCAGAAGGCGGAGGTATGCGTACATACACAAACACATTACACACACACAAACACATTACACACACACACATTACACACACACACACATTACACACACACACATTACACACACACACATACATACACATACACATTACACACACACACGCATTACACACACACACGCATTACACACACACACACACACACACACACACACACACATATAAGTGTAAGAGAGAGACAATGTATCCGCCCACACACATACACACACAAACACATGAGTGAAAGAGAGAGACAAAGATAGGTAGGGACAGGGAGGGAAACACACACATAGAGCGTTAGATATGTAGATAAACACACGTATCGACAAGGACACATACACAGAGAGAGTTAGAGCTGTAGATAAACAGACATAGAGAGAGAGAGAGAGTCAAAGATGTAGATAAACACATGTTATAGAGGCAAACAGGGAGATGTAGATAAACTTAGAGAGTATATTTTTATTTTTAACTCCTTATTCAAATAGAGTTAGTAATGTATGTGCAAACGCCAAAATTTTTTTATGTTGGATCTTTTCTTACTATTTTATTAAATTAAGTAGATTTAAGAAGAAAGATAATAGTATTATAACATGCGAAAATATGATATGTATGTATAAATATGTTGTCTGTCTGTTTGTCCCCAGGCGGGCATATCCGCTGCGCCTGCGCGCGCGGTGTCGGCCGTCAAGAGCATGAACCTGCCGCAGCAGCTGCGCGACATGCGCCTGCCCGACCTACCCCAAGCCATCAAGGTAAACCAGGTCGTCGCCGGAGGACGCATAACGCGTCGTGTTTCTTTATATTAGCACGACATAATGGCTCCCCTACGCTTGATGCAAAGAGAAGCCCAAGCCGCTGTGACAACGGGCAAGTAACCGGTCAGTTGCCACCGCCATGCCGGCTAACTGCCACTAACCCCCCCACGAGCTCCGGAGACCCTACTCACAGGCAGAAACACGACCCAGAGGTCATTTGGCTGCGGTATTCTATAGGGTGGAGGTCCTTCGGAGGCGGCCCAATTCGAGCGAAGATTCGCTGTATCCCTCTCTTAATAGGGAATATGCATGACTTTTTTTTATGGATTTATTGAGATCTTATAACTTCCAAATACATAAATATCGAAGAATTTTTAAAATATCTTTTCTATTAAGCGAGTTATAAAGCGTTAAAGTTATTGCTTAGACAGAGAGATCCGACGTGGCGGATGACGTCACGTACCGTGCGCGCCATACAAACTCCATGGAAAAATCTGTTTCTGAGACAGATATATTTACTTTCAATTCTCTTTCAAAACCACAGTATCTCTACTATTTTTCAGCCAACTCTGATTTTGTTGGTAGTATTTTTTTAATCTATTTTACGATAAATTAAAAAATACATACTTGAAACTATTTTGGATGCATTTTCCCTATTAGCCGTTCGGTATGAAACAAATTGAACAAGTAATGATATTTTCCGTTCAACTAAAATGGGAAATTAAATAACGTTTGGGTTGGGAATAGCTAATAGATAGGAATATTAGTTAAATATTTATTATTTTAAACAATTAATTAATCATTTCTCAGGATCTCAAGTTCTGACCGCTGTCCCAGGGCGCGTACCCCGCCACGCCCGTTGCCATAGCAACCAACATACTCAACACGATATACCCGCAAAACGAGAAATATCAAAATCTACAAAAACCCACCGAGAATTTCACAAACAAATTCTTCGGTTCAGAAACTTTGAGCATGAAATTTTCCGAGACATTCTCAGAGAATTACCAGCAGACCGAAGGGATTACTTTTCCGGATTATGAAAGTCAGAAGTCTGATGGTTATCAGGATCTAAGCGGGACCACAGTGGAATATGACTATACAGAAGTTAGAAAGAGAAAGAAGAAGAAGAAGAAATCCGGTAAGAGGGTGGTGTAGAGTAGCCGACTGACTCGGGGGATTTGAAATAGTAACTTTAACGATATGTCTTCTGTATCACTTGGCTGATAATCATTATAGCGTCAGTTGGCCTTCAGGGTGAGGGCGACAGGCGCAATGGGTTTGTTCTATTGTGCCTGTCGACCTAATTTTTGGACCTCACGATAGGGATGCTCAATATTAAAAAAACATCGATGTTGACTTCGATGTCATGATCGAAGGCTCAACATCGATGTTCGATATTTATCGAAAACCGAACATCGATGTTGGATCCATCGATAATTTTTGCATTAATACTTGAATAAGTAAAACACAATGTATAAGTTCGAAATGTACATGTAAATTGTCGATTTGTGGATGCGTTCATAGAAGACATAATTTTTTTTCTAAGTTGCATTGGTTTGGTCGTGCGTGTCGTGCGCGAGATGAGGCCGTAGGTTAACATCGATGATCGTTTCCGTTAACATCGATGTTGCGATATTTTTCGTATGGTAACATCGATGTTTTTGCTTTCAACATCGATGATCATCGAGCATCCCTACCTCACGACCGCTTACCATCAAGTGGAGTGAGGTCATCCCGAAAGCTCTTCTTATAAAAAGAAATAGCTTATTTATTTATTTAAACCCTTTTATACAATATCCTTACAGGCTAATACCTAATGCGATATTGTATCTTAAAATTAAAACTATGTGCATTTAAATGTTATGCTCAAAATAAAGCAGTTTAATTGCTGGGCATAGGTTTCCCCCAATGACAGTTGTCCCCCAATGACAGTTGTCCCCCAATGGGAGCCTTAGACACCACGCTTGGCAGATGATTGGTGACCGCAGAAGGTTTTATACAGGCAAACGCTACTACTACCCGTTTTCTGATATTCCCTTAAACCACCCCATCTCATCCCTTAGGTGAGATGGGGTGGTTCCAAATTCAGAAACATAGTAATATACAAACTATAAACACACAACAAGAGTAGGTACACACGCCTACACATCAATCCACCCGAGTCTGTCTACTATTACAAATGTTTAGGTTCCTACATGGAATGGAATTTGATAACTATTTGTTATGTAAATCTGAGTATATATTAGGTAAAAAAAATATTATGTGTAACAGAAAAATACTAAATAGTCGCAGCTGAATTCGGCCACGAAGCAAAGGAGTTTCTTGTGTTTGAAAATTTTTTACTTTTAAATATGTATAAGAATTTTATACAAGATAGAAAAGCCGAAATCTATTGTGACGCGGCTGATTTAAGCCCTATCTTAGTTCAAAAATTATTAGCGACATTATGAGAATTCTGCATAATTATGTTTCTTCACATGGTAAGTATATTCAGCATAATCTCGAGTAATTTTTTGTAGCAAAATTCGGTAAGTTTAATAAAGTTACCTACCTACAGTAAAAAAATATTGTATCTTATTGTATTGAAATGTGATTTTAGCGCAAACATTGTTAAAACATTCCTTCTAAATATAATTTAAAGCTCTCGAATTTATTATGGGTAAAAGCTATAGTTTGAATTATGTTCAATGCTATGGCGCAAACGTGGCGCGTAATATGTATCGTACTTTAAACTAATGATTATGATATAGATTGTAAGGAATATAGTAAATATTTTATGTTACGCTATAAAGTGTTTTATTTTAAAATTATACCTACCTAATTAAGAATAGACAATTAAATTATAATTAATAAATTTTATTCGGTAGTAAAACAGAATATGTAGTTTCACGTCATCTAGTGTTAAAAGAAGGAACTAAATCGTACTATGCTTACAGTGCCATCTATGTGTTACTAGATGCGCTAACCTCACTCATGCTTATCACTATTCGAACTTAAAGCTGCTACTCTACAATAGATGGCGCTAAAACATACAAGCACTTAACTCCACTACTCCCCGCTAGATGTCTCCCTAAGTCAATCAAGTAAGTATCAAAAAAAGGTTTACAATATTTCCAGTTTGCTTTGGAATTCATTTTATTCGAAATTTCGCGTCGAATTTTCTTTTTGCATGGGTATTTGTATGTAAGTATGTGTGTTATGTCTGCCAGTGTACCTTGTCAATAAACGAGCATAATATTTTATCTAAGTATTCAATAAATCTACTAAACCCCTTGCAACCGCAAATATTCCAAACTTCATTGAGATTCCAATAAATTACACACATACATACCTATTACCTGCACTCCCGTTCCTAAAGAGGTCTTAAGGGAGTGATTACCTTACAAAGAGGTCTCCGAGTGAAATTCGCAATAACCGCAGATCAGTTAGCGGTCGGGTTAATAAATATAATTAGCAAATGACGACTACCGCGCATCGTATGCACTTACTTACAAAGTTTGCAGGGCTGGCGAAAAGGAAAAAAGGAATTAATTTAATAATTATCGATCATCAACCTGGCTGCTCAGTATGGCGATTATGGGTAAAGTCTCAAGATGCTTGACGAAAGTGGCGAACAACTGGAGAGGCCTATGTCCAGCAGTGGGCGGACATAGGCTTACAATGAATTTAGTAATTAGAAACCATCAAGCGAAAGGGCAAGCTCATCATCATCATCATCATCAGCCTATTGCAGTCCACTGCTGGACATAGGCCTCTCCATTTGTTCGCCACTTAGGGCAAACCTGGGCTGGTGAGGTTCATATTTTCGAAAAAAAAGGGCAAGTTCATATTTTCGAATTCGAAAAAAAAATTGGTAGCTTTGTTTAAATCAGTTCCTGTGCTTTCCACATTTTTTATGACAGATGGGGCAAATGGGCTTAAAGGTCACCTGATGGTAAGTGATCACTTCAGCCCATAGACACCGCAACACCAGGGGAGTCACAGGTGCGTCGCCGGCCCTTGAAATTAATTAGGTCAAATTTAGGAATAGGACCAATCAATCTCATCCCGCGGGAGTCGTAGAGGACGACTAATTGAATATCAGGAAACGGGCAGCAGCGTTTACCCAAGTACAAATAAAACATACTGCGGTCACCAACCCGCCTGCCCAGCGTGGTGACTGAGGCATATCTCCCAAATGACAATTGTCATTGTGGGAGGCCTATGTCCAGCAGTGGATGTTAGCAAGCTAATGATGTTGACACCAGTAATTGATGATAGTAATATCTATATCTATAGCCACGGAGTAAAACTTGTTTCGTGATCTATGGCGCTAGCCCTAAAGTTCATTCGCGTTAAGAAAATAGTGACTCATCACCGACTGCCGGCCAAGCCACACCCCCTAGCCAATTAAAACACTAGAAATTAAATTTCTAGCGTTTTAATTGGCTAGGGGGTGTGGCTAACGCTAGAAATTATAATTTCTAGCGTTTTAATTGGCTAGGGGGTGTGGCTTGGCCGGCAGTCGGTGATGAGTCACTATTTTCTTAACGCGAATGAACTATAATAACGTTCTAAGCGAAATGTCGTAGTAATTCGCTTCGCTCGCCGTAACGTCGTAGCTCATAGTAATATTCTCGTAGCCACTTTACTACGAATAGTTAGAACTAGGTATGTAAGTCTAAAATAAAATGTTTGAAGCTAGCTGCAACCTGCGGTTTAGTCCGCGAATAAAACGGTAATTATGTGTAATGAGATCCTTTTACATCAAAGCTTAGGTATGTGTTAATCTGATGTATTATGAATATATTAGCAGTTAGATATTCTTTATTGCACAAAACACAAAATAAATGCAGAAGACGAATTGAGAACCTCCTCCTTTTTTCGAAGTCGGTTAAAAAGGTAATACAGACATTTTGATTTTTGTGGTACAATCCTATAGCTAGTAAGCGATCTCTTCCAGACAACGTTCAGGTAAAGAAGTGTAATTTTCTGAAGAGATGGGCAACGTCGTGTAAACTATTTTATCATTAAATAGGTATATACCTACATATTATTGACAGGCTCGGTGGCTCATTTGGTAGTGACCTCTGCCCTCTGAGTTAAGGGTCGTGGGTTCGATTCCCGCACAGTACAAACATTTGTGTTCATGAACATGTCTGTTTGTATTGGTCTGGGTGTTTTCTATGTATAATATGTATTTATTTGGGGAGATTTACTTAGTAACCACGCTTCATCATCATCATCAGCCTATTGCAGTCCACTGCTGGACATAGGCCTCTCCAGTTGTTCGCCACCTAGGGCAAACTTCTGGAGGATATACCCATAATCGCCACGCTGGGCAAGCGGGTTGGCGATCGCAGGGCATAGCTTCTTGCTCCGGTGTCGCTGCTGCCCGTCATCGGCCTGTGGTATTTAGCTACGCCTTCTATCGTGATGGTTTTGCCGCCACCAGTCGGTTTGCCAGAGCCTCGTTTGTTGTTCAGCAGGATGCACCACGGGCAGGTGAGGATGGCTTGGAGCGAAAAGGTGACAGGTCGCTCCCTTACATCCCAACCACGCTTAAGAGACCACTATAGGTTTTATTTGCATCCAGGTTAACGCTAGAGCCGTTTCCTAATATTCCCTTAGTCGTGTTCAAGAATAAATATGGTTTCAGGATTAAGAAATCCGGATACCATACGGGCAGCTACCAGTATACTCTATTGAATTTCGTCTTTTCCGGGAATCGAAATGACGATCTTTAGCACAAAAATTGTGACCACAACGAAACGGGTCCACTCGAAATTGTTAAAAAAGTACTATACTTAATTCTTTGTACTCAGTACTCACGGTCAACAAATATATGATTACTTTAAGAAATTGAGGTATTCCATATGTCGCGAATATTGTCCAGCAAAGTGACCAATTGGAGGCCTAATGAGGCCTATTACGGAAGCCTATTATGCCCCCGTTATTGACCACTAATAGGCCTTGACTGCCAAATGTTCTTGTGGCCAGGATGTTGTATTGATGTCCACGATTCAAATTGTTGACTTTAGACTGTCGTTTCCCGGTCAAACAAATTGTGTAATCTTTTGCGAGGAATGACATGTGGTTTTAACAAGAGTTAACGGGATGCCTCGTCAATGTAATTATTGGTTTTATTATTATTTTTTAAGTAGCTCGATGTTATCGTAAGCAGGATTGAGTCGTAGAATAAACGCCGTCGAACTTTGAGTAAGGTATTGTACTGGTATAAAGGTATTAAAACTAGACTTCTTCTTTTTTTTTATAGTGGCTCGACCTAATGGATTCCCTACGCCTGATGGAAAGCGAAAGAGAAGCCCAAGTCGCTGTGAAAACTGGCAAGTAACTGGTCAGTTACCTGTCAGTTGCCACCGCCATGCCGGCCCAACCCTAACCCCCCACGAGGTCTTAGGTTACTTATTAATCACTTCTTCGTCGAACATAGATTTTCCTAACTATAGTTGCTGCTCCGGTGCCCGAAATCGAATAGCAAGCTGTGCGTCCTTCCGCCCAGCATCGCTTTCCCCCCTCCTTTTTTTCCCGCCTATTTTGCCGCCAGAGAGGCGCGTTCTAGAAGTTGCCATCCTATATTAGTGTTGCCACTGAATTATTATAAAAACATACTAAATCTATGGACTATAATTAGATAAATATTAAAATTCATGACAATATAATGACTTCCCTAAGCCTGATGGAAGGCAAAAGAGTAGCCCAAGTCGCTGTGACAAGTAAGTGGTCAGTTACCTGTCAGTTGCCACAGCCACGCCGGCCCATTTCTTTTTTCTAGAGGAGGTGACATGGTGTGTGGAAAAATTTGTTTGCCGCCACGGGCAAAAGTTTCCAAAGAGTACCGTCGCAATGAATCGGTTATTATAATCTGTACTATTATTACTTTGAGTACCTATTTCATCATCCTCTTAGCGTTATCCCGGTTTGTGCCTCTAGGCCCAGGGTCCGCTTTGACCATGATTTAGCGAGTCTGGTTATTACATTGAAGCGACTGCCATCTGACCTTCGTAACCCTCAGAAAGGGGAACCAGACAAATTTGGATCATGGTTACACATTCAGAATTAAACTGGATGTGCAGGTTTCCTCACGATGTTTTCCTTCACCGCTAAGCTAGTGGTATAATTCCGCACATAGATTTTTGCAAATCGCGGATTCGAACCGACGACCTCACATGTGTGAAGCGACGATCTTACCACTAGGCTACCACGGCTCACCTGGTAGGTACCTATGTGTCTAAAAATACTTTAATACAATTGACAAAACAAACATGAAACAGATTAATCTATCAATTGTGAACACAATGGCATTACAGCGGCACCACAGAAGATCACATAACTTTGATTTGGGCAAGATTGTAGCGGCGGGCGGGTGGTGAAACGACGTAAGAGTGAATTTGGTAGAAATGAATTCGACATAGGTCGGTATATTTTTTTTATATTATATACTATAATTATAGTTTATATATAGCTTATAATATTTATTGAAACAGTTTGCATGACTTTGCCCTTCTCTTCAGAAGTCTACACTTCCTTTACCTGAAGGTTGTCTGGAAGAGATCGCTTACTAGCGATAAGACCGCCTAGATTGTACCACAAGATGTCTGTATCACCCTTTCTGTATTAATTGTGTATTTTGTGCAATAAAGAATATCTATCTATCTATAGGTGTACGTATTTTTATATTTATCATCATGTGCAAACGTCCACAGCTGGACATAGGATCCAATGATAATTGTCATTTAGGGAAATTTTCCATAATCACCACGCTCGGCAGGCGGGTTGGTGACCGCAGTAGGTTTTATTTGTACCCAGGTCAACGCTGCTGCTCGTTTCCTGATATTCCCTTAGTCGTCTTTTACGACACCCGCGGGATGAGTTGGTGTATATTAAGACCGTAAGACACACGGACGTTTATTTATACTTATTAATACATGTCTATAATCCACTATTTCTTTACGTCGGTGCCATAAGGATCACCTAAGTAAATATTATATAATTTGATGTAGGAATAATATGTAGGAACGATATTCTATGAGGTGGAGGTCCTTCTCCGGACGGACGGCTCAATTAGAGCAAAGATTCGCTATGCCCTACCTCTATTTTTATATATTTAGATTTTTTAACGATATTTGAGTTAATAAACTACGCACCACCGCCGTCACTTATTGCCTCGACGGCGCTAGACCACCCAACCGGCGGACAGGTAACCATTGACAATTCGACGCAAAAACTGCAAAGAGGCCGACACCTATAAATTACATTTACAAATGGCGGCTAGCTGTCAAAACATTGTCGTTGCGTGGGAGGAAGACGCGTTGATTAATGTGTAATTATATTATTAAAAGGAGATTTTACTTGGGGAATCTTTTTTTATTTTGATTGAGGATTTCTGAAATATTTTAACAAGGTTTCTATTTATAAATATATGCTGGAACAATCATAACTACGGCATAAATAGGTACCTACTAAAATAAATAATAAATAAGTAACCCAAGACATGCCATCTGGGCCACACATCGCCATCTAGCCCCAAACTTAACCGAACGAACCTAAAGCTTAACCTTGTACTAGACAACTGATAAACTTACCTACTTAGATAATTTTTTGTAAATAAATACATATTATATACATAGAAACACCCAGACCAATACAAACAGACATGTTCATGCACACAAGTGTTTGTGCTGTGCGGGAATCGAATCCACGACCCTTGGCCTGACCCTTGGCCCTTTGGCTCAGAAGGCAGAGGTCACTACCAAATGAGCCATCGAACCAGTCGATTTTTCCATAGATAGGTATTCAATATTTTCAGACATTGTTGAACATTGGTAGGTAGGTTCGTGGCGGGGTTCGAACCGCTACCACCATTGAAAACTTAACCGCTAGCCATAGACATAGCTAAAAATATTTTTTTTATTACCGAACCATAGGAGATTATAAAAAAACAAGAGAAATCATGTCTTTTTTATATACCTGAACCATAACATACCTACTATAAAAAAAAAATCATGGTTCTGACATTAGATACACAATCCCATCGCCCACCAATCCCAAGACAAGTCATAATTACAAGAACGCCATAAGTTTCCCATAAAAATATCAACGTGAACATTTTTGATTTAGTTTTCAAGCCGATATAATTATTAACTTTTTTACCTTTTCCCAGTCCCATAAATAAGAGAATCCCATAGGAACAGCCGTGGTGAAGCTCTCTGGTAATTTGGGTGAAAAAACACCATAGATAACAGAGGCTGTGTTTGGAAAAACGCAGAAGGTTCAAACTCTAGGCCGATGATGAGTTATAGTAAAATTTGATAATTTTCATAGAATATTATTAATGACATGACTTGGATTTCGATTAGATTTAGTTCAGTATTCAACATATATTTTTGTTATTAACGGTCTATGCCTATCGCAGTCCACTGCTGGACATAGGCCTTTCCACTTGTTAGAAATATTTGGAAGATGTATCCAAATCGCCACTTGGGGCAGGCGGGTTGTGTATCGCAGCGCGTAGCTCCTCGCTCCGGTGACGCTGCTGCCCGTCATCGGCCTGTGGTATTTAGCTACGCCTTCAATCGTGATGGTTATACCGCCACCAGTCGGTTGCCAGCGCCTCGTTTGTTATTCGGCAGGATGCACCACGGGCAGGTGAGGTTTCCTTGGAGCGAAAAGATGATAGGCCGCTCCCTTACATCCCATGTACATTACATACATTACTGTAACGTAGTAAGTTGTTTGCCACTAAGGGCAAACAACTGAAGGCTTCACCCATAATCGCCACGCTAGGCAGGCAGATTGTGTATCGCAGGGCGCAGCTCCTCGCTCCGGCGACGCTGCTGCCCGTCATCGGCCTCTGGTATTGAGCTACGCCTTCAATCGTGATGGTTATACCGCCACCAGTCGGTTGCCAGTGCCTCGTTATTCAGCAGGATGCACCGCCCGTGTATAGGTCAGGGTGGCTTGAAGTGAAAAGATGAGAAGTCGTTCCCTTACATCCCATTATAATAAGCTCATCGCTTCATCTTAAACTATGATTTTCCCTTGTACTACAATTATTTAATCTACTCGTTGCACCCTCTGTATTTAATTTTTCACGGCATAGATAATATAGAGTCATCGTGCCGACCATAGATTATATGAAGTCATCCCGCGGCTACGGATTGCCGACGCCATTATTATTAAAAAACAATCCAATATGGCGGATAGATTTGGCTGTAGGGTGGCCACACAGATATGGTGGCCATAAGGCCTAATATTATTATTAGGCCTCTCTTAGGAAAACCACTCACTTATGAAATTATATTTATACTCTCTAGATTTCCTCGCCACCTGACATCTCTTATTTGCGTTACCCTGGCTACTACTTGTATTTTTGTTCTGTGGACACATCACCCGCAACGAGGACTCCATGGACAAAAAGCCTGACAAAAGCCGGACAGGCCAAACACCTAAATATTTGGCCGGACGCGACCGCAAAAAGCCAAACATGTCCGGCTAAAGCCGGACATCTGGCAAGCCTATATACGCCTTCAATTGTGATGGTTATACCGCCACCAGTCGGTTGCCAGCCCTTCGTTTGTTATTCGGAAGGATGCACCATGGGCAGGTGAGGTTGGCTTGGAGTAAAAAGATGAAAGGCTCAACCCTTACATTCCATTATACTTATTTACATTTTTAATAGGTCGCATCAAAACCTGTCAAATTATTTTAACGTTCCTTTCGTGTTAGTAGCTTCTTTTGCAGATAATTCCTCCTTCTGCGTACAATCCATTAGGCTCTGGAACAGACTACCTGAAAATATCCGCAGTGCTCCTAGCAGGGCATCGTTCAAGATTAAGGTTCATAAGTACTATCAGCTCCAACTTTCCGCGCATTAGCGGTTTCTCTTCACATCTCGTCGTCGTCCTATTATTATTTATTTATTGATATATATTTATTTATACATGTTTATATATGTACTTATTTTTACGTAAATATATATATATAATATACATATATAGATATTTAAAATATTATTAGTATAAGTATAGTAAATAGCTATTATGTTTATGTAATTATGTACCTATGCTATGAATCAACATTTAAAACATTTTTTTTTTTATTCTTTATTAGTCCTTTTTTGTTTTGGGTCTTCCTAAAAGTCTCATATTTACTTATTTGTTTGTAGCACACTACCTTCTTACTGTTTCTGCTTAGCCCAATGGTTGACTGGTAGAGAATGCCTACGCAGCATTAAGTCCGCCTTTTGTACAAATTTTATGTGCAATAAAGATTAAATAAATAAATAAATAATTTATAGTGCTAACTTTGACGATAACTAGTTTAATTGGATTAATTTAACGTACATAAAAAATACGGCGAACAAAATTTGGATACATGACGAACCTATAAGGGGTCAGTTTTTGCACATTGTCTACAGAACCATAAAAACAATGGACGAAATTTAGTTATAAAAAAAGAAAAATCCTTCTTTCCAATACTAAAATAAATTAAAGTTGTCCTAGTTCGTACTTATTGATGGCTAACCCAATCTGGAGAGCCCAAAAAACTCCCGACAGTGAGATAATTATTATTTTACGCGTTGGGTAAATTATATGCCCCATGGATCTAGGAGGGAAACACCAACTAACGAAGACCCCAAAAACTATCAAAAGTGTTACGACACATGGTTCAATATTACCTGGACAGTTCAATAGCCATTTTATAAAGACCTCAAAACTTTATGATTGCATTACCGGATCAGGGGTCAAGTTAAGCAGGACCAATAGATATAAATTATTAATTTTCATCCAATTCCAAGCTTTTGGGTGAGTTAGAAAGAGACAGATAGAGTGATTAGCGATGTGTTGGAAAGAGACAAGAGTACTTTTGAGATATTGAGGCGTTGCAGTCATTAATGTTATTCTAAAGGATGTTGTAGAAATGGTTACATATATATTTTGTTTAAATGTCGACTATTAATTTTTATTGGATGTTTTCCCTAAGGAATTAGAGTCTAGGAACTAGATGCCTGTTTTAAATTTAAATTAAAAGTAATTATTTCAACATTTAAGAAAATTAATAGCTACCTAACTCCAAAATTTTATCAATCAAAAAATAGTTAGGAATAATAAAATAAATAAATAAATATCAGACAACACCACATACATTGCTCCGATCCCAAAGTAAGTAGCTTGAGCACTTGTGTTATGGGTATCAGAACAACGAAGGTACCACAAATAAATACTTAAATACAAATATTAACACCCAGACACGGAACAAATACAAGTGTTCATCACACGAATGTTTGTCCCGGGTGGGAATCGAACCCACGACTCTTGGTTCAGAAGGCAGGGGTCACTACCAATTGAGCCACCGAGCCTGTCTCGGTATGACGATTTTTCTTTCCCTAAAAAGAATTATTAGTGGTCATTTTATTGGTAAGAATACTGGTTTAAGGTTTTCGGATTTAAAATAGGACCTATGTAATTGTTTCATACTAGTTTGTAGTGATTAAAAGAACCGTTTATCTGTCACCGAACATATAGCAACATTCTGTATACAGACAACCTCGTAAACACGATAATTCGTTTCCGAGCACACGGACGGACAAATCGTAACGTTTTTATATATGTTACATCTCGACTTGATGTATAAATAATTTCTTTAATTCTGATGACATTTTCACAAGAATACAGGAATGTGCATGTTTTTCTTGTATAAAGGTATGTATGTATAAATCACACAGCGCCATCTAGGTCCAAATTACATCAAAGCTTGTACTATGGGTACTAGACAACGGATAATCATTTATTGCACCTTTAATGCATGTATTATAAATATTATAGGTAAGTAAGTTAGATCATTGTAGACCCTGAAAGGGTACTGCAATGAGGGCTACCGTTTTTGTGTTCACCAGATGGCGCCTGTATAGTGAGGTCCTCAGGCATAGCTGTTAAGGATTGTTTTATGCATGTAATAACCGTTTGTTCGATAAAAGAAGGATGACGTAAGTTTCCGAAAGGCAAAACTGTTTGTTAACGGTTAATATACAAACCTTTGGATGAACTAGCTTTTCTTTCAGACCGCTAAGAAAATGAGGTGTTAAGACCTCATTTTCTCGGCTCCGCTTTTAAAACGCAATCAGTGAGACGTGTCTCATATTTTCCAAAATTAATGCCGACTATACTAAACCTGAAAAGTATAAGGACTTGTGGTAGGCATTGCAAAGATTTTCCATTGCACCTATTTTCCCCACAATAGGGATGTTTTGGGGGTAAAATAATTACATTATATTTAGTCCGTATTTTAGATAATAAAAATTTATTACATACCGTATTTTTCCTTTATTCATTTAAATAAAAAATATCTATGATACTAGGCATCAACAGTTAGGAGTGGGAGTCTTTGAGGTCACTCCGTCCCGTAAAAATGCCACACCGCGTGACGTCACGCGTAATTTCAACGGGCTATAACTTTGTAATTTTTAGTCTAATTTTATAAATAAAAAAATACGTGTCTTTTATTTTTGAATAAGCTAAAAGACGGACTAATTACATTTTTTAAAGCAACAAGCCTATTAAAGACTAAAAAATTAACAGTGTTAATACCTAAAACACTTTATCCTCGAGCATAAATGATGCGAAAAAAATAATAAAGCTGGTGATGTTAAAAAAAGTAAAAGAAACATGGCGCTCAATTCCCTTTTGAGGTGACCAATGAGGAGTCGTGAGCGATACGCGCCGATGCTCTACCGAATTTTGAAATCGGAGACTGTTTTCGAACAAGGAAGTGTGGAGTCGATTTACATATTTACATAATACATTGCTCGTTTAAACTTATATCAGCGTGACGAATATGGTGTAAAACCTCCAGATGTTTGCCCAAAGTGGCGAACAACTGGAGAAGCCTATGTCCAACAGTGGACTGCGATATGCTGTGATGGTGATGATAAATATGTGACTATCTGTAGATAATAGGCTATTCAAATCAATAAGAAATATCCTCGTAAAATTACATATACATTTTTGAAAATGAGATACAAAATTATGCGCCTTTAAGAAAGTTTTTAGTTAGGGGCGCGAAAAACGATGTGATCTTTGGAAGTTTCATAATAAGCATCAATTTAATTTGTACTTTGAATTTATTATGAAAGTTACATAATCCAAATAGATAAGTTTTGTGACAAATTAATAGATGACCTAAAGAGTTCCTAGGAAGATGACCTAGAGAGAAAAAGATTTCAAAGATGTATTTTGGTATATTTATATGGATGTATGTAATATAAACATTATTTCGTTAAAGAAATCTATTTTATTTATTGAATACGTCTCCACGACTCTCATAAGCCATACAATATTGCCTCCGAAACCCATTTCAAAATAAGAACAAGAGCATTCCAAATTCAAATCTCGCGCCGCCGCATATAAATTTGTTCCCTGATTTTTTTTTCATAAAATTTAAGGCGACGGTAACCTTGCGATAAAGTGCTTACCGACTTATTTGCGGACAGACTTTTTAAAGTAATTTATTGAAATGAGTATTTTATATGCATCGGACCTCTTTGGGGTATCTAATATGGCGATACGCGTCTCTTTCGGTTTAAATGCTATCTTTTTCTTTTTATCTTTAATGAAGGACCTTAAATGGTTGTTTTTATATATTATGGCGTTGCGAGGTATAAGTTAAACTTAATCTTAGGTACGTACGACAGACAAGGCACTTGTCATTATGTCACAAAATAAGTAAGTTTGTATGGCCTTAGATATGAAACTCCTTGCCGGACTCTTTCTTCCCCGAGACGTAATCTTCAGGTGTTCAAGGCTAGAGTGTTTTTTTTTTGCAAATAAATACACATGTTATTAATACATACCTATAAGACGAGTTTGATGTGCCATCATCGTAGTCATTTAGAAAAAAAAAAAAAAAAAAAAAAAAAAACCGTTTGTACTCTCACCCCCGGCGACCGAATTAGCGACCCTTATTCATTACTTTACACTAAATAGATAAACTAATTCAATCCCCTATCTGGTCCATAAAAGCTCATTATTTATGATCCACGTGTTATACATCCCGTATCACGCCTCCTCACAATTGGGGTTCCCGAGGGATGAGGTAATGGCTACTCACCCTATGGTGTAACGGGATGAGAGGCAGAGAGGAATCTCTGCGCCATTTCTTTTTAATTTTAGTCAACCGGCCTCTTTGCACGGTCAGCTTCTGAAAATGTCAAGTGAAAATTGACACATTGGCGGGATGAGAGGCAGAGAGACATCTCTGTGTCATTTGTTTTTTATTATAGTCAATCAGCCTCTTTGCACGGTCAGTTTCTGAAAATGTCAAGTGAAAATTTACACTTTGGCACGATGAAAGGCAGAGAGAAATCTCTGTACCATTTCTTTTTAATTATAGTCAACCGGCCTCTTTGCGTGGTCAGCTTCTGACAATCAACTGAAAATTGACAAATTGGCACCGGTGACGCGGCGCGTCGTCGGCTTGTATTATTTAGCTACGCCTTCTGTCGTGATGGTTATACCGCCACCGGTCGGTTGCCAACGGCCTCGTTTCTTATATGTACCGCGATGCACCATGGACAGGTGAGGCTGGCTTGGAGCGAAAAGATCCGTAGCCTTGCATCCCATAATTTAAAATTATCAACCGACTTCTTTGTGAGACGTAGAAGACAAGTAAGGGAATATGAGGAAACGGGCAGCAGCGTTTATCCAAGTACAAATGAAATCTACTGCGGTCACAAACCCGCCTGCCAAGCGTGGCGAAATTGACAGTTTTTTTGACAAAGCGACAAGTAGAGTTGAAATTTACAAATAATCGTGTTGGACAAACTTTTTTTTTGTCAAATTGACAGATAAGTACCAAGAAAAACCTAAACCTAAGTACATGCTGTCAAAACTGTGCTGGTAGGGAAAAAGTTCGACGTGCAAAGCTCATTTACAGAAATTAAATCTTTTTTTTCAAACTGTCCCAATTAATGTGTGATCGTGTGTACATATTTTTTTATTAGCTCGAGTTAATTATCGTCTCTCTGTACTCACGCACACTGTGCCCATGGGCCCCATAATCGGTTTACGGGCCCCACCCCGTGTTATGGCGTGATGTCACTTTGACATAACAGATTATCCCTACATTGCGGTAAAGAGCGGGAGAGGGCTTGCAGTTTATTTTTCTTAAAAAAAAAAAACAATTGGCATTAGCACAGATGATAAATGTTGTTCAATTTGTTTATGTATTTTACCATGGAAGTATTAAGTACCTACTACCATTGTTTTTACATATGCTTCATAAAACGTAATATGATTAAAATGACAGCTTTAGTTAGTACTTTGCTTTTTTTAAAACTTGATTATTAATAGATAACATTAGTAAGGAAAACATTGTACTTACTTACTTACTATAAATATTTCTACTCCTTATAAAGTGATGATTTTTTGGGGGTCAAATAAATTCAAAACGTCCTTACAATGTCATAATAAATGTTTTAGACAGCTGGTTCAAGCAAAGTAGCAAACAATTGGATAGGCCTATGTCCAGCAGTGGACTTCGATGGACGTATCATGTTAAAAATGTGTATAATGCCTTAGATAGCTGAATATAACTTTAACAAGTGACTCGAATTCCTTTGTCCTTTCTGTCAAATTAAAAGAATATTCAGAATTATCGAATTAAACTTTAACCTTATAAATAAAACAGTGAAATTATGCTCGCAATAAACAATTAACAGCACAAAAGCAACCGGTTACTGCTTTTTTTATCGTAAAGTAACCACTTGAATTAAATTTTACAACCGACCGAATACTTTCATAATTTTTTGTCAAGTAACACCGGTAGCGCGAAACAATCATTCAAAAAAGTATATTTACCTCAATTGTTTAAACAACAAATAACTTTTTGTCAACCTTTCAACGTTTGCCATTGAATTTACGACCTTATTACATAGTCGCAAGAGTTATAGACATGAGCGGTATCGCAAATGTATTCCTTTGAAGCACGCGTCATTTTTCAAACAAAATTTTAAGGTTGTAACCATTTTAGTGAGAACCCTGTTCGCTTGCAAATCGTTCTAAAATAAGTGTCATAATAATGTGGCGATTCAAAAGAAAACTTTTGTATTTAGAACCAGAGTGAAGTATGTTTCTTTTGTAAAGGTCTGTATGGAGTGGACAGTTGCCAATATAAATTGAGCTTTCAGTTCAAGATGATTGTAGGAAAGAAAGGGTCAGGTTATATTTGCAGTTGCTATTGTTTTGAACAATACAAAATTGCCGGTATTGTATTGCAGTCATTACGCTGGTCAGTTTGCGGTTGACAGCTGATGTTTGTCCGTTTACTTTGTACAACCATCATTTTTGTTTACAAAAACAAATTTTGCATTCTGTTGTCCGGTCCGGTCGATTTCGAGTTTTAGCGCGGGAAAACTGACAGCTGTCAAGATTTTTTCTGAGCAAAGAGGTTTTCGGAAGAAAGTCCGAATGCTTTTGTGAGGTTTTGTTTGAGGTATAAACAAATTGTTTGAACATATGTCGCAAAATAAACAAATGGGGCAGGTGGTAGGCGCGTGTTCTAACACGCGCGTAAGCAGATGGTGGCAATGCGTTGTTCGGAGGCGTAATGAAATTCTATTAGCTTTTTTTCAGCAATTGCTTGAATATTTTTATTGTAAAACATTTTTTTTTTGCAATGTGCGCAGGTCGTAAATTGTACGTAAGAGGGTAGGTACATAATGATTTTTTATACTTTTTATATGGCCTAATAGTATAGCTTTAAATAATAGCTTTCCGTAGTCTGATGGAAACTAAAAGTAGAAAGTTCAAGTACCGCCATGCGAATAAGTGCGAAGCTCTACATCGACTGATACCGAAACGCAATCGAAGTAACTTCACGTGTGTTTCGTTGAGTGTGTAGTCGCCAGCCAGGCGGGTTAACGTCACCACCTTTAACTCAACCAACCATTTCGTAACGCAATCTCAAAAGCTTTATAAGCTTTACCAACCAATTTACCAATTTAGTCACTTTAATACGTTTTCTGAATGCTTTTTACACTTGCAACACTTAAGAATTTAAAATGCGTGTTGAAAAAGAAGTCGCACATATTGGATTTAAGATTACACTTCAAAATGTAATCGTGCGCAATAATAAAAAAAACATGCATATTGGATCAATCCTATCTTACATCAAAGGGCCAATTTCAACAAGATTTAAAAGTATTCGGACGGACCTACGTCGTTGATCTAAAGTGCCGATAGAGAAAAAAAAACAAAAAGAAAAAAAGTTTACAAACCGTAAAGGTAATGTTACCTTTGCCGATTGCAGAAAAAGTGAGCGAACGACAATATGTCACAGGTACCACAATGGCGGCGAATAAATGTCAAAATATTTTCGAAATGGGCGCGCCCGCGGCGCGAAGCGCTTTGGTTGAGCCGCTAAAGTAGTTCGCTAGTGACGATGGGTGGCCATGGATTTGGGGGGTCGGAAAGATATCCCCACTTTCATTAGTTGTCCAGAATCCCTACTAATCTTATAAATGCGAAAGTAACTCTGTCTGTCTGTTACGCTTTCCCGCTTAAACCTCTCAACCGATTTTGATGAAATTTGGCACAGACAATCTTTAGACCCTGAGAAAGTACATAGCCTACCTTTTATTGCGAAAAAAGGGACACTTATGTGTCACACTTACATGAACGCGGGCGAAGCCGCGGGCACAGCTAGTTATCTATAAATATGAAACAATTAAAAAAGTTTTTTTTATAGTAGCTCGACATAATGGCTTCTATACGCCTGATGGAAAGCGAATGAGAAGCCCAAGTTTCTGTGACAACGGGCAAGTAACTAGTCAGTTACCTGCCAGTTGTCACCGCCATTCCGGCCCAACCCTAACCCCCCACGAGCTTCGGAAACCCTACTCACCGGCAATAACACGACTCGGAGGTCATTTGGCTGCGGTATTCTATAGGGTGGAGGCCCTTCCCCGTACGGGCGGCTCAATTCAAGCGAAGATTCGCTATGCCCTAGTCCTTATCTCTCTTAACTAACCATTACTGGACATACGCCTATCTGAATGATTATTGTCATAAGGGGGGAATTATTTAGAAGGACATACAATTTATTCCCATCTCTGTCCCGAATCCCTTCAAACCCAACCCCACCCCACACGGCTCTCACCAACCTTTGTGCAAAGAGGAACTATCAATGACATTGACATTTTTTTTCCTCTATTTAGCGCGCTTTTTGCGACAACCCAACGGAACTCTTTGGTTACACCGCCCATTGTAGGCAGTATAATTGTTGTACCTTTGCACTAAATCCGATTTGTAAAATTGACTTTTGCTATTATTTATGTGTTGTAATGGATTTTACGTGTGGCATTGTAACCATTTTGTGCCCAAATAATAATAGGTGGCAAAGGTATACAATTATACAGCCTTTGAATATGGCGTTGCTGCTGATTTTTATCTTTTTGATGTCTTGTTATTGATATTAAAAGCTGTCGCTAAAAAGAAAGTTACCTACAAGCTTACTTGAGATTTTATTTTTATTTTAATAAAGCTTTCTTTTACTTTTGTAAATATTATTGCACTGACTAGGCATGATACGGATCGCTTACACTTTTTTGGACTTCGTCGTTTGCTTAACATCAGACAGGACGCATTGATTTTGACGTGGTATAACTTAATAAAATATATAAATACACTTTAATAATTTATTGATAAGAACTTAAAGATCAGTTATTATCAAAGAAAGCTGTTTACCATTAATTAAAGAATAAACTACCATTGACTCCAAACATTAACTCTTACTTGTT
Organism: Conogethes punctiferalis; assembly: GCA_031163375.1. Lineage (NCBI taxonomy): Eukaryota > Metazoa > Arthropoda > Insecta > Lepidoptera > Crambidae > Conogethes > Conogethes punctiferalis. The sequence continues at coordinate 3,859,992 of CM062104.1, forward strand.
AAAAAGTAAGTATTTACCCAAAATTGTTTCTTGTCCACTTGCATTGAACATAAGTACACAATATTCATTGAGAATACTGCTGTTAAACTAACAAAGCATTCTATTATTAAAATTAACCATTATACAACATTTTAATATCAATATCGTTTCCTTAACACATACAATCTATCATACAACTTATGGTCCTTAAAAACTTAAATGCCGTACTTCCAAAAATAAACAAAAAAAACTACAAACCATAGATATTTAATACAATAAAAACATTTTTGTTTTCCCACAGACAATAATAGTAAAATACAAAATTGATATCGCATTCAAACAATTTGAATTGCCACTGAATAAGTATTCATAATGTTAACAAAATAAAAAAAGGTTAATCGCTTATTTAAAAGGGTTTAATGCCGTATTTATTTTAGTTAAACAAAATTCTTACGCAATGTTTGATAAAGATGTGGCATAGTTGATGCGAAGCGATGAAATATGTTAAGGTACAATGCTGTTAAGTAAGGAATCTTTTAATACAACCTTAAGTATGAAAATCAAATGTTTAAAAGGGCCTACACATACAGTGTGTAAATGGAAAAGCCTTACACCTAGACTTTGATCAATGTAATTGGATTTGGTAGGTACTTTGTTTAGAATCGAAAGTAGAGTAGGTATATTTTGTATTTTATATACATTTGTGTGCATGAACATATCTGTTAGTGTTGGTCTATTTATAACAAAAAGTATCTAGATATGTAAGTTTATTAGTTGTCTATAGTTCATTCGCGTTAAGAAAATAGTGACTGACAGGTCACTGACAGGCCACTAGCCAATTAAAACGCTAGAAATTATAATTCTAGCGTTTTGATTGGCTAGTGGCCTGTCAGTGACCTGTCAGTCACTATTTTCTTAACGCGAATGAACTATAGCACCCAAAGGACAAGCTTCGGCTTAGTTTGGGGTAGATGGCGCTGTGTGGCCCAGCCTGACATGTCTTGGGTTATTTTACTCATGTTTCTGTTTTCGTACAAACAAAAAAAAAGATGTACCTATCTACACTAATATTATAAACAGTAAAAATTTGTATTGTTATAAAATTTCATCGCTCAAGCTATTCTCTCAAGTTTGTGGGTGACCAGCTTTAACCCTTCCCGCGTAGTGAACCGAATCGGGTGTTGCCAACCGGATGCATAAAACAGCATTTACTATAGCGATTACGCCGAAAAACTCTACTTCCTCGGCTAACTGTGACGTGAATCGGAATTACGGAATTAGCTACCAAATTGATGATACCGACATGTGTTGGTTAGATAGTTAGATTAGGGGGATCTGCGGATGGAATTTTGTCTATGGATTTTTTTATTTTTTTTTATAGTAGCTCGACATAATGGCTTCCCTACCCCTGATGGAAAGCGAACAAGAAGCCCAAGTCGCTTAACAACGAGCAAGTAACTGTAGTCAGTTACCTGTCAGTTGCCACTGTCATGCCGGCCTAATCCCCCACGAGTTCCGGAAACCCTACTCACCGGCAGAAACACGACCCGGAGGTCATTTGGCTGCGGTATTCTATAGGGTGAAGGTCCTTCCCCGGACGTGCGGCTTAATTCGAGCGAAGATTCGCTATGCCCTACCTTATTATTATCGTATTGTATAGTGAAATGATGGCTTCCTTACTTAAATAGACTACAGGTATATTTTTTGGGATGTAAGGGAGACCTTTCATCTTTTTGCACCAAGCCACCCTCACCTGCCCGTGGTGCATCCTGCCGAATAAGAGACGAGGTTCTGGCAACCGACTGGTGGTATAACCATCACGATTGAAGGCGTAGCTAAATACCGCAGGCCGATGACGGGCAGCAGCGTCACCGGAGCGAGGAGCTACGCCCTGCGATACACAACCCACCTGCCCCGCGTGGTGGTTATAGGTATATCCTCCAGATGTTTGCCCTAAGTGGCGAGCAACTGGAGAGGCCTATGTCCAGCAGTGGACTGCGATAGGCTGATGATGATGATGACGCGGATGCATAAAATATTATTTATTATAGCAATTATCCCACCCTCAGTGTCCACGTCTCTAGGTAATACCTACAGGAAGACGAATGAATACGACTTAGGGGCCTTCAAAAAGTGAGCCTACAAATATCTCAATGAACGGCAACGCACCTATGACTCCCCTGGTGTTGCGGTGTCTATGGGCTGAAGTGATCACTTACCATCAGGCGACCTTCAAGCTCGTTTGCCTCCTCTTTTATAAAAAAAACGCAATGGTTAAAGACTTTGTCATATGGCTATGTGTCTCTCCAAATGCATTTCTGAATCGCATTATAATATTGTGCTTAAAAAAATACAAAAGGATGAATTTATATTCACACTCCGTGCTATTATTTACAAAAAAAACCGCTTAACGTCAAAAAGCGGACGATTAAAAAGTTCGCTCCCGTTATCTACGGATGCAGAAAGCGCGCGAAACAACACGTCACCGTGACATCTGTACAAAATGGCGCGTTATTTATTCCGTGTAAAATGTACGTTCGTGTTTTCGCATATAATTCGAGTGTGTACGCTTTTGGTAAGATTATAATCTGTATCGCTTTGAATGCTGTATGTTTTAATGGGGCAATTAATCGTTTTTTGTTGTTATTGTGTGCGAAGTTTCATACTTTGGGTGGTGAACTTCTTTTAACTGTCGATATTGGGTAGGCAAAGAAAGAATGTTCGCGTTTTTGGGACGGATAAGCTAAATACGAACTTGAGTGAGGCGTTAGAGACCATAGAGAGGCGTGCCAAGAGCCTCATCGGCAACGACTTCTTTTAAACTTAAACTAATAGCATGCATGCATGCATTATCAAAAATCATCCTTCTGTATTATTTCGACCTGCCTCCACAAAGTAGCTTTGCAAAAAGAACATTTTTTATTTTTTATTCAATTCTTTATTTTAATCGCGCATCGAAACGTCGTGTGCGGTCTTCGCGCCAAACGGTTCGAAGTTCAAAATTTGAATGACACGAATGTGACGTGGAGTTTTTTATTCTTTTTTGTTGGCCGCCAGCGATTTCGGTTTTGGTGTGTTCAAGACTTTTTGGTGGACTTTTTATTTGAAGCGAATCTAGGGTTCAGCCAGGAATAAGCGGGGATACAGTTTTTTTATTACTAGCTATTATAGCGTGAAGCAAACGGACCAGCTGGTCACCTGCTAAGGTAAGGTAATGGTCACTTCAGCCCATAGACATCGCAACAGTAGGGAATCACTGGTGTATCGCTGGCCCTTAAGAAGTCTGTAGGCTCACTTTTTGAAGGTGAGGCGAGATGTACCAAAATTAACATTTACAGAAATGAGTCTTACCATCATGGTTCTTTCGTCCTGAACATAACAATGTCATTATGTGCCCCCAACGTCTCATAAAAATCACATGGAATTGAACAAAAGAACTTGCGTTTCCGATAACACTCTTCGTATTTCACTTAATCATCTACTTCATAAAAATCTTAATGCGACCGCATTGCCGAGATTCGTTACCTAAGTCGAATCGGACAAAAATAGTCGCGTCCCTAAATCGAATCACCGAGACATTTCGACGCGTTTCGCATCGGTAATCGAATAACCAATCCGATTGTCGAATCGAGCCGGTGTTGCCAATGAAGACGAGAAGTAACGTGAAATTAGTCGAAAAGTAACGTTTTGGTACTAAAAGTATATAACAACTTGTGTTAAACATTTGGAGGCTTTACCCATAAAATTTCAGTCCACTGCTGGACTTAGACCTCTCCAGTTGTTCGCGACATTGCGCAAAAATCTGGAAGATCCATACTTACTTAATATTATAAATGGGAATGTGTGTCTGTCTGTTTGTCTTTGTTTCACGGCAAAACGAAGCGACGAATTGACGTGATTTTTTAAGCGGAGATAGTTGAAGGGATGGAGACTAACATAGGCTACTTTTTCCCCATTCTAACCCCTCACTTCCCTAAAATGGGGGGCAACGCGGGCTAAACCGCGGGTACAGCTAGTATACTCATAATCGCCACGCTGGGCAAGCGGGTTGTGTATCGCAGGGCGTGGCTCCTCGCTCCGGTGACGCTTCTGCCCGTCATCGGCCTTCGGTATTTATATACGCCATCGATTGTGATGGTTATACAGCCAACAGTCGCTTGCCAGCAGCCTCGGTTGTTGTTCGGCAGGATGCACCACGGGCAGGGGAGGGTGGTTTGGAGTGAAAAGATAGTGGTCGCTTACGAAAAACTAGAGAGGATGTCCAGCAACGGACTGCGATAGGCTGAATGATATAACATGAGAAGGTCAACAGTTACATAAAATGTTGCAAAAGTTACTGGCAACGCCGAATCGAGCTGCAAAAATCGTCACCGAGCACGCCGCTAGAAAAAAAAACAAAACAAACGCATTCGAAATTCAAAAAAGGCACCTACAATTGGCTCGTCTAGATACTTATCTACGGGCCCCTAATGGGCTATTGTCTTTCGAATTTGGAACGGCTTTTTCTTCTTAAGTTTAATTGCCGCAATTTTTACGGATGTCACCCCAACCGGCCAGCATTTTAAAGGTACAAGGAGGTTTGATCTGTGACGGAGTATTTAGTTTTATCGAGGGTTTTTTTTTTTGGAATACGAAGTTAGAGCCAAGGAATTTCAACTTTAAGGAACTAGCGACCTGCCCTTGCTTCGCAACGCATAGATAGACATAATTATTCTGTCGCGACATTTTTTGTAAATATATGTTCTGCAAAGTCGTAGTACTTTTTGTTCCATATTCAATAGTTTTCGTAGCGTAGGTACGCGATATAAGAAAGTATTTTGGTAATTTTTTGACACTTTGCCTTATATTATAAGGAGTTTTAGTACTGATTGAAAATATAAACCTAGCCTATGTTTACCGGAGATAGAATAGCTTTTTAAGAGTGAAAGAATTATCCAAATCGGTCCAGTAGTTTCGCAGCCTATTCAATACAAACAAACACACGAAAAAACATTTTTTTTTAAATTTTAGTGAAGACAAAGAGTTTTATAATCTGTGACGTAGTTTTATCGATTCTTTTTATTGTTTTTTTTGGACTAGGAAGTTCGGGCCAAGGAGTTTCAATCTATTTTTTTTTATTTTGTAGGGAGTTGCCGTGTTGTCTATTTCGTAATAAATAGCAGGTAGGCAGGAGAATAATGGGCTCTGATTATTGTAAACGCTACTACCATTAGGCAGGAAATGGGTGATTGAGCGTTAGAGATACTGGCCGGTTTCTGTTTTGACATTTGAGTGGCTCGATGGCTCATTTGGTAGTGAACTCCGCCTTTTGAACCAAGGCAAGGGTTTTGGGTTCGATATCCGCACAGTACAAACTACAACAGTCTGGGTTGTATGTAGTATGTAGGCATAAGTATTTAGTTATTAATTGTTGCATCTAGGCATGTACACCGTATGTGTAAGTAGGACAATGACCATCGCGGGTTCATGACCTATAGATGTAACGTAGACTAAGTTATTAATTAAGTATAATAAAACAAGATGTAACTTAGTGTTACTGGGCCTTAATACACGACATTCTGCGTGAGGAACATCTCTTTTATTTACACCACGGTCCTCATATTCCAGTTTGCTATGTATAATATGTATTTATTTACGTATAATATGTATTTATTTACAAAAAAATTATCTAAGTAGGTTTATCAGTTGTTTAGTACCTATAGTACAAGCTTCGGCTTATTATTTCTGATGGAAAGCGAAAGAGAAGCCCAAGTCGCTGTGATAACTGTGTGGGTTATGTCCTCCAGATGTTTGCCCTAAGTGGCAAACAACTGAGGAGGCCTATGTCCAGCTGTGGACTGCGATAGGCTGATGATGATGATGATTAAGTATTTGTCCTAAGTCTATCCTACTGATATTTTTTTAGCCACAAACCACAGCGCTAATAAGAACAACATTTTTCCTTCCAATAAAAATATTCCTTAACCACAGACAAAATTCGGCGGTGGAATTGTCTCTGGTTTGTTAATGCGAGTCGGAATAGAGCCGCCTTGTCAGCGGGCGTCTTGTTAGCGCGAACCAAACGCAGCGGTTATAAATATAAATAAGGGTTAGGGATGGGATAAGGGATGCGGGATTTTGCGGGATGTTTTTGGAGTATTTTTTGCCCAGCGGCGTAGCGTAGTGGGTGCGGGGGGGGCGGCCCGCCCCGGGCGGCACATTTTAGGGGGCGGCAAAATTTCACAATTTATAATCTATCCATACTGATTTAAATAATAAAAATATTTGAACCATTTCATATTTTTATCGGAACTACAAATTCGGCACGTCTACACCGTCCACGACTTGCGGGGATTCCCCGTATTTTATTTTATGCTTTGTTTATGACTAACAAAACAACATCGAGAATTACTGACGATAGAAAATAAAAGGGCGGCAAAATTGTCTCCCCCCCCCCGGCGGTAAAATTGTGTCTCCCCCCCCCCCCCCCCCCCACGGGCGGCAAAATTGTCTTCCGCCCCGGGCGGCCGACACCCACGCTACGCCGCTGTTTTTGCCACATGCAATTCTAGAAAATTTTTAGAGATGCGACAAGGGATGCGGGATTTCCAAGAGTAAGTATTTGACTTGAGGAGTGACTGGCTCGATGGCTGCTGTGGTAGTAACCTCTGCCATCTGAACCAAGGTTCGTGGGTTCGATTTCCATAAACCGACTTCAAAAAAAAACACAAACGACCAAAACTAAAAAGCGATAAATAACGTAAGTAATTCTATCCTTAATACATAATTATTTAAATACATATTACAATTATCACTTATTTTTGAAGTCGGTGCCAGCCTCTCGGTACCTAACGTATGATGCGCGCGGCCGGCAAATCCACACGACAATATACATTTATTTGTTTGGCTGGCACCGACTTCAAAAATAAGTGATAATTGTAATATGTATTTAAATAATTATGTATTAAGGATAGAATTACTTACGTTATTTATCGCTTTTTAGTTTTGGTCGTTTGTGTTTTTTTTTGAAGTCGGTTTAATTTTTTTTAAAAAAATAATTTTATTTCTCTATTTTTAGTTGCGTTAATGTGCTGTGACCTTGAATAAAGGCTAATTAATGTCCTTAAGAGTTTTACTTAGGAATGAAAAATTTTGCTTCAAGTCAAGTGAAGATTTTGCGATCTAGAATCAAGCATATCACTTACCAAATCACCTGCCCTATTAGCCCTGCATAAGTACATACTACTACCTAGTTTAATATCGACCAATGTCAGTACTGTCCCCTAACTCCTAACCGTTAAGGAGTTCTGTGGCTTCATCATCAGCACCAGATGTTGACGCCCGGAAGCATATACCTGAGTAAAATATGATTACGTAACAAAAACACCATATGAGCATACAATTTACGGTTGTTGCCCTCAATTTCTCCAGGATCCCATCATCAGATCCTGACTTGGTGATAATGGGACCACCTCGGAAGTGTCCTCTGTCGAACTGTCGAAAAATTTTTGAAATCCATCCATAATTGACGGAAATATCGGTGAACAAACATAAAAAAAAATAAAATATTATACATACAGACGAATTGAGAACCTCCTCCTTTTTTCGAAGTCGGTTAATAAAGTACAAACATTTGTGTTCTTGAACATGTCTATTTGTATTGGTCTCGGTGTTTACTATGTGTAAATTATGTATTTTTCTTTACAAAAAAAGTATATTATTATTTTATATTAACGCGAATTTGCAAAAATAGAGTCATCTTAGAAATTAACCGCTGTGGCCGAAAATGGGACAGAGGTTATAAATAAGGGTTATTTGGGATTATGCGGTAATTGGAGTTTCGCGGGCTTTTCAAGATTTTTTTTAATGCCAGATACAAAAAGAAATTCTTGTTTGTCTTACAAATATCTTACAAAATCCCGGAACAACCCGAATCAAAACCCATCCCTACAATCACGCGTCACCACAAAAACCAACCTTACCCCACCGCTATAAGATCTATCACAACCGCTCATTCTCCCGTTCCCTTTGAATATAATACTTCACCGCACAATGGCTTACATATGTTGCCGTCACTTTTTCTATGTAAATGGCGGTGTAATTTGTGCGTAGCGTTGTCCCTTTCAAAGCGGTTTGTTTACGAAAGAAAACGGAATCGGAGAACTTAATGCTTGTGCAAGCGAATTGAAGCTTTGGAAATTCGATTGGCACTTTGTTGTTTTAAAATTTTAGAGAGGTAGGGCGTAGCGAATCTTCATACGAATTGAGCCGCCCGTCCGGGGAAGGACCTCCACCCTATAGAATACCGCAGCCAAATGACCTCCGGGTCGTGTTTCTGCCGGTGAGTTGGGTTTCCGGAGCTCGTAGGGATTTGGCGGTGGCAACTGACCCGTTACTTGCTCGTTGTCACCGCGAGTTGGGCTTCCCTTTCGCTTTCCATCAGGCGTAGGGAAACAATTATGTCGAGCTACTTCAAAAAAAAGCCAATACGGGATGTAAGGACGCGAGCTATCATCTTTACGTTCCAAGCCAACCTCACCTGCCCGTGGTGCATCCTGCCGAACAACAAACGAGGCGCTGGCAACCGACTGATGGCGGATAACCATCACAATTAATGGCATAGCTAAATACATAGACTGATGACGGGCAGCAGCGTCACCGGAGCGAGGAGCTACGGCCTGCTATCGACAAGTCGCCTGCCCAGTGTGGCGATTATGGGTGAAGTCTCCAGATGTTTGCCCTAAGTGGCAATTAACTGGAGAGGTCTATGTCCAGCAGTGGACTGCGATAGGGTGATGGTGACGATAACTATACATGTCATCATTTCTGATGCTGGACATAGGCCTCTCCAGTTGTTCGTCACTTTGGGCAAACACCTGGAGGATTCACCCATATCGCTACTTGGGGTGGATTGAGTATCGCAGGGCGTAGCTCTTGGCTCCAGTGATGCTGCTACCATCATCTGCCTGTGGAATTTTGTGCTAATATCATTAAATACGTAGGATTTTAAAGCAATTTCATTGAAACAAGCGACGAAATTCTATCTAAAATCATCTGCAATAAATCACAAAACAATATTCGCGCCAACCGCTCTACCGTAATGGCTGCCATCTGTCATTGAGTTCGCGCGCTTTCGGCCATAGACAAGAGATAACTTTTGCTATATTGGCGAGGCGAAGGCGTTATTGGATTCGGCCGCTGACTGGACAAGTTTGGCCAGAGATTGGTTTTCTTATAGAACAGCTTGGTGATTATTTAGGCATTTGGCTCTTTGTGGCTTCAGTTTTGCTTCTACATGGTTTTATTTAATAGCGTTTGTATCAGATTATTTTGTGAATTACATTATGTTACGTCTATTGTACGTTTTGTTTCATTGGTTTCTTGGTGAAAAAATTTCGCTACCTCTCTCTTGTATATGTATATCACCGTAAAATTGTAAATACTGTTAGATTATGATCTATGTCGCGAGATTTTAAACTGTTGAAATATTGTGAACTGTAAAATAATACTTACATTTAGAATAGAATAGAATAGAAACCGTTTATTTGGTACATTAACAGACACCACTTAAACACAAAATTGTACATAGATCTAGATAAGACTTAAAACTAAAACACAAATTTGGAAAACACTTAAAAATAAAGATAAAATGTACCAAAATGGTCTCCGCTCAGTATTCGGCCGTGACGGCTTAGGGTGTCGTCACGACCACTGGTATTCTGCGGAGACCGGGAAGATGGCCGGCGACAGCCCACAGTAAATACAGGCAGTAGGTATGAAGTACTCTGAATCTAGGGAAATGAAATATAATAAATAAATATATGGGTTAGATATATTTGGAGGAATTTAAAAAATATATTACATTTAAAGAAGACATTATAAAGATGAATAAATAAATACGTTGGCAGGTACCTTAACCATTACGAGTACATAATAATGTAACCTATTTCAGTAGGTGCTTACTTATACTTGTAATAGGTATGCGTAGGTATGTAACAATTGCGATTTATGTGTCCCTTTGCAATAACATGAGGTGTTTTTTATTTTAACTATTATTGGGTCACAGACTGGAATCGATCGATGCGAAATTCTTAAATTAAAAACTGTCATTAATTCCACTTTGATGGACCAAAATATACCGAAAAATAATAGTTAATGATAGTTAAAATGTAAGAATTATGTTACAGTTCAATCTGTTCAATTCAATCTAACGGTATTTACAATTTCACGGTGACATTATATAAGATGAAATGGTTTACTCTTACCATTATAGATTCTGGATACAACTAAATATACCAATCTATATATATATATAAAAGGAGAAACTGACTGACTGACTGACTGACTGACTGACTGACTGACATATCAACGCACAGCCCAAACGGCTAAACGTAGGCACTTGAAATTTGGAAGGGACGTAGCTTAGGTACCGTAGGGGTGCACTAAGAAAGGAATTCCCGAAATTCCCACGGGAACGGGAATTAGCGGGAAAATCCTTTTGTATGAAAAATCTAAACCGCTTAAGTTAGACGCTTGAAATTTGGCATGCAGGTACCTTAGTAAATATAAAGTTTAGTTATGGCTGTATTTTGAGAAATTCCCACGGGAACGGGAGTTAGCGGGAAAAAACTTTTGTATGTATAAATTTAAACACGCGGACGAAGTCGCGGGCAAAAGCTAGTTACATATACAGCTTAGAGCTTTTTTTGAGGGGAATGCATTATCCACCGTCATGCCATCTCCGGGGGGAGATGACATGGTGTGTGGGACTCACACCTCCCGAAATGGGAGGGTATACCCACTAAACCCCCCTGTGTCGCCAGTGGGCAGCAAGTTGCAGGGACACGGGTAACAGTTCAACCTCAATTCCCTCACGTTTTCACTCACTTCGTTCAGAGCACATCATCATCATCATCATCAGCCTATTGCAGTCCACTGCTGGACATAGGCCTCTCCAGTTGTTCGCCACCTAGGGCAAACTTCCGGAGGACATACCCATAATCGCCACGCTGGGCATGCGGGTTGGCGATCGCAGGGTAGCAACTTGCTCCGGTGACGCTGCTGCCCGTCATCGGTATGTGGTATTTTGCTACGCCTTCTTTCGTGATGGTTTTACCGCCACCAGTCGGTTTGCCAGAGCCTCGTTTGTTGTTCGGCAGGATGCACCGCAGGCAGGTGAGGATGGCTTGGAGCGAAAAGGTGATAGGTCGCTCCCTTACATCCCTGTTCAGAGCACACTCTACTCTAATGCTGTTGCGCATAAAATCCGTCGTTAACGTCTGCGCGGCATAAATATATAACTTTACTAGCGTCACCCCTGATTGGGCGCAGCGGTCAGCGGGTACCGGTCTTAAAGTACATATTTTCTACTTTAGGCTGCATGCATAATCTTAATCTTAACTAATATTATAAAGCTGAAGAGTTTGTTTGTTTGAACGCGCTAATCTCAGGCACTACTGGTCCGAATTGAAAAATTATTTTTGTGTTGAATAGACCATTTATTGAGGAAGGCTTTAGGCTATATAACATCACGTTGCAACTATTAGGAGCGAAGAAATAATGGAAAATGTAAAAAAAAACGGGGAAAAATAACTATTCCACGCGGACGAAGTCGCGAGCACAGCTAGTATGTAATCTATCCAGTGCTTTGTTTGAATTTTTTAATTTTCTCTTTTTTTATTATTCACGCTAAAATGACTGCGTCCTAATGTTAAGCAGACGACGAAATTCACAAACGGCATGCCCAGCGTGGCAATATAGACAATATAGACACGGAACAAACACGAGTGTTCATCACACGAATGTTGGTCCCGGGTGGGAATCCAACCCACAACCCTTGGTTCAGAAGCAGGGCTCATTACCAACTGAGCCACCGAGTCAGTCAATCTTACTAATATTATAAATGCGAAAGTAACTCTGTCTGTCTGTTACGCTTTCCCGCTTAAACCTCTCAACCGATTTTGATGAAATTAGGCGCAGACTATCTTTAGACCTTGAGAAAGGACATAGGCTACCTTTTATTGCGAAAAAAAGGGATGAAAAAACACTTCTGTGACACACCTACATGAACGCGGGCGAAGCCGCGGGCACAGCTAGTCTATACATATAATAAAAATGTAACGAATCGCTGTCTGTACATGGAAGATATATGTGAAAAACTATTATGGGAGGCCTTTATTAATGTAATAGTACCCAAAACAATGATTTTTGGAATTTTTGTCTGTTTGTCGGTTTGTCGGTTTGTCTGTTTGTCTGTTTGTCTGTTTGTCTGTTTGTCTGTTTGTCTGTTTGTCTGTTTGTCTGTTTGTCTGTTTGTCTGTTTGTCTGTTTGTCTGTATGTTTGTGCACGCTAATCTCAGAAACCGCGTATCCGATTAAGATGCGGTCACTAATATATTGCTGGAAGCTTCCCTTAACATTTAGTGTTTGTTTCATGTCAATCGGTCCATAAATAAAAAAGTTACGTCCATTTAACTAATCACGTCGAGCCTGCTGTACGTTTGCGCGGGTATATAAGTAAAGCGCGCCGAGTTCTGCGCCGCGCCGCTGCCAGCTGCCAGGCACTGGGGGTCATTAAAATCACTACCCAAGAAACTATTCCACGCGGACGAAGTCGCTGGCACAGCTAGTAATAAATATATTTTCTATTCCATCTAAAAACATACACACACACCCAGTGCGAACACACCTCTTTCCAATGGCAGGGCTAACTTCTAATTGGTCGAAATAAAGTCAGATTTTACCGTCCAATGAAGTAATTTATGCATACGAGTCTCTTAGGAATGCTGACTGATAGTTATAACTTAACACTTTTACGAGTTGACTTGTCAAACGTAGTAAAGTTGAAGATTATCTGTTTTTATATGGTGGGAAGATATAATTGTTTTTTTTTTGGTGGCAACAAGCAGGGCCGTCTCTACCAAGGGGTGCGGTGCACCCGGGCGCCTGTCGTGCGCCGAATTTTTGGATATTTCATTTTGTACATAATATTCTGTTAATTAATCGCAACGTAAATAATAGGCCTATTTCCGTAAAAAATGTAATTAGTCCGTCTTTTAAATTGTTCAAAAATAAGACACGTATTTTTTCATTTGTAAATCAGACCAAAAATGACAAAGATATAGCCTGTTAAAATTACGCGTGACGTCAAAGAGTGGGAGATTTTGCGCCACTGAGTGACATTAAAGACCCTCACTCCTAAATTTTGATGCCTTGTAATCTTTGTTATTTTTTGTTTAAATGAAAAAAGGAAAAATACGTGGCCAATATATTTTTATAATCTAAAATACGGACTAATTATAATCTAAAATACGGACTATATAGGAAACATCCCAATTACTTACGAATAACGTTTTCGCGCTGAAAAGAGCTCCGTGTCCAAAATATTGTGTAATTCGATCAGGAAAGCAAGCATTAGGTACAGTAAAGACGGTCTCATCGTTAGTAGCGATCTCATTCAAACAACCTTAGATAGAGCAGAGGCTCCCTTTCGTTAATAAAAAATAACTGTTGCATCCTTGTACCACCATCAAAATCCCCATTTCTTCATTTCCTCCATTGAGTTAAATCACCTTTCCCGCCTTATTACATTTCATGCCATTAACGCAATAACCACACCCCAAACATGTTTTCAATTTAAACCCCGCAAGCAATCAAAACTCGATCCCAGATATCTATCTCAGAAAAGCAATTTCACCATCAAAGATACATCATACATCCAACAAATCATTTTACACAAAAAAAAAACAATTCGAGGGTCGCACCCTAGATCCGAGTGTACTTATAAAAACACCTAATAATGCGTTAACACTGCCCGAAAACACACAGCTGCCGGGAGAAAAAAAAACCGCGCCCTCCCATTGGTCGGACGCCGCCGCCATTAACCACAGCTGTCAGTTTCATATTGTCTATGGTTGTAAGGCGGAGCGTACACTATTCGGACCATATGTTGCCGCGAAAATAGCCAATAAATGCCTTATGTGGGTATGACAGTAAGGGATTTTATTGCGTCTTCAGCGAAAATGGATTCCGTTGTAATGAGCCATCTTAACGGTGTTTAATAAAGATTTGTTGGGATACGAAGTGTTTTTCTTTTTGTACTTATTAACTTTTTCATCACAGCTATTTGTTGTATTGAGATTCGGGCATATAAATAGAAAGATAATATATATGCCCAAAACATTACGAGTAATTATTTACCTACATACTTAGATGTGATTTCAAAAATACAAGTTTCAACATTTCGTACTAATACGGTATACAAATTATATAAAAGTCGAAACATAGCTATGCTTCATTCATGCAATATTTTTGGCACATAAGATATCCGGCAATTATAATAACATTTATTCATTAGTTCACTAATAAATCATACAACACCACATACATTGCTCCGACCCCAAAGTAAGTAGCTTTAGCACTTGTGTTATGGGTATCAGAACAACGAAGGTACCAAAAATGTATACTTACAAATAAACACCCAGACACGGAACAAACACAAATGTTCACCATACGAATGTTTGTCCCGGGTGGGGATCGAACCCATAGAAGGGCTGTGGGTTCAGAAGGAAGCTAGCCAGTCACAATGTTCTTAGCTATGAAACTTTGTGACCGTTTTATTTCAACGATGCTAGGTAAAAAGGAGGAAAGATTTATATTTTTAACTAACTTCGAAAAAGGAGGAGGTTCTCAATTCGTCTGTATGTATATATTTTTTTTTCCATTCCTCACGACCGCTTACCATCAGGTGAAGTAAAGTTATATAGAATGCCTTTCTTATAAAAAAGAATTTTTTGACTTGGCGGGATCTTAGACCATTATAATTAATCATTAATACGTCTCTCCTATTGACAAGACTCCATACCGAAAATCCCAGATCCAATTAATTCCTCTCGCCATTTTTCAGACTCCAAAACAAACTTCCCCGCTCAATCCAGATATAACACGTTATAACGAAGCCGGCCTCTGGAATTAACATATAAATTGTGGCTGCGGGGCCTCTAGTAACTAGATAGGGCACGCAGCTATGTGCAGCTATGGGGGCGATGTAGAGACGTGTATAGGAGCTTTACAGGTGACGGGGACACAGTATTGGTGGTTACCGTAAAGATAATAAATAAATATCAGACAACATCACATACATTGCTCCGATTCCAAAGTAATAGGATTGTGTCCATAAAAAATTTAATTAGTCCGTCTTCTAGATTATTCAAAAATAAGAGATACGTATTTTTTCATTTATAAATTAGACCAAAGATTACAAGATATACCCCGTTAAAGTTTCGCGTGACGTCACGCCGTGCAGCATTTTCCTCCAAAAACCCCCACTCCTAAATTTTGATGCTTTGTATCTTTGTTATTTTTCGTGTAAATGAAAAAAAGAAAAATACCTGTCCAATATATTTTTAAAATCGAAAATACGGACTAAATATAATGTAATGTATTTTGACCCTGGAAACATCCCTATTAGCTTAAGCACTTGTTTTATGGGTATCAGAACAACGAAGGTACCAAAAATATATCTATTCTATACTTATAATAAATCTGTAGAGAGGTCAATTCTGTACATCACAGAGGTGCGCGGGACGCGGTACCAGCGCTAGACGTGTTTCTGCCGCTGTCCTGTTTTTTAATCGTTTTAAAATATATAAACCAAGAATTAAGCTTTGAAAATCATCCAGTCGCTTTAATCGTAGGAAACGCATAGAACGTTATATATATTACAGCATAAAGTGATCAGACGTTACCATAATCAACTATATTTGCTAGCCAAACAGGTGTCGTTTTGTGCATAAGTGACGGTAAACACAAGTGAACAGTGTCAGTGAACTTTTGTGAAGGTCAATGACTCGTCTATTATCTCAACCGGTTCAATGACTGTTTACTAATTTCGCCCGGTCTTAATGCATTGTTTCGTCAAGAAACTCTAAGCACCGATAGCCCAACGGCGTAAACCCAGCGCTGCCGTTAAACCGGAAAACGCAAGTGACGAGGGTTCAAATCCACATTTACATCTTGACTTTTTCTTTTTATTATTTTTTTTTTTTATCTTTTACGAACTTTTCGGTTTTTGAAATTACAATTTAAACAATTTTACAAAAATGTCGCAGAACTGTGCAGGCTGTAATAATGTCATAGACGGAAACTTTTTATCTTGTTCTGGTTGTCACCAGGCGTACGATTTAATCTGCGCCAACGTCGCGGAAAATCTTTTTAATAAGTTATCTGAGGTACACAAGGAGGCCTGGACATGTGTGTTGTGCGAGAGTAGAAAGCCTAAGACTGATAATAGCAATACACCTGTGCGCGGCGTCAACCAGGTCATCACTCTTCAGCGCGGCGCCGCGGCTGTGTCTCCCGTGGAGCTGGATGTGTCACTTCTAAATCAGTCGAATCTACCACTGAACCTCAACGAGACCGCTCACAATACCACCCTGGACATGACGGAGGCTCAATCCATCTGCTTAGAGCTGAGGTCTTTTAGAGAGGAGATGCGCGACGAGATTAAGGCTAACCGCACACTATTGAAACTTTTAAGTGATTCAATAGCGACCGTGTTGGTGAGGATATCTGACTGTGAGGGCCGACTGGAAACTCTCGACGGGAGAATAACTGCCCTCGAGCGCTGCAGCGTCGATGACCGGGTCGATGGATCGCTCGCCGCCACCGTTGAGCAACTGAAGGCCGACTTAAACGATCGGGATCAGGATCTTCTCCTCAATGACGTGGAGATCACCGGTGTCGCGGAGCATCATGGCGAGAATCTCTCGCACGTCGTGTCCACCCTCGCTAACAAGTTGGGGATTCCACTGTCGGAGCAAGACGTCGTGAGCTGCGGTCGCGCGGGCCGCGCGCCGGGCGTCGCCGGCGAGGCGGCGGGCGCGCGGCCGCGCCCCATCGTGGTGCGGCTCGCGCGGCGCGCCGTGCGCGACCAGCTGCTGCGCGCCGCGCGCGTGCGCCGCGGCGCCACCACCGAGGGCACCCAGCTGCCCGGGGCTCCACAGCGGTTCTACTTCAACGAGCGGCTGACCAAACACAACAGGATGCTCTTCCGATGTGCTCGTGATAGTGGCCAAAGGTCAAATTGGCGTTATGTGTGGACTAGGGAGGGCCGTATTTTCGTGCGTCAAAATCACGGGTCGGATTCCCCGCGATATCGCATACGCACTGTAGACGACCTCACACGGGTTTTTGGTTCTTATGCTGTTTGTCCTAATAAGTAGCACCATAATTTGTTTTATGCATGTCAATCTTATTATACGAGTAGAAATAGCAATGTTGTCGCTTTATATTGGTGGGGATAATGATTCCCCTGTATTATCGTATTTGTTAACGTTGCTCATTTGTAATATTTTACAGTCGTTGCTTCAGTTTCACTCCTTATTTTATTTCGAATTAATGTCTTTTATGTCTTTTTTTAATGATTGCTTTGTGTTTTGCTTGCCAGTACCGATGTTATATAAGTCATATTTTAGCTTGCATAGTTCGGGGATGTGTGTCACAGCAATGCTTTTCCAGTATGGTACATATTTTCACGGCATTTTTATCTCACGGCATGTTATTTACAGCCTTTTACAATACTTAGTTATTTTACTACGCCTTGCTTTACCTACCAAAAATGTAATAGTGTGTTTACATTTGTGTGCCTCATTTTACTCATTTTACTTTTACTTATACTTTATCCACTTATATATCTATGCACAAATATGCCATCTCCATAACATTATATATCTAGTTGTACCTGTTGTTTATCGTTTAACCAAATATTCGTTTTATCTATGCCCTGCTACACCTTCCAAGTATGTAATATTGTGCCCACATTTGTATACCTCCATTTTCCTCTCACACTTAAATGACATCCATATCCAAACATGCTATCTACATATCATTGCCCTGTACCTCGTGAATTACTTATACGTCATTAATATCATACATAAAAATGAGCCTTAAAGTGAAACTTCTCAAATTAGGACTTTATAATGCGGGCTCTCTTAACACAGGTCACGATGATTTTCTCATCGCAATGCAGCGCCTCGACGCTGACATCGTTGCCATCAACGAAACGTGGCTATCGGCCGGGCAGGAGGCGCGAGCGCCTGTAGTCCCTGGGTACCGCCTGCGCAACTCGCCGCGTCCGCGGCACATGCGGGGAGGGAGGGGAGGCGGTGTCGGATACTATATCAAGCGTGGGTTTCGTGTTAGGTTTGAGTCGCATCCTGGTGAGGACATAGAGCAGTTGTGGCTGTCCACCAAGGCGGGAGGACATCGGATATTGATAGGGACAGCATACAGGCCACAGTGGATGAACTTGGAAGTGTTTATAGACTCACTCACGGATACTATAACACACTTCTCGGAATTTGAGTATATAGTTCTCCTGGGAGATTTTAATGTGAATTTGATGGAAGAGTCTAATGCCAACGTTGTTAAATTTAAACAATTCTTGCACTGCTTAAATTTGAAGCAAGTTGTAACAGAGCCTACACACTCCAGCATCAATACTGATACGCTCATTGATTTAGTGTGCACTAACTGTGGAGTTCGCGATGTCACGGTTACTAATGTCACGGGTTCTCTTGGACATGCTATGGTCACCGTCAATTTAATGCTGCGTAGACCCAAAATTCCCTCCAGATCAGTGACATTCAGACCACTGAAAAGAATTGATCAACAGAGGTTTGAACAAGACTTGGTTAGCATGGACTGGGAATCTGTCTCTGGGCTATCTTCTGTTGACTCCATGGTCGACAAATTTAATCATCTCGTCTCATCTTTGTTCGATAGGCATGCACCTGTTGTCACCTCGAAAATTAAGCACAACCAGTTGCCATGGATTACGGATATGATAAGATTCATGATAGAACTTCGTAATAAGGCCCACGATAGGTACCGTCGGTCAAAATGCAACGTGGATAAATGTGCTTACTTGGACTATAAAAAGCTCGTCACTACCAGCATCCACAATGAGAAACGTGCTTATTTCAACCATCTCGTGAACGAAAATATTAGCAATGGCAAGGTCTTTTGGAAGAATTTAAAGGAAAGAATATTGGTGGACCCTAGCAGAGATGATTGCCTTCCTGGAAGCTTTAATGATCCTAATGAAATTAATGATCACTTCCTGACTCTGCCTGGTTCAGACACCGTCCCCATTTCGCTTCTTTCTTATTACTGCCATCACAAATTCGACTCATCTATTCAACCCTTCAAACTTCACACCGTCACGGAAGGAGAGGTCGCCAGGTACATACTGGCTACTAAATCAAATGCCATGGGTGACGATGGGATTACCAGAGATATGATTTTGCTCACTCTTCCGCGGACCTTATCCATTATAACTGATATCATCAACAGGTCCATTCTCTCTGCCATAGTCCCGGCTCAGTGGAAAAGGGCCCTGGTGGTGCCATTGCCCAAGGTTAACAATCCCTCTAATGCTAAGGAGCTAAGACCTATAAGTATTTTGCCATTTATATCCAAAATCCTGGAGAAATCCATTCATAACCAGCTTGTAAAATATATTGAGATTAATGGTATTCTTCCGCAACTTCAGTCTGGTTTCCGTAAGGGCAGAGGTACTGTTACCGCCCTGCTTGATGTGACGGACAATATCCTCGCAGACCAGGACAGTGGACGGGCTACGTTTCTCACCCTTCTAGACTTCTCGCGCGCTTTTGATAGTCTCAGTGTTCCCTTGCTGCTCTCTAAATTGTCATTCTACGGTTTGGATGATCACACTGTATCATGGTTTCATAGTTACCTGAGTGGTAGATCGCAGGCAGTAAAGCTTCAGAGAGAGGATGGTTCTCACCTTCTCTCCGAGGCCAGTCCTGTCGAACGAGGCGTTCCGCAGGGATCCATACTCGGGCCACTACTTTTTATCATATACAGTGCCGATCTTGTAAGGACAATAAAGCACAGTAAATACCACTGTTACGCTGACGACGTACAGATTTATATCTCAACGGTGCCAAACAAAATGTCCGAAGCCCTGCAAGCTCTAAACGCAGATCTTGACGGCATAGCTACATGGGCCGCTCAGAACTGCCTTGTACTTAATCCATCTAAGTCGAAATTCATGGTTTTGGGCACAAAAAAGCAGACTGATGAGATAATAAGGCGCGGCCCCGTCGTACAAATACTCGGCACTAACATAGAACGGGCTGATGAGGCGGCGAGCTTAGGGGTTGTTCTTGATAGTCAGTTGCGCTTTGAAAAACATGCCTCGAACCTGGTAAAGAATTGCTTTTATAGGCTTAAAATCCTATACAAAATACGCAGCTACCTTTCTGAAAGAGCGCGTCTGACTCTTTGTGAATCCCTTGTTCTATCAAGACTTAATTACGGTGACCTGGTTTATGGACCTCGTCTTCTGTGCAAAACTAAGCGGCTTATACAGAGGGTACAAAATGCGTGTTGTCGTTTCTGTTTCGACATACCTAGACGCGCACATGTGACACCTTATTTGTGCAAGGCCTCGTTGCTCAATATGGAATCCAGGAGGCGGCTTCATCTGGCGGCCCTTATGTTTGATCTGGTTAGGTTTGGGAGGCCTGAGTACCTGTATGCAAAGTTGAAGTTCTCAACGTTCCATGATAGGTATGGCTCGGGGGTACCCAGATCCTTGAGGCCGCCATTGGCGGTGCATGTCCACAGGACCGTGGCATTCACTGGCAGCTTTCGGCATCAAGCGACCAAGTGCTGGAACGACTTGCCACCTCCTACACGAAATTCTTCATCGAAAGATTCGTTTAAAAAACTAGTAAAATGTCGCTTAATAGAGTACGCAAATTCAAGTGTAGCATTTGGTCGCTTGAATGCTGAATGCCGAAGGCCTAAGTAGCAAATGTATCTTTTTTGGCAGTTGGTGCAGTTTAATTAACAATATTTATTA
This sequence comes from Conogethes punctiferalis, assembly GCA_031163375.1. Lineage (NCBI taxonomy): Eukaryota > Metazoa > Arthropoda > Insecta > Lepidoptera > Crambidae > Conogethes > Conogethes punctiferalis. The sequence goes on from CM062104.1 coordinate 3,880,843, forward strand.
TGTATTTACTATTCTTTTCACATATTACTATATTATATTTACATTATTCTCGTATCTACGTATAGATTTTGTTATTCTTATTACTCGTATTATCATTATTTTTCTCTTTTACTCATATTAATTAATTTATTATTTCTATTAGTGTTGTTACACGCGCGTCGCGGCACCTACTGGACTGGTAATGGCTGAAAATCAGCGGTTTGCTCTTCGAGCAAACAACTCGCTGAGCCATTACCTTTTTGCATTGTTGTTGCACACATGCCCATATCGTACCTGTTCTTGATTGTTCTCGTTTTTTTTATACCTATTTGTTTGTTTTTGCTATATTCCTTTGTTGTGTGTACCTTTGCAAATAAATTTTTTATCTATCTATCTATCTATCTACATTAAATATATTTTCAAAATAACTATCAGGGGGTGATAAGTGATCGATACTGATGCCAAAAATGCAATTAGTAAAATTTTTGTCTGTCTGTATGTTCGTTATGGAAAAAAAACGACACATCATACAGGTCGACTTAATAAAACCGTGTTCAGAACCAAACTAATTTAGGCCTGACCCCGAGATTTGAACCCAACTTATCACTTTTAAAGTACTCGTGGCCACTAGACCAATGAGACAATCCAATCTTTGTAAAAATTATGTAATACATCACAAAAAAGCTTATACCTGTAATTAAACTTCATTAAACATTAAAGATAATTTAGTCATAAATTCATATCAAGCTCTTTATAAAATGAATTCTGACGTAAACTTCCAGCTTAATAAATTATTTAACGTAGTGTTGCCCCGAAAATGTGTAATCATAGAATTTTCGTTTAATTCGTTAATTCGCCAAAGGATTGTAGCTTCTAACCTATTGTGTTAAGGAATCTTTTTGGTAATGTAGAGTTTGTGACTTCCTGATTTATTGTTTATGAACAAATTGTTTTTTAACACGCAAAGGAATGATTTTTATACGAACAGACTTTTCGAGTTGGGTTATAAAATGTTCACAACTCGGCAAAACAATAACTGATAAATTGGTTACAATACGAGTAGACTTAGGATATTATTTTTTAATATAGCATTTATATGACATTCATCATCATCATCATCATCAGCCTATTGCAGTCCACTGCTGGACATAGGCCTCTCCAGTTGTTCGCCACTAAGGGCAAACATCTGGAGAATATACCCATAATCGAAACACTGGGCAGGCGGGTTGGCGGTCGCAGGGCGTAGCCTCTCGCTCCTGTGACGCTGCTGCCCGTCATCGGTCTGTGATATTTAGCTACGCCTTCTATCGTGATGGTTATACCGCCACCAGTCGGTTTGCCAGAGCCTCGTTCGTTGTTCGGCAGGATGCACCACGGGCAGGTGAGGATGGCTTGGAGCGAAAAGATGATAAATAGGTCGCTCCCTTACATCCTAAGAAAGCAATATAAGTTCAATAACTACAATTTAATCGACATTTTACAATAAAAATAGATGACACAATTAAATTCATTACATCTGTCGCCCCAGACTATAAATAAAGATGGCGGTATAACTGGGGCTAACGTAATTATAACTAACGAGTTTAAATTACCCACATCTCCGCCATTTCGACAGGGGAGGATTTTTTTTTGTGACAAACCGTGTTGTGGGATTCATTGTATAGTTTGGTCCTAGACCTGACTCGGTGGCTCAATTGGTAGTGACCCCTGCCTTCTGAACCAAGGGTCGTGTGTTCGATTCCCACCCGGACAAACATTCGTGATGATCGCTTGTGTTTGCTCCGTGTCTGGGTGTTTATATTTGTATTTAAGTATTTATTTGTGGTACTTTCGTTGTTCTGATATCCATAACACAAGTTCTTAAGCTACTACTTTGGGATCGGAGCAATGTATGTGATGTTGTCGATATTTATTATTTATTCATTTATAGATTTATAGTTCTAAAAGTTTAGTTAGAATCAATAAAGTTTAATGTAGGTAATTTTGTGTACCTATTTTGATCATTTTCATCTTATCGCTCCAAGCTATATCCTGCTGAATAAAAAACGAGGCGCTGGCAACCGACTGGTGGCGGTTTTTTTATATTTTATAGTAGCTTGACAACGGGCAAGTAACTGGTAAGTTACCCTGTCAGTTGCCGCCGCCATGCCGGCCCAACCTTAACCGCCCACGAGCTCCGGAAACCCTACTACTACGGAGGTCATTTGGCTGCGGTGTTCTATAGGGTGGATTATTGTTAACGCTCTTTTTATCTAACAAAAGATAATAATAATAACCCAAGACATGCCACACTGAGCCACACAGCGCCATCTAGCCTCAAACTAAGCCGAAGCTTGTACTATGGGTACTAGACAACTGACAAACTTACTTAGATACTTATTTTTGTAAATAAATACATATTATACATAGTAAACACCCAGACCAATACAAACAGACATGTTCATGAACACAAATGTTTGTACTGTGCGGGAATCGAACCCACGATCCTTGGCTCAGAAGGCAGGGGTCATTACCAAATGAGCCATCAAGCCAGTCAAATTAATGTGTACACGTGTGTGAACAGACGCAGGAGCATTCTCTGATCCTAGACTCTCACAATTCCGGACGAACAGTCCGGACCGGAGAGAGATCAGACAGGGCCGACTTAACTGGCAGATAGCGACTATCAAGTGGATTCGTCTATAAATCAAGATGGCGGCATGATGCCCTCGGGTAATTACCCGTTAACCATCTCATATTACCCACATCTTTGGGACGACGCGTAAAGGTAAGGCGGTGTTGCCAGCGGTTACGATCTCAATTATTACGGGGTGAGATTTTTTTTTTTATAAATGACTACGATGATGGCCAGGCCGGCCTTGTCTTCATCACCGGACTGTTGGGGGAGCTGAAGGTTCTCACCCTTACGGGGTGAGAGAGACGACGGGGAGTAAGAGACCTATCATCTTTTCGCTCCAAGCCACCCTCACCTGCCCGTGGTGCATCCTGCCGAATAACAAACGAGGCGCTGCCAACCGATTGATGGCGGTTTAACCGTCACGATTTAAAGCATAGCTAAATAGCACAGGCCGATGACGGGCAGCAGCGTCACCGGAGCTAGGAGCTACGCCCTGCGATTTTTTTTCTACGTCAGGAATGCCTTTACGCATACCTACCTAATAACCTAATTTTAAGTTAGACCTCTAGCAATACATTAGTAAAAACTGCATTTAATTCCATGCAGTAGTTTTCGCGTGATGCGCGTTCAAACATAGAGATAAAAATTTCTCCCGTTTTCCTTACACTTCCCTTTACTGCTCTGCTCCTATTGATTGTAGCGTGATGGAAAGTATACTATAACCTGTCCAGGAGTATGAAGAATAATCGTACCAAGTTTCGTTAAAATCCATCCAGTAGTTTCTTTTTCTATAACGAACATACAGACAGACAAAAATTTTCCTGATTGCACTTTTGGCATTAGTATCGATCACTAATCACACCCTGATAGTTATTTTGAAAAAATATTTCATGTACAGAATTGACTTATCTACAGATTTATTATGAGTATAGAAGATATAGCTACTATCTCTCTGCTATCATTGGGACCCCACCCCAACTCCCTGTGGGCTCACCCGCGGGGTTCCGTACTCTATTAGCCGCAATAGCGTGGTGGTTACACAGTGCAGTCAACAGCAGTAAGCCAACCTCACATTACTAACATAAAAACCGCCACATGTTTCTCGCGGGCGTCGTAAAAGATTAATAATAATAATAATAAATATCAGACAACATCGCATACATTGCTCTAATCCCAAAGTGAGTAGCTTAAGCACTTGTGTTATGGGTATCAGAACAACGAAGGTATCACAAATAAATACTTAAATACAAATTATATCCACCCAGACACGGAACAAACACAAGTATTCATCACACGAATGTTTGTCCCGGGTGGGAATCGAACCCACGACCCTTGGTTCAGAAGGCAGGGGTCACTACCAATTGAGCCACCGAGCCAGCCAGATTCGATTTAGATTCGTAAGTATGTTTTATTTTTATAGAAGCTCGACATAATGGCTTCCTTACGGCTGCTGGAAAACGAAAGGGAAGCCCAAGTCGCTGTGACAACGGGCAAGTAACTGGTCAGTTGCCACCGCCATGCCGGCCCAACCCTAACCTCTCACGAGCTCCGGAAGCCCTACTCACCGGCAGAAACACGACCCTCCGGGTCGTGTTTCTGCCATTAGACTGCGGTGTTCTATAGGGTGGAGGTCCTTCCCCGGACGGGCAGCTTTATTTACAAAAAAGAAAATGTATCTAAGTAAGTTTATCAGTTGTCTAGTACCCGTAGTACAAGCTTCGGCTTAGTTTGGGGCTAGATGGCGCTGTGTGGCACAACGTTGCATGTCTTGGGTTAGTTATTAATAAAATTTTCACCTTTTATTTTCTGCACTGTGGCACCAATTCCACTACAACGCAGCCCAATAATAAATTCAATGTCATTTTGTTGATATTGTGCTCCAAGTTTATCATGCGCTCAACTAGCGGGGGGCGGGATAACGCAAGAATTAGGGCATCGCTTGTAACCTCTCGTAATGTTCATTTAACACGAAGTATAGATTCTGATTGGCTGGGATTATTTGGTGGTGACAATCCCTTCTAAGCAGCGTTGCAGCAGCAGATGTCCCGATTTTGGAGGGACGTCCTAATTTTCAGATCAAAATTTGGGGATAAATCGTACTGAGGAAGTACCGTTATTTTTTTTATAGTAGCTCGACATAATGGCTTCTCTACGCCTGATGGAATGCGAAAGAGAAGCCCAAGTCACCGTGACAACGGGCAAGTAACTGGTAAATTGACCATTATGACCTCCGGGTCGTGTTTCTGCCAGTGAGTAGGCTATCTGGAGCTCGTGGGGGATTAGAGTTGGGCCGGCATGGCGGTGGCAACTGGATGATGACCTAAAAAATAATTTAATGTCCATCAGATAGATTAATGAAAAATATTGGATACGTATTTTTTATTTTGCCTCTTGTTCAAAAACTTACGAAGATACATTGATTTTAAATGTCACATGACGTCACGTTAGAGTACAAAATATACTCTAACGTGACGTAGTTAGCCCCCACTCCGTAACTTTAATGCGCTATATCTAAGTATTTTCTTGTTATTTCGACAAAACAAAAAATACGGGTCTTATATTTTTTTATTATCTAAGAGACGGACTAATTATTTTCTTCATTTTCATACCTTGTCATCATCCGTACTGACCAGTTACTTGCCGTTGTACAGCGACTCGGTCTTCTCTACGCTTTCCATCAGGCGTAGGGAAGCCTATTATGTCGGGCTACTATAAAAAAGAAATATTTATTGGATAAATCGGATATCGGATAAACCGTTTCTAGTCCACTATCTTTTGTAACAGGATACTTAAAGAGGGCATTTGCATCACAAAAGGGATATTGGAAAATAGTTTTCCACCATAGTCTTTGAAAGGCGACGCGTTTGAAGTATATTGCATTGATTATAGAGAAAGGAATAAAATAATCAGACCAGCATATCCAGACCTGTATTGGTATTGGGCGAAGGTAAGATATTGACCGGGGGTAGGGGTATTTGCCCTCCCCGGACCAGAAGTGCCAGCTGCTTGTCATCTGCGGCTGGCCAGGGCAGGCAGGGATGTGGCCGTATGCTTCGGCGCTACCCGTATCCCTGCTATTTGCTGCCCACTGGCGACACAGGGGGGTTTAGTGGGTATGCCCTCTCATTTTGGGAGGTGTGAGTCCCACACACCGGTCCATGCCGCCTCCGGGGGGGAGTCGGCATGAAGGTGCCTTATGCATTCCCCTCTAAAAAAAAAGGTAAGATATTGAGGTCATCATCATCAGCATTTTGCAGTCCACTGCTGGACACAGGCTTCTCCAGTCGTTCGTCACTTTCGGCAAACATCTGTAGGCTTACTCATAATCGCCACTTGTGGCAGGCGGGTTGTGTATCGCAGGGCTAGGCTCCTCGCTCCGGTGACGCTGCTGCCCGTCATCGGCCTGTGGTATTTAGCTACGGTTTCAATGGTGATGGTTGTACCGCCACTAGTCCGGTTGCCAAAGCCTCGTTTGTTATTCGGCAGCTATTAACATCAGTGTCAAATGGATAGAACAGAAGAAATCAATCATCAATTTATTTAGAAGATAGACTTCGATTTGTTTTTATTTGCAAACATAATTATTAGATTTACTATAAGTAGTTGCCTGAATGAACGTATGATTTAAGTATTTAAATTATCCGTGTATTTACATATTTGTTGTATCTTTTCTGAATCTGGGATTGAAACGCTCATTTATTCAGGAAGCTTTGACGCCATAGACAAATTACTCTAGCTAATCTATAACACCAATCTCTTTACAGTAGACAACTAAGTAAGGTTTATGAATAAATAATTGTCGAGTTACATTTTTTTTTCGATTGTTCCAACGACACTTCGATAACAAAATCGTTACGAAATAAGGAACACAGCATGTGCGTACAAAATATGTGATTAAAAGTTTAATAATTAAAAATGTCTGCCATTAGAAACTTCAAAATTCGTTGAAAATAACATAGCGACACTCGTAATTAATATCAAAATGACACACAGAAAGACATTACGGAAATGTCGAAAAGAAAATCTCTATGTAGGCTTTGTAATTAAAAAAAAAGTGTGAAAATGACGAAGAAAATTACACAGCCACAGACAATTACCGAAATAACAAAGAGACATTACGATAGAACGTTACGGAACAGAACGGTAGGATAATTAAAAAGCAATTATGGAAAACAAAACGGTATAGACGTATTAAAAGTTTAATAATAACAGAGCAGTGTATTAAGTCATATCATAAAAACAAACAATTAGAAACACGACACGGAATGTATTACTTACAATTGTTCTACCAATTAAACTCTTCAAAGAAACTTTTCAAATTTTTAATATGCCGCGAATCGGACTGAAAATTGTTAGGTCGCACACATGTGACTTGTTGACTTATTGGAAATAGGTATAAGGTCGAGATTTCTTTGAGATACAAAGGACCACACACGTCGTCAGTTTTTAAAAAGGAACGCGCAACCGCGCCTCGTTGTTACCTCATCGCCGGCTTCTTTTTTCAAATTTCTTCTTTTTTTTTTCAAACCCGCGGCGTACGCTCGTCTATACATAGCGAAGGCAACACGCACGCCTCTCGCCCGGACGAAAAAGGTTATAAGTCGAATAATGTTGTTGTAGTTGTATTATTATGGACGCTTTTGGCCGGATCCCGCTCTGGGCATAAATTAGCCGGTTTTATTAGTTTGAAACGCTTCTGATGCGCCGCCGAAGGATTTTTATAGTTTTTTAAATATTCTCTTAAGGACTGCCTTTGCGTTCAAAGATTAGTTTGTTATCGGCCAGTAATAAAGTAGGTAAGGGTATAGCTTATTTTGGGTGTTTCTTTTTTTTAATTTACCGAAGGAAGAGGAATCGGATTTCGGTGGGAATTTTCGTGATGCGACTGATAAAGTGGGGTGAGAGTTTTGGGTCTTTTTAAATCGGGTCTTGGAATTACCTTGTACAGCTTAGAATAGCGTAATTAATGGAAATTAAAATGATGCAATCGCTATGTATTAAGTTAATGAGATGATTATGTAATACATTACTTATGTGTAATGCGTAGCTAAATATCAAAGGCCGATGCCCAATCCAAAACCCTAGCTACTAGTATGAGCTCCGGAGACCCTACTCACCGGCAGAAACACGAACGACCCGGAGGCCATTTGGCTGCGGTGTTCTATAGGGTGGAGGTCCTTCTCCAGACGGGCGGCTCAATTCGAGCTAAGATTCGCTATGCCCTACCTCTCTTAACTTACTTAAGTTGTACATAGCTACCATAGTAATCAAAATATAAAATATTAGGACAGAAGTGTTTCTTCATCCCTTTTTTCGCAATAAAAGGAAGCCTATGTCCTTTCTCAGGGTGAAAAGATTGTTTGTGTCAAATTTTATCTAATTTGGTTGAGAGGTTTAAGCGGGAAAGCGTAACAGACAGACAGACAGACAGAGTTAGGGGGAGACCGGGTACAATAGTAACGGAGGGTCGAAAGTAACAAATGCTCTTATTTTTTTTAATTTTTTTTTCTAAATGACTACGATGATGGCCAGGGCGGCCTTGTCATCATCACCGGACTGTTGGGGGAGCGGAAGGCTGTCACCCCTAAAAATTTAAGCAACGGCGCTGAGGGCGCCCCCTGTGGGGCTCGAGCCTCGGCTCAGGGCGTTGCTGGGAGATGCCCTACGGACGTATGTTTGGGGAGAAAAGCGACCAGGCGCGGGCCGGTATCTAGAAAAGGGCGCGAAAGCTGGGGGGCGACGCGACGGGAGTCCCCGCCGGCGGGGACGGAATGACGGTTGATTTGAAGTGTGGTTTGTCGCGAGTTGTTCGGCGGCGGTCATGGCGAGAGAAATGCTCTCTAGATTTATCCAATGGGCGAAAGGTCGCTTTGCTGCCTTGAAGTGATAGTCCTGTATCCTGACTATCACCTGAAGGCGGCAAAGCGACCTTTCGCCCATTGGATAAATCTAAAGAGCGCTTGGGATGTAAGGGAGCGACCTATCAGCTTTTCGCTTCAAGCCATCCTCACCTGCCCGTGGTGCATCCTGCCGAACAACAAACGAGGCTCTGACAAACCGACTGGTGGCGGTAAAACCATCACGATAGAAGGCGTAGCTAAATACCACAGGCCGATGACGGGCAGCAGCGTCACCGGAGCAAGAAGCTACGCACTGCGATCGCCAACGCGCCTGCCAAGCGTGGCGATTATGGGTATATTCTCCAGAAGTTTGGCGAACAATTGAGAGGCCTATGTCCAGCAGTGGACTACAATGCTGATGATGATGAGAGAGCGCTTGTTACTTTCGACCCGTCATTCTTTTTGTACCCGGCCTCCCCTACTTTCGCATTTATACTACCTATTAGTAGGGATAGGAAAAGGTGGAGGTAGGGTTTCGCGGACGGGTCCGACCTGACTTGTGCTTGTGGGTTTTCCCCTCAAACCATGGCTCACCTCGCGGCCTGCCCGGCGTGCCCATCAAGTTGTGCGCGGGACGAGCTGATGAGGGCGTCCAGGAGGGCGGTTCGTGTGGCTGAATATTGGGCGGAACTCGTTTAGATTGCCATCGACACGATAAGAAGAAGAAGTAGGGATGTACAGCACTTTAACTTAAAACGACACCGAACGACGCAACATTTACAGACATTGATAAGTTTATTACACACTCACGGCCGTATTCGGTAAAACACTCTTATTAAGGCCGTTTAAGCTTGACCGAGTTTCCGAAAACCGAGAAATTCAACACTTTAAAAACCGGTAAATTGATACCAATTACGGATTGTGAAATAGTGTTGGGTAACTGATTATGAGTTGTTTTGTTTATGATTACAATACAATATTACTATTATCATCAGATGATGATAATAGTCTATCGCAGTTGAGAGAGGTAGGGCATAGCGAATCTTCGCTCGAATTGAGCTGTCCGTCCGGGGAAGGACCTCCACCCTATAGAATACCGCAGCCAAATGACCTCCGGGTCGTGTTCCTGCCGGTGAGTAGGGTTTCCGGAGCTCGTGGGGGGTTGGGGTTGGGCATGGCGGTGGCAACTGACAGGTAACTGACCAGTTACTTGCCCGTTGTCACAGCGACTTGGGCTTCTCTTTCGCTTTCCACCAGGCGCGGAGAAGCCACTATGTCGAGCCACTATAAAAAAAAAGTCCACTGCTGGACATAGGCCTCTCCAGTCATTTGCCACTTTGGTCAAACATCTGGAGGTTTTTTTATGCAAGACATGTAACATTGACATCTTTGCTGATAGGCTCCCGAAATTTAGGCGTCAAATTAAGCAGTCCTTTAGCGGGGCATCGAACAGGTGACTTCAACATAGTTTAATTTACTTATATTTCATTACTAGCTGTGCCAGCGGCGTCGCTATAATACCTATCTATACCTTGTGCCTAAGTTTTAAGTTAGACCTCTAGCAATACATTGGTGAAAACCGCATTCAATTCTATGCAGTAGTTTTCGCGTAATGCGCGTTCAAACATACAGGTTTAAATTTCTCGCGTTTTCCCCAACACTTCCCGTCACTGCTCCGCTCCTATTGATTGTAGCGTGATGAAAAGTATCCTATAACCTGCCCAGGAGTATGAAGAATAATTGTACCAAGTTTCGTCAAAATCTGTTCAGTAGTTTTTTTTTCTATAACGAACATACAGACAGACAGACAGACAGACAGACAGACAGACAAAAATTTTACTGATTGCATTTTTGGTATCAGTTCGATCACTTATCACCCCCTGATAGTTATTTTGAAAAAATATTTTATGTACAGAATTGACCTCTCTACAGATTTATTATAAGTATAGATTTTTGTCAACTTAATATATATATTTAATTAAACCATAGCCACATTGCATGCCGTGGCAACCTATAGATTAAGGTGCACTAAGATTTTAATTTATTATTTTCTGTATTGCTTATTATGTATTGGTATTTATCTTGTAGGTTATCCTAATAAATAAATAAAAAATAAAAATAAAGATGAGCTTTAAGATTGACCTCACTCACCTGATGGTAAGCGGTCGTGAGGTCATTGCGCCTGTCGCCCTCACCCTGACTAACCCACTGAGATGCCGTTTCACGCCCCGCCTAAAGAACCCGGCATTGTAAGAGGAAGGAAACACATGAGCAATTGAGCATGAAACCCAAATCACTGGCAGAAACACGACCCAGAGGTCATTTGGCTGCGGTATTCTATAGGTGAAGGTACTTCCCCGGACGGGCGGCTCAATTCGAGCGAAGATTCGCTATGCCCTACCTCCTTTAAGCTTGAGGGAGTTACGGCCCGTATCACAAACGCTGCTATGCGTCGCGCAAACACACAGGTACCTAACCACTAGGAATAATAACAAACCAATAGGATTTTGGGCACTGTGCGTCCGCGCGACGCATAGTAACGTTTGTGAATACGACGGTAGTGTACGTACATTTGTCTTCTATACTTTTAATAAATCTGTAGAGAGGTCAATTCTATACATGAAATATATTTACAAAATAACTATCAGGGGGTGATTAGTGATCGATACTGACGCCAAAAATGCAATCAGTAAAATTTTTGTCTGTTTGTCTGTCTGTATGTTCGTTATAGGAACAAAAATCTACTCAACGGATTTTAACGAAACTTGGTATAATTATTTTTCATACTCCTGGGCAGGTTATAGTATACTTTCATCACGCTACAATCAATAAGAGCAGAGCAGTGAAGGAAAGTGTTTGGGAAAACGGAGAAATTTTTATCTGATTGAGCATCACGCAAAAACTGCTGCATTAAATTGAATGCGGTATTCACAAATGTATTGCTAGAGGTGTAACTTAAGATTTAGGCACTTTTTATGAAGTCCGTTATTTTGAAACCGTATATCCACGCGTGCGACGCCGCCTGCACAGCTAGTCGGTTAATAGTTTTTTTATCGGCTGACAGGCATAAGCATAGCCCTGGCATTACTTATTACAATCTAAGTGACATAAATACCAGACTGTCAACACTTCAAGTGTCGGCCACACTCGTACAAATGCGAAAATCATGTAAATAGTTTTAATGTTTACCTTAGAACGGTAATTGATTGGCTTAATTAGAAACCGGTGTGCGTATGTGTGGTTAAGTTAATTAAACAGCGTTATTAGTTAAAGCATTATTATACAGATATATACAGAGCCGTGGTAGCCTAGTGGTAAGATCGTCGCTTCACACACGTGAGGATGTCGGTTCGAATCCGCGCGGGGCACGCACCTCTGGATTTGCAAAATCTATGTGCGGAATTATACCACTAGCTTAACGGTGAAGGAAAACATCGTGAGGAAACCTGCACATCCAGTTTAATTCTGAACGTGTACCATGATCCAAATCTGTCTGGTTCCCCTTTCTGAGGGTTACGAAGGTCAGATGGCAGTCGCTTCAATGTAATAACCAGACTCGCTAAATCTAGGATCATGGTCAAAGCGGACCCTGGGCCTAGAGGCACAAACCGGGACACGCTAAAGAGGATGAATTAGTTAAAACATATTAGTTCAGGGGATGTGGAAGCGTCCCATCATCTTTACGCTCCAAGCCACCCTCACCTGCCCGTGGGCGTCCAGGCGAATAACAAACGAAGTGCTGGCAACCGACTGGTGGCGGTATGACCATCGCTATTGAAGGCGTAGCTAAATACCACAGGCCGGTGACGGGCTGCAGCGTCATCGGAGCGAGGAGCTACGCGCTGCGATCGCCAACCCCGCCTGCCCAAAGCGTGGCGATTATGGGCAAGCCTCCAGATATTTGTGATAAGTGGTGAACAACTGGGAGAGGCTATGTCCAGCAGTGGATTGCGATATAATGATTGGGGCGAAAAGGTGATAGGGCGGTCCCTTACATCATCTAATGCGTATCATATACAAATAAATTACCATAGAATTAGTTAGATAAATAGATAATTATTTATTTATTTATTTTAATATTTTTTTCGGTCGACATAGTGGCCTCCCTACGCCTGATGGATAGCGAAAGAGAAGCCCAAGTCCCGTGACAACGGGCAAGTAACTGGTCAGTTACCTGTCAGTTGCCACCGCCTTGTACCTTCATGTACAGGAAGGGTAGGTGCTATTCTGAAGAGGGTTCTACGGCTACTATTATACAGAATATTATACGTAGGTATATATATTTTGACGGGTTCGAACGTAGTGCGAAGTCGCTCGAACTCGGAGAGCTACGAATAAAAATACGTTTCTTTCAAACAGTCCGTTAACAGTCAGTTTATAAGAATATCTTATTAAATAATTACACAGACATAGGCATACCGTTCGGACTACGCTGTACTTATATAATGTATAGGATTATTTAATGTTCTGTGCTCGCCACCGTTGCGTTTATTATTCGTCCATTTTGAGAGCCAATTATTTGTGAATATACGTGTGGATATGTCGTACTGTCCCGCTATATTGTTATTTGTCTCACTATTATCATCATCAGCCTGTTACAGTCCACTGCTGGACATAGGCCTCTCCAGTTGTTCGCCACTTAAGGTTAACGTCTGCTATGTCCCCATAATCGCTACTCGGGGCAGGCGGGTTAGCGATCGCAGGGCGTAGCTTCTCGCCCCGGTGACGCTGCTGCCCGTCATCGGCCTGTGGTATTTAGCTACGCCTTTGATTGTGATGGTTATACCGCCACCAGTCGGTTACCAGCGCCTCGTTTGTTATTCGGCAGGATGCACCACAGGCAGGTGAGGTTGGCTTGAAGCGAAATGATGATAGGGCGCTCCCTTAGGTCTCTCCCTTTATTTGTCTACTACACTAATATTATAAAGAGGAAAGATTATTAAGTATATGTTTGTAAAAAAATTCAAAAACGATTGTCGATATCAGAATTCTATCAAATAATTTTAATTAATATCTCACTTTTGACTTTCTAAATCAACTTTGAACGCAATAGGCACAAAAAATGAGACTTGCAAGTCGTTTTTGTATGTATAATTGTTGAATAGTTTTAGGCGGTATTATCGCTTATGAGCGATCTCTTCTAGACATTTGGAAAGGGACATTTTGCTCTTTATTTTAATTGTTATCCTCAAATGGGTTTCTTTCTTTTCTAACCCATGTTATCCCACTGCTGGGCAAAGGTCTCCCCCAAACTTTTCTAAAGTTCTCTGTCTAAGGCCAGAGCCTGCCATTCCTTTGGTTGACGAACCAAATCATCACACCATCGTTTTTTTGGGCCGTCCCCTTCGGGCGGTAGCCGTCTTCTGGCACCCATTGTGTGACGATCCTGGCAAATGGTTTAATTTTGATTATTCTTTCGGGCACCATAAAATAACATGATAAATAAAACATAGGGAACTCTCCCATTGGTCTATGTAGGTATGTATGTTATTTAATAGTATTTTAATAGTAGTTAGACGTTTCCCTGCGCCTGATGGAAAGCGAAAGAGAAGCTCAAGTCGTTGTGACAACAAGCAAGTAACTAGTCAGTTACCTGTTAGTTGCCACCATCATGCCACCCCCAACCATAACCCCCCACGAGCTCCGGAAACCCTACTCACTGGCAGAAACACGACCCGGAGGTCATTTGGCTGCGGTATTGTATATGGTGAGGTCCTTCCCCGGACGGCGGCTCAACTCGAGCGAAGATTCGCTATGCCCTACCTCTCTTAAGTTTAACCGCGGCGGGCCCGTCCAGACTCGCTAACCACCTGAGCCTGCCCGCTATCTGCAATTATTTATTAGACGCCGCTAACAAGTGCGCTTGCGCAGCTTGTAGGGATGGCACAAATAAAATAAATACCCAAGGACATGCCACGCCATGCATTTTAAGAGAGGTAGGGCCATGGCGAATCTTCGCTCGAATTGAGCTGCCCGTCCGGGGAAGGACCTCCACCCTATAGAATACCGCAGCCAAATGACCTCCGGATCGTGTTTCTGCTGGTGAGTAGGGCCACCGGAGCTCCTTGGGGGTTAGGATTGGGCCGGCATGGCAGTGGCAACTGACAGGTGACCAGTTACTTGGCCTTCTCTTTGGCTTTCCATCAGGCGTAGGGAAGCCATTATGTCGCCAATCGCTGAGACAACTGGCAAGTAACTGGTCAGCAGTTACCAGTCAGTTGCCACTGCCATGCCGGCCCAACCCTAACACCCTACGAGCTCCGGAAACCCTACTCACCGGCAGAAACACGCCCCGAAGTCATTTGGCTGCGGTATTCTATAGGGGGAGGTCCTTCCCCGGACGGGCCAGCTCAATTCGAGAATTCATACTATCAGTTGAGAGATAAACAGAAACTTTCTAAGCTGGCAACCCTAACAACACGTGCTTCAGTGCTGCCAGCCTTGCGAACTAGCCTAACCGAGTTCCAGCGAAAACCGCTCGAAAAACTGGTCACGCCTTTAATCGCCTTAAAAATGGTTGTTAAAGGTGTTTTATTAAATTATCGCCGCTATAATTGACTGGTTGATTGGATCGGGACGAAAAACGCGTTAAAAGTTATTGCGGTGAGTAGAGTAATAAATAAAAGTCATACGACATTACAGGATGTAAGGGAGCGACTCATCATCTTTTCGCTCCAAGCCAACCTCACCTGCCCGTGGTGCATCCTGCTGAATAACAAACGAGGCGCTGGCAACCGACTGGTGGCGGTATAACCATCACGGTTGAAGGCGTAGCTAAATACCACAGGCCGATGACGGGCAGCAGCCTCACCGGAACGAGGAGCAAGGAAAGAGAACCGTCTGCCGATTGCAGCGACAGCGTGACGATTATCGTTAAAGCCTCCAGATGTTTGCCCTAAGTGGGCGAACAACTGGAGAGGCCTATGTCCACCAGTGGACTGTAATAGGCTGATGATGATACGAACTTCGGCTTAGTTAGGGACTAGATTGGGCGCTGTGTGGCCTAGCAAGTCTTGGGTTTATTATATAGGTTATTTCATACAATTGGGATGTTTCCAGTGTCAAAATAATTAATTAAATCTAGTCCTTATTTTAGATTATAAAAATATATTGGACACGTATTTTTCCTTTTTTCATTAAAAGAAAAAATAACAAAGATACAAGGCATCAAAATGTAGGAGTGGGGGTCTTAGACGTCACTCAGTGGCGAAAACACTCCCACTCTTTGACGTCACGCGTAATTTTAACGGGCTATATGTATTTCACTTTTGGTCTAATTTACAATTAAAAATGTCTCATAATTTATTTTTAAACAAGTCTTTTATTTTTGAACAATTTAAAAGACGGACTACCTATTTTACATTTTTACGGCAACAGGCCTATTACGTATAACTTAAAAACTTTAACTTTTAACTTAAATGTATAAAAAAATCTAATATCAACCATGATATCAACAGACAGTTTGATTCATAATTTAGCATACACCATTCCAAAAATTTGCCCGAACCGGGAATAGACCGACGCTCTACATAATAAACGTATTAATCACAATCACAGACCATTATGCCACTATCTCCGCCATCACAGAAAAAAGTTATTAAAAATACCCCCAAAAAAATAAGGAAAACCTCCTTTTAGAATCAATTTTCGCCCTAACAGTCAGCGGTCGCCTTTTGATAAAAAAAAGAAGAAATATTTTGACAGCTAACACAATGGCGGAATCAAAATGGTGGTCTCATGCAGAGCTATTCCGAGACCGTTTAAGCTGTTATGGTGTTATACGGGATGTCCCATTAGCGGGTGAAAAGGATGGTTTGGAACTGGTTAAATTAAATAGCTTTGAGTGCCGAAAAACAGGACAGTAAAAAAACTATTACATTTTGTGTTTTCGACCTCATCTTCTGGACGGATTTCAATGAAACTTATCAGTAACTAGCTGTGCTCGCGACTTCGTCCGCGTGGAATAGTTATTTTTTCCCCTTTTTTTACATTTTTCATTATTTCTTCGCTCCTAATAGTTGCAGCGTGATGTTATATAGCCTAAAGCCTTCCTCGATAAATGGTCTATTCAACACAAAAAGAATTTTTCAATTCGGACCAGTAGTTCCTGAGATTAGCGCGTTCAAACAAACAAACAAACTCTTCAGCTTTATAATATTAGTTAAGATAGAGCTCAGACATCAAATTAAAACATGGTTAAGCTTTAACTACTTATGTTGTTGGAATATAAGGGAAGCGACGAGAGGTAGGGCATACCGAATCTTCGCTCGAATTGAGCCGCCCGTCCGGGGAAGGACCTCCACCATATAGAATACCACAGCCAGTTTCTGCCGGTGAGTAGGGTTTCCGGAGCTTGTGGGGGTTTAGAGTTGTATAGGCATGGGCGGTGGCAACTGACAGGTAGGTAACTGTCCAGCTACTTGCTCGTTGTAACGACTTGGGCTATCTTTCGCTTTCCATCAGGCGTAGGGAATGTCGAGCTACTATAAAAAATCTCTCATCTTTCTCGCCCCAAGCCGTAGTGCATACTGCCGAATAACAAATTAGGCTCTGGCAACCGACTGGGCCTATGTCCTATGTCTATGTCCAGCAGTGGACTGATGTGGGCTGATGATGATGAACCGACTGGAGGCGGTATAACCATCACGATGGAAGTCGTAGCTAAATATCACAGACCGATGACGGGCAGCAGCGTCACGAGAGCGTTGGTGATCGCCAACCCGCCTGCCCAGGGTGGCGATTAACAGTAAAAGCCCTCAGATGTATGCCCAAAGTGAGGGACTCGAGAGGCCTATGTCCGGCAGAGATTGTAAACACCATTTTGAAAAGAGCAACTACACGAGTTTCTTGCCGGTATCTTCTCGGTAGAACGCTGCTTTCCGAACCGGTGGTAGCTTCGACGATTGTAAGTGTTTTTCATAACTTTGACTTTGACTTAGAGGACTGTGATAAGCTGATCGAATCTATAAGGGTCCCGTTTTTGCCATTCAGCTACGGTACCTTAAAAAGCCGTAGGCTGCAACTTTTTAAATACCTACAGCTGTAAAATTAGGCTCGGCTCATAATAGAACACCCGGTATTAAATGTCTTTTTATTTGAATTGTCTAGATATCTAGATATTGCCTCTGGTTTAGGATAACCATTGTTAGAGTTCGCGGTCGATGCTAAATTGTTTTTCGACGCGCGGACTTAGCAAAGACATTTTGTTGTAAATATTTAAACTTAGTCGGTTCTGAACGATACAATGTTGTTTTATTTTTCAGTTAGGTCATAAGGATAAGTAAGAAAGTATGGATTACGCGGCAGAAATATAGAATACATAGAATAATTTATAAATAAATCCATCCAAATTAATTTATTATACTGTTTACATTATCATCAATAGTACATTAATTTACATTATAAATTATTATTATCTATCGGATCTTCAACGCGTAATTTCAAAAT